>CM062808.1:919498511-919623164 GCA_031772625.1 Pinus tabuliformis
TGGATTTTTCCATGATGCATTTAGGAATCCAAGCTACTGACATCCAATAGATCGGAATGGCCTCCATCAATGATTTTCCTAAGACAAGCCTTCTAGCTCTTGATAACCATATATGACTCCACACTTTTAGTATCTTCTCTAGTTTAGCTAAGAGCCAAGACCAGTCCTCCTTCGAATATTTATTTGGATTGAGGTGAAAACCCAGGTACTTTAGACTAGTCTTGGACTGTTGAGTTGGAATTTTATTTGAACGCACCGATATCGAAGGAAAAGTCGTGTGGTTACTAATTTTGGCGTTTGGATTGGTTGCGTGAGTAAATTATATAATTGAAACCTTGAGAAAAGTTTTGATTTTTGTACTTCATGATGCTTTCGACTGGAAAGTCTTCACTTGTACATTATTTCAGACGACTTTGGGCATCATATGGATTGTACAAATGTGTGTACAATTTTTCCATGCTAGCAAAATAGTTGTGTCATATGCTTTTGATAGATCCATCTTTATGACTGCCCGTTTCATCCTTCATGTTTTTAGACTATGAAGACCATCTTGTACCACCCCTATCGCTTCATGAATCTGTCACGGATCCAAGAATCTAAATTGTTTGCTTGAGATAACTTTGGATATGATGGGATTGATCCTTAAGGCTATAATTTTTTCAATGATCTTATAGATATTGTTACACAACAATATTGGCCTAAAGTCAGACAATGTTTGAGGATTATTAGATTTTGAGTTCAAGGCTATGAAAGTGGAATTGAAAGCAGGGAGAACTCTTCCCTCTTATCTCAACTTCTTGACCACCTGTAATAAATACCCTCCCAAGATATCAAAGAGGCCCAAGAAAACTTCGACCCCACACCCATCAGGCCTTGGACATTTATCCTTTTTAAAGTACTGGAGCACCACCTTCAATTCTTCCTCCATGACCTCTTCATGAAGGGCTTGATTGTCCTCCTCCTCTAAAAAACTAGGGAAATTCAAGGCAACCTGAATAAATTATGTGATTGAGGTAACTTGATCTTCCTTAAATAAGCTCTCAAAATGGTCCCTCCCTTAAGACGTAAGATCATTGAACCTGAAAATTACCCACCTTCCTCATTTACCCAACTCAAGATAGTGTTCAGAGTTTTCTATCCTTTTGCAAAGGCCTGGAAGAATTTCTTATTCTCATATCTATTTTCTAGCCACAAAGCAAGGATTTTTCGCCTCCAAGATACCTCCCTAAATTCTAACAAGGCTTTTCTTCTTCCTTCCAATTTAAAGACAAGTTATGTAGCTAAAGTGTCGCAAGGAATCTCCCCTTTAGAGAGGGCCATTTCCTGTAGTTGTTTCTCCACCTATTGTAGCTCGTGCTCCTCCCTTTTCCTTTGATGAACATCCCAATCTTTCATTAGTTTCCTTAGATTCTTGAGGTTTGCTACAAATTTTGTTGATGCCGAGGTATCCCCCCTCCTCAAAATTATTCCAATTTTGTTTGATCAATTATATGAAAACCACATATTGAAACCAATGGGAATTCATTTTAAAAGTTTATGTTGGCTTGAGACCTCCATTCCTGATCTCCATAAAAATAAGAGAGTGATCAGATTCACCCCAACTACCAACCCATTGTTTGATTAAAACAACGAAGTCACATAGATCCTCCGAGATCAAAAAATGATCCAACCTTTTTTCCACCCTCTCCTCCCCGACCCTCCTATTTCTCCAAGTGACCAATATCTTGATAGGCTCAATATATATGAGACTAAATGAACTAAGCTTGTGAAGAAAATAATCAAACAAAGAGTCTCGTTTGGCCTGTTTCCCCAGATCTTAGCACTCCCAATCGAAAAATTCAAATATTCCCCTACAAACAACTTTGACCTCTTTGCTAAAAGAACTCACAAGGAATCTGTCCAAGAGATGGTTTTTTTCTTGACAAGGACCATACAAATTGACTAGAGAAAACCAATCATTTAGTTCTAGGGAAAAAAACTCAATACCAACTCCTCCATCCAATCCCGAGGAGTTATAAATCTTAATTCCAACCCAAGGCCAATCATATGGAATGCCCCAAAGCATCAATCCCCAAGAATGACCAACCATTTAGAAGAGATTTCATGGATTTTCAAATCACATCACCCTCCCCAATATTTTCTTGCAATAGCAAATTATAAGGCTCGTAAGTTTCCATGAGATAAGACAAAGCACGATTCTTTGAGGGGCATGCTATCCCTCCATTGTTCAATGAGAGAAACTTCATTAGTAAACTTTTTCCAAGGGCTTGGTTCCTCTAAGCCCCCTTTTATAGATTGTTTCCTCTCCGTAGATAGATCCTCCATGGCCTGATCCTTCACTCTAGAAAAAAAATGACCTTCTTCCCCTCCCTCCATTGATGGTCTGTGGAATAGGATCCTTCCCAAAACACCTAATCAAACCTTCAACTAAAGAGATCACATCTTTTGACCAATGGTTACAGTGTTCACCCCCCTTCTAGGAAGACTCTAAAGAGCTCACAGAGGAGGAAATCACCAAGGAAGAGTGAGAAGATACATCTTGAGCCATGACACAAACAAGCAGTGATAAATTTGATAGAGGAATTGTAGATCTTTGGGACTTTAGAGTTTCACCCCAACCATCAGGACTTAACGTGACTAGAACTAAAACTACAAGCATGCAAGAAATAACATTAGATGAAACTGAAATTGAGGTCATAGGTAGAGTGTTACCTTGACCCACAATAAAAGAAATGCCAACCTGCAAAATTTGGAAGCACTGAACCATCGACAAGTTCCTTCACTTATCTACTTCTAAGAGTAGACACACGCATCCTTTCCCTTAACCCTCTCCTATATTTCTCGCTACCCCAAGTCCTACCACATTTTCAATCCTCATAGACGAGAATCCCTCTGGATATTTCCCTTTTGAATCCACTGCATGTCGAGCCACCTACAGCTAATTCCTGACATCAATGGGGATATCCTCTTGTAATGGAATCACACTGACGTCCTCATCTTCCTCTATTTCAAAATTTCCATATTCCTACTTCAATGATCTAAATGGGTTCATTGAAAGAGGGCATGCATTCACCAAGTGGCCATAAGCATGGAATCTCTAATAGTCGAAAGGAATCCCTTCATAGTCCAGTGTCTAGACTCTCCTTTCTTCACCTTCTCCCAAAGAGAAATGCGAGTACAAACCCTGCATGAGGTCGATGTTCATGAGGATTCAGGCCATAGTTTTCTCACCCGTCATAAGATATGCTGTGTCATATGCGAGGAAATACCCCATATAGCTAGTAATATCTTTGAATATTGACTCGCGCCAATATTCAAAAGGAAGACCAAATAATCTGACCCAAACTAGCACTTTGTTTAGCCTCTCCTTTTGTGCGTAAAAAATAGGGGTAAAAAATTTGAATTGGACTAGAGAATGGAAAATATGCTAAGATTTTTCTTGCACCTTAGCTATATCCATTTTATCCAAAAAAGATAACTAAATCCAGCCTTTGGTCAGACTTTGTGCCTCCACATCCCCCTTCATATATGGCTTGATATTTTTCTCTACTCATTGCCTGAGCATTATTTCTCGGATTCTTTTGCTTTTGAGTTTTCCCACTCGGGTCTTTTCACTCAATTCCATGACTTACGACGTCTTTTCTTCTTTACCTATTCGTAATTTTACATGAAATCCCTCGACCTACTTTTTGCGCACATTTTTCTTAGGGGGCAACAAAACCCCTTTCCTTCCGCTTATGCAAGAAGGCTCTGTGAAAAAGAGAATAGTTCCTTACACCTACTTCCTCGACATTAGCTTGAAACCCCTCTATATAAAAACCCCCACTTGAGACAAGACTCCTTACCACCACGCCAATATTCGCACCAGCACTGCCTTCAAAAAAGTCTTGGCAGAAGCCAAGGAAAACTCCTGCTCTAAAAAAAATATTGGAGCCAGTGAGTGAGTATCCTCCTGCGGAGAGACCCAGATATGCATAGAAGCCCCGATTCATATTAGGGTCCCTTATCACTTCCCCATAAGGAGGAATGTTGTAATTTCCAAAAAACCCTTGACATAGCCCTAAAGAGGCTTTGACCTTGCCTAAACAATCAAAACCACCCAAATGAAAACTACCAGATGAGAAAACCATGGGCACATGTGGATGGAAAGAATCCACAACACTTACCTCCCCGTATGATGACTTTTGAATCAACTGAGCCAGGAAAGTTGAAAAAGGCTCATCCTGCCCCCCTTCCCCCCCAAACAATGGAACCACTGACCACTACCAACTGAGTATTTGGATTGATAAAACCAAATGAAGAAATCAAGACCAGAAAGGACTCTCCTTGTAAAAATGATTGTGCATTTGGAGTGTGTTATAGATGAGGTGTAATTATTCCTGCAATTGTCATCCTCTCAGGATGGCCTTAAGGATTTGAGCCTCTTGTTGATGTCAAAAACCTAGATGCCATGGATCATATGGATCTTCCCACGTCAACCTCAGGCTCGTAGTCTACTAAAATATCCTCGAAACCCTCCATGCAATCGGAACCCTTCAAATAAATCCCCATGAGACAAACAAAAACCATCAAGGAAACAAGAAAGAAACTGCTACTGTGTCCATAAATGCATGCAATGCCCTCAAATGACCACAAAGATTCTTTGGAAGGTAGTAAAACAAATCACTAGGGAAAAAGAAGACTAGAAGTAGGAAATGAAAAAGAAAAGAAAGTAAGTCGAAAAAGTAAAAACTATATCACTCTAAAAATTGCTTCGATGTGAATACAAAATCAAATTGGAAAAAAAACATTCAAAAATCCCCCATCCCCGCATGTAAATCTGCTTCGCACCAAGTCCTTAGCCCATTTTAGACATCAACCCTTATCGATGACTCATATAAAAAAAATTAGATATACATTAAAAATATATATTTAAACGTGAAGTGCTTAGTATGAGAGTATATAGTAAAAAAATATTGAAACATTATCTTAAATCTAAGAAAAAAAAATACCATATTTGGGAGTTTATATTAAAACTACATTACAATGTTATCTCAACATATAATTAAATTAGAATATCATATTAAAAATGTTTATTTTAAATTACAAGAAAAAAATATAATAAAGATTTAAAGATTATGTTAAAATTATGTAAATAAACTATTTGAATATAATATTATATTAAATTATTATATGAAAAAGTGAAATTATATTAATATATTAATGCCAAAAAAAACTTAAATGTGAAATTATATTAATGTAATGATTATTCTGAATTGTTTACGTATGACTGTAAGAATTGTATAGTATTTTTGGATATGTATTATTTTACAATTGCGTATAGAGGTGTTTTACAATTTATTTTATAGAGAAAAAAGAGTGTAGTAGTGATTAAAATGGAGTGTTAATATAATAATAATAATATCTATTAATTAAAAGAGTAATAGAAAAATATAAATAATAAATTGATTTAATTTATTATATTATATTTTTATTTTTATTAATAAAATTACAAACATTTTTTGAAATTTTATTTTATAAATTAAAATAGTGATTTATATTTATAATTATTATAATTTAAAATTTTATATTTATATTTAAATAATAATAATAATCTATTTTTAAAGTCACAGTCTAAGTTAGATAGAAAATTGGAAGGGATAAGGGATTTACCTCCTACAAGGGACTCACTTCTTAGCAAAGATTTGACTATCTCTACTCCTCTGGATTTGGATTTGTGATAAATACATATGCTTAACTTAATATTTATAATATATATATTTTTAATTACCTATCTATCTATGTATATATCTATAGTAAATTAGATTTTAAAAGTACATGTATTTGTACATATTAAAAACAATAGTATTTGTACATGTAGCGAATGAAAATTATATAAATAAAATAATATTCTAGAACCCGGGGTTAGATGCCTAGTGCAAAAGTTTAACATTTAATTTTTATGTGTCATCTAAATAAAAAAAATAAAAAAATGTTAAAAGTAATATAGAGCTAAAGTGGAGATGTTCTAGACATTTAAATCTTGGCTTAATTAATAAAATGTTAAAAGTTAATAAAAATAATAAAATTCATGGGAAAAAATTGCATAAATAATTATAAGCTACATTGGTTAATGATAAATTAATAATGGTTGATAGAAAAACCATCATATAATTGCTCAAGCATAAGACCCTCAATAAATTTGGGTGACTAGTAACCACTACTAACTTTACACATTTACAAATTTACTTTTACATAGGTGTTGAAGAAAACATAAATAATTGTGAGAAGCATCTCCTGTAAGTATATTTTTTACATCTTATTCCTATCCATTTTTTATGCAAAGACTTGTTTAAATTATTGTGGAAAATAATTGATTATATGTTTGTTATTTACTTGACTATAAGTTATTTTGAGGTATTTTATTTTTGGATAGTTTTCATGCAAAAATTAATAATAAATCACTACAAAAATATCTAAAAATAATGCATGAATATTGCAACCATATCCATAAATTTTGGCATAAAATATGTAAGGCAGTTATCCACATGACATTATATTTTGCAAATGTTGAAATAAGACCTTCAAGTTATGGTCCAATCAAATGTTTGAAAATCGATTCATATTTAAATTTAATTAAAATCACATAAAAAATTAATGTTTACAATATAACAAGTTTCTTAACCATGGATATCCACCCGCATTTTACCATGGATATGTTAACCTGTGAATAGGTTCTGCAAAAAAAATATAATTTATTTGGTAATAAAAAATTTAAATGTAAAATATTGTAGACATTACATATAGAATTAATTATATAGGGAGAGGGAGAGGGAGAAAGGAGAGAGGGAGGACATAATGACAAAGAGAAGGTGATGGAGAGGAGAGAGAAGAATGAAGAGAGAGAGGGGAGGGGGAGAGAGAGAGATGGAGTTGGAGCGTGAGAGATAGGGAGGGAAGAACAAAGGCATAGAGAGATAGAGGTAGAGAGAGAGAGAGGACAGGAGGGAAGAGAAAGAGGAGAGGAGAGACAAAGGGAAACATAGAGATGGAGGGGGAAGAGAAAGAGGAGAGGAGAGAGAAAGGGAAACATAGAGATGGAGGGGAGAGAGAGGAGGGGAGAGAGAAGGAGTGAGGGAGGTAGATAGCAATAGAGTTCGAGGGTAGATATAGAGAGATGGGGGGAGAGAAAGAGGGAGGTGGGAGAAAAAGGGAGAGAGGGGAAGGAAGAGAGAGAGGATTTGAGAGGGAGAAGGAGAGAGGGAGGAAGAGAATAGAGAGGGGAGGGAGAGAGAGAGAGAGAGATGGGTTAAGCCTAAATATGGTATGTGTATATAAAAACTAACTTAAATCTATCTTAACCCTAGATCTATAAGGGTAGAGAGGGTCAAATCTCTTTTCGCTTTCAAAGAGGTATGTATCTCAATAGATATCTCTTTTCATTTTAAAAGATGTATGTATCTCAAAAGATTTGATTCCTCTCAAAGCTTGAGAGATGGATCGAACCTCATTAAGAACTAGCATAAATCCATCTTAATTCCAAATCTAATAAATACTGAGAAGAATTAAATCTCTAGATATACTAACATTTCATCAAATTTTACATAAAATATATTTAAATCATGAAAAAAATGATATCTTAATTAATAAATTCAAGGGTAAACTAGATTAAAACATTATTTTGTAATCTTTGTCTAAAGGTTATTAAAATTGTTTATCTAATATTTATTTTATAACTACATTAAAAATTATGTAGATAAGTGGAAACTCTTATTTTATATGTTGCAGTAGCTGGCAATCAGACTAACCTAATAAAAATAAATAGATATATTGATATAATAATCTAGATAGGTACTAATTCATAATAAAAACAAAAAAAACAAAAAAACAAAAATTGCAGTTATTTTAAAAATGATTACGTTGAATTGTGGATTTATTTTAGGATTTGTTTTTAAGTGAGTTGTTTTTGGAGTTGTTTAAATTGGCTTTTCTATTATAAAATTTTTGGTTATATTTTGATTTTTGTTATTATTTTGATTACATATATGAATTCAACATTTTGAAAATTTTATTTGGCACATTGATTGTGCAGAGTTCACCCTTTAAACTTGTGATTTCAATGAATCTCTATCAGATTTGAGGCAAATTAGATCTGAAAATAAACAGCAAAACTTTTCAAAAAAACCTCACTTAGAGAAAAGTCTTTCATTTTATGCCATGAATGTGAATTAAATTTAAATTATGATTAGATTTTACAGAAACTTAATTAATTTAATAAATAAATCAAAAAATTATTTATTTAATATTTTAACATAATTATTAAATTTTATTTAATAATTTTATTCAATTTTTTGTTTTATTAATTTATTTTGTTTCAAAATATTTACGTTGGTTTATTTTAGAATAGGATTTTCAAAATTTTAACTTAATTATCAAAATAATTAGGTCATGGTAAGAGTTTAACTTCCCTAAAATATTCTCATAATAGCATATACAAATCAAAGTTGAAGATTTATATTCAAAATAATTATGCCTATTTTGTCATTTTAATTAAATTGATTAACTAGAATGTCATATGAACCAATGCCATATAAAACAAGATATAGATGTTTAGGTATGCCATATTTATAAACTTGCTATTGATCCATGATGATTATAACAAATCTTATTTACAAATTAAAAATATTTATAGTAAAATAAAGATAAAACAAATCTTTATGGTTAAAAATTTTGTTTCATATTTTTTAAATATATATTTAAAGTATATATTAGTTATTTTTATAATTTATAATGATAGTAATAATTTTATAATAATAAGTATTTTTATATTTATTATAAGTAAACATTTATTAACTTTACCAATCATTTAATTTATATATATAACTAGCTAGTTTCCCATAATAAAAAGTTTGCAATGTTATGAGATCCTCGGGCTGTAAAGGAGGAGCCAAATGCGTTAAATGCAAAGGTCTTGACCTTTTAGACTCATTTGGCCAGTCTCCTGTCGACTTTGGTGATTGAGCTGAGAGACTCTTTCTGCAGCCTAATATGATGGGTAACACTGTCCTGTCATCAGAAATTGTTTTCATGTCGGCCAAAATAAAAATAAAAATAAATATCTAAAAAAACTATAAAATGCATTTAAATAATCTCCATTCATAATAAAAAAAATAAAATTACACTTGAACAAATTAGATCATTCTCTACTCATGTGAATTCCCTATTTAAAATAAATCTATACTAATTAGATTCTTATTTATAATATAACTATTCTGATTATCACTCAAAAACAGTGAGTCGTCAAATTTCTGGCATGGAATGGAGCTCATGGCACGTTACTCTGATTAAAAATGCTTCTCCGAATCTTACGTTTAGCCAGAGTAGAAGGGATATTAGCTTCGTACCCAAATTATCGGAAATTCAGAGATAACATCTTGGAATTGATGTCAAGAAAAAATTGGTTATTATATTCACTAATATATTAAAGATGTACTGAATCTACATGCAGTGGGTGAAGCCTCTCAGTATTCCCATTGGAAGGGAGGGAAGATCGTATGGCTTGTCAACAATCTTGCTCTTCATGGCTGCTCAGCACAGAGACACTTCTATTTGCTCAGTGACTGCCATTCGCCAGACTAGTACCCACCGGCTACGCTGAACGGCAACCTGTTGTGATTAGGGTTTGTTGCAAACGGGCCTGGAATTTCAATTTTTCTTCGCCTGTACATTGAAAATTTGGTAGCATTTACTTGCTGTTCATACTTGTCATTGGGATGAAAATTTGGTGACGTTCACTGGCATTTCATACCTGGCATTTGACGTTCATTTTATGTTAAATAACATGAAAACCGAATAAAATTTAGGAAGCCTGGGGAGACAGGACTATTCAGTTGTCATCGTCGACTGCCTAATAAAAGTCATTTCTTGTCAGCATTCCCGTGATAGGCTGTCAAAAGGCAATTAATATATTTTGGAACATTGATTTATTAATGGGTATATGTCACTTTTTGGATTATGCACTTGTCATTATCCAATAGTGGTATATATAGTTGTCTAGCTTTAATGGGTAAATGATCCATGATAAATCAAAAAGGTTTTCTCAGCTATGGAATATGGTACATTGAAAAGGTGTTATTTACAAGGTTGTAAATTTGTCTTCGTACAAAAGTTTGTCATTTTTTTTTTTAAATTGGCGTGTATTAAGCGTGTATTTTATATGATGGAAATAGATTCATCAAAATCAAAATTTAAGAGAAGTGTAGGTAATAAATTCAGCACAATCAAAATTTAATAGATGCTTAGGAAATAAATTCAGCACAATCAAAATTTAATAAATATCCAAAATTTTTAAACTTGATCACTGTGACTCACATTTCCCCAATTACATTTCCCCATATTTCATAAAACTTTAGCTCTAATTTCCACTATTTTCCCAAAAAAAAATCCACCCTCTTCTAAGTAAATTTGAACGCTCCTTAGACGGTCATTGAAAATAGCACTTTCCTATTTTCAATGAATGCCCCTCATTATTTATTTAGTTCAAATGGGATTGCATCAGAAACTTTACTTAATTTTTGAAAAAAAAATATTAATTATTTCTTTTTAATACTTTCAAATAGCATGATGCTAAATCATTTTAAGGTCGCCCAATCGCAAACATTTACTGTAGAAATACTAAAATTGGAAACAATAATTTTCTTCTGTACGGGTTCTCTGCGTTTATCTTAGAGGCGAAGAAATTATCCGGAAAAATCATATTTCATAAATATAAAACAAAATCTGAAAAATATTCTGCTCTGCGCATAAATTTATATCAAGTAGTTTGAATGTTTGCAAGTTAAATGTATGTGTTTTCAAAAAAAACTTAACGGTCACTTTTGACATGCAAAGTTTATATTCAACAGTCAAATACGTTAAAAAAACGCTCCACGGACCCTGAAATTCCAGGCCTGGTTGCAAGTTGTGAATCTCGATTGGTCCAGTTTTCGTGTGGTCAGCTCAGTTACGTGGTCTATTGACACATGAAAGTTTTTAGTAATCCAGCGCCAGAGAAAGCAGTATATATGCTAATTATGTTATGCGTCCACAGTTGCACTAATCCGTAGCATTTGCTTTGCAATTGTGTTACAGATTCCATCAACATAACAATAAAACATGGGCATGTATGGTACTATCTGGACAAAGTTCATATTCCATTTTCTTAATTTTGTCATGCGTTTACGCTCACATTACACCGTAACATTTGCTTTGTGAAGTTGTACAGATTGATATGGCAATGCAGAATATCAGTACAACGTTCGTATTCTATTTTTATGAAGACTATTTTTCAATTTGTGAGTGTCATCTTTGCGCAGGGCCATGCTAACTTTCTCTGTACTGTTTTAATTTTATCATATTTCTCCGAAATGAGCATGCATTTTTACGGAGATATGAGAAGTTATGTATGCTGGCATGTATACGGTTGGAGGTGAAATTACCATGCATACAACGATATGCACACCACCATGATACGCAAAGTGCTTATTGTTCGATTCTTGTCGTTTTATTTTTAACAATTGTTTTGATATTGAAATATCACTTTGTATCTTCCAAATCCATTAGGCGTGGGAATCGCATAATTTTTATCTGAAAGGGAAAGTTTAATGAGAGTGACATATTTTCTAGATGGAAGGGAAAGCTAACCAACCCCAAAAGCTTTTCTCAGTTGTTAAGAAAGATCATTTGTTATGAAAGGGAAAGGTAACCAGCCCCAAAAGCTTTTCTCAGTTGTTAAGAAAGATCATTTATTAAGTGCTTTGGAAATGGCTTCCACTAAAGGCCAATTGAGCACGCTTACTCTCTAATAGTTCGGTAATTGCCTCTACAAAAAGCCAATTAAAGGCTAACTGACCATGCTTCCTCTATAATAGATTGGAAATTGCCTCTGCAAAAAGCCAATTAAAACATAACTGATCATGCTTCCTCTATAATACATTGGAAATTGCCTCTACAAAAAGCAAATTAGACCATAGTTACCAAGTTCGCCCGAATCGGGCTAAAAAATTCGAAAATTCGCCAATTCGATACGAATACCGTATTATTCGATGAAATTCGATTCGGTTTTCAAGTATAAGTGGTTGGATAAGCAGTTAAATGAAAAATTAAATGCCTCAAAATCCGTGGTTGGTGGTTTACGTAAACGGAACAGATTGTTCATTTAAGAGCGAATGTTAATGGTGGAACAAATAGTGGTAGGATGGCATCCTGCAGAAGGAAAGAAACTGGAGAAAAATCACAGTGGAATAGGAAAGTTTATAATTTTCCAACTTCATTATTGTTTTTATGGGTTAAAAAGCTAGTAAAATAGGAAAAGGAAGAATCTGTTACACTGAATTCGTAACAGTTTGTTAATTTGTAATACATGTTAATTTTGCAATGACTGATTTTATGGAATTTCAGATATTTTTAAAAATGTTTATATTTATTATGAAGGATTTTAGATAAATCATTTTTAAAATTAGAAAAATATTTTAGATTTAAATTTAGAAATAAAGAAGTATTGAAGGGAAGTGAAGTTTTTTTGGTGAATTGTATTTGTAAAATTATTATATTATCTAGTTTATTGGATGTTATTCAAAATTCAAAATAAATTTAGAAAAAAATGGGCTGAAAATATCCTGGACACAAGAAGAAATTTTTTAAAATGATAGTTTTTAAGATGTAAAGTGTCAATTTTTTTTCAAATTAAAAATTTCTTATTCAATTTTTATACTATCGTATCGAATTCGAATTCAAACTTGGTAACTATGAATTAGACCCGCTTTGTTTAGAAAATTTTGTTGTTGGCATTATAGTATTTGTTGTCTTTGGTGACAATATGCTTAATAAATATGTCATTGATGTCAACATAATGATAGTATGATGATTGTGGAACTAATGCATATATCATAAATATTGGTACAAATGTGACAGAAGATATGGACAAAGAAATGACAATTCAGTTATAGATAGATAAAAAATGTGAAGTTTGAAAAAGTATACGTAGTTCTTGTGAAGAAGGTTTGCGTACATAAGCAAGTCTTATAAGCAAAAGTTGCGAACATAACCTGAACCATGGAAATTTGGATAACAGGAGTCATTACCATGGTATGTTCCTAGAGTAATTCTTGTAACAACGTTTATTTGATCTCTTCAAAAAATACTAACAACATTACCAAAAGATTTACCTAAGGCATTGGCTAAGACAAGATATATAAGGAGATTGAGATCAAGGTGGTAAGTGTGCACTAATGGGTTATTCATGTGTGATGTGGAACACGACCGCACTAGGGAGTAAAAAGAAGACACATAACTAAAAGATATAAAGATATGTTGAAATATATAGTTGATTGGTTTACTTGTTGCAAATGTTTAAGTAGCTAATAATGATGGATTTGTTATTATAATAATGATTGATCTAAATGAATTTTGAGAAGTTTGTATTTTTTACAATGAAGGTTACGGAAAGTGAGTTGTGTTTGTAGCAAATGTATGCTCTAGTAATTTAAGATTTGTATGTTGGTTTGCTTCTGAATTTTGGCGTACATACGCAGATATGTTTATGTTGAGTCACATATATATTCTGAGATATGTCCTTTAGTATGTTGAGATCGGTACGCAGGTGTTGCACATGATAAGCACATATATACACAGGTTTCTTAATAACAATTGTGTATATATTATGAGTTATATCTAGTAAGGGATTCCACTGCTACTAGATGATGATTGTTGGTGAGTTATGTTATATTTGCTATTGTCTTTCAATTTTGTCTTGATCTAGATTGTTTATATCTATTTTGGTTTGGGTATGCATTGATTTGATCTAGTTGCAGTGGTTCATTTAATATTCAATGGGATGATGTTACAGTGATTGAGTTGGTTCAGTGATTAGTATTCAGTTTGGTATTGAGCATAGTAATGGGTGTGGGTCCAATTTGAAAATATGAAGAAATGTGGCTTAAAAATTTTGATGTTTGTTTGATACAAGTGGATCTAGTCTAAATTATTATGAAGCACAGTCCATGAAGGGTGCTGAGAGTTAAATCTTTTAGTAAGGGAGTCAAAGCTTCTTTCCAATGGTAGCCAATAAATTTGTTTAGGGGGTAGGTGCTTCGTTTTGGTAGGAGCTGGTAAATTAGATCTGAGGGTTGTATGTCCCTTCCAGTGCGTGCTAGAGAACGAGTGGAGGTCAGAGCCTCCTACAGGTGGGTGCCTGTGTGTTGGTAAGAGTCTATGCCAGTAGAAGATGTAATAAAGTATAATAAAAAAGAAGACGGAGGAAAAAACAACGGTGGTTTTCTCCTGCATTGGGTTTCCACCTAAAATCATGGTGTTTTGTGTGTGTTTCTTACGTGATGTGATCTAATTGTTCTTTATTGCATACTGGATGATTAATAAATTAACAATGCAATATTTAAGTTAACTCACTGATGAAAGAAATGAAAAAATAAGTAAACTGGATATACGTTGTTTCATTCACTGAAGTCGTGTACACACGTGGGTTGCACGAAGAACATTAGCTTACAAAAATCTGAATATGTAATTGAAAATTTAAAGTGAATAAAAATTACTAATTCACACCCCCCTAGTATTTTCCCTAACACTTGGAATGATAGCAAGTTCCTCAAAAGAAACTTGATCACTTAAAGGGAAATCTATCAATATGAGCAATTAAGAGGGAGTATTTTCTTCCAAACCACCCTTGTTTAATGGAACTAGCTTTATATTTTTTAAAGTCAAAATGAGAGCGTATTTGCAGGCACTAGCCACTGATGTATAGGTAATTGTTGAAGGTAGGGTATCAATACCTAGCCTTCATTCCCACAGGTAATGCAGGAAAGAAACAATACAAGTAATGCAAGATAGAAACAATACAAGAACAATGAAAATGAAGTAAATGTTGTTTTGGGAAGTTTGGTTGAATTTTCGTTTGCAAAATTCATGCAGTTGTGCACCACAAAAGAAATATGGGATAAGCTTTTCCAAAGCTATGAAAGTGACACTAAGGTAAAAAGTGTTAAACTTCAAACATATAAAATTCAGTATGAGACTCTTATAATTCATGATGATCAAAGCATTGCAAGAATTTTTCTTAGAGTAAATGGAATTGTTAACACAATGAATAGTATTAGTGACGAAATAAAGGAAACTGTTGTTGTTGAAAAGATCTTGATATCACTAACTCCAAAGTTCGATTGCAAAGTCTCTGCCATTGAAATGAGATGAGAAAATGGGGTACATCAGGTATTATAGAAGCAACCTTCAAAGCCACATACAAAGGGAAAGAAAAGAAAAGACTAAAGATACAAGCTACATTTCAGATGAGGAAGCGAATTTCATGAGAAAGTTGCAAGTGGGAAATGGTATATTTAAAGGTAAGCTTCCCTTTCAATGTTTTTATTGTGGAAGAGTAGGTCACTATGCATCTAAATGTCCATATAAAAAAAATCATGATAAGAAAGAAAAAGAAAGGATGTTGACAAGAAAAATACAAAAAAAAACTTCATGCCAAGAAAAGTTGTTATTCTAATGAAGATAGCCAAAGCACATATGATGATCAGAGAGATTCTGATTCAAATTTTAACACTTGCTATCAAATAATTATTTCTCTTGAAGACCATTCAACTAGTGAATTGGAAATTTGTGAAGAAGATGATTCAATTAAAGCATTGAAAGGAAATGATAGACTTAGGAATGAAAACAAATAACTAGAAACAAAAGAAAGTAGTATGATCAAGGAAATAAACATGTAAGAATGCATTTGGGAGCAACCAATAGAAGAACAAAAGTCTTAGAAAAACAACTTTAAGAGATGGAAAGGCATTGTGAAAAATTAAAATCAAAAGTTGTGTCTCTAAGGAAAGATTATGATAAAATAAAAAAATGGTTAAATGCATCTGAATCACTAGAGAATATTATCAATTAACAATGCTCTCCTCTAATAAATATAGGCATTGGATACAACCACATGGATTTAGATTCACGTTGTAATGACAATAAAAACCAACATAAGGTTTTCCATAGAGAAACTGAATCAAGTCACACATTTTAAAGCAAATATCCTAGATTAAAGTCAAGATCAGTCCCTAGGCATAAAGGATGGTTTCATGGATATATTTTTTCTTGTAACTCATTGGGCATAAGGTCACTGATTGTAGGTCAAGAATTTGGAGTGAAAGCAAAATTATGGAATAAGTTCCACAAGTTCAAGAACACGATTAGAAATTGCAAGAATATTTGGAGGAAGAAGGAACATCAGTAAGAGACATAGGAAATATTATCACTACTACAATCCATTGCTCTTAAAAATATACTTCTAACAATGACTGCAGAACTGAATGTGAGGTATATAACCTCATGAAGAACATGTGACGATTATCAGGTGCATAGGATCAATGGTGTATGATCTCAGTGGGAGCTATGCATGTGTATATGGATGATGGTTCCTGATGTTTTTTTGATATTCTTTTGGTGATGTATATTACTGACATTGCATTGATGAAGAAAATATGAATAGGAACAAACAAGACATGTTCGGGAGGAGTTTTGGCCATAAATAATCAACAATTTATTTCTTGTATGCGGATGTTATGAAAGACAATCATGTGTATATGCAATTTTTATCTAGACAATTGCACATGTGTCTTAGTGATGAAAAATAAGTGGCACAGATTTAGGGGTAGTTCTTGTATGCTTCCATCAATTCATTATTAGAATTTTGGTTATGACATTGGTTTGCTGCAGTCTCTTGGTGATGCCCTTATGCTGCTTAGGGTATTGGCTGATGATGAGTTTATGAGTTTTTGTAAAATCTTATATTGTTGCTGATGAAAGAGTTCTTTGATGCACTTTTTTATTAATGAGATGGAAATGATCAAATTTGATGACAAAGAATTAACACAGGTTCATGGGGAGCATCTGTTATGCTTCTAATAGTTCATTATTGACATTATGGTTTATTGATCACTCCTTGTTGCATGATTTTGTTTAATGATGAATTCATGATCTACTCATTGTTTGTTGGCGTATTATGTTGATGAGAAGGTATATATGCACTACTTTCATGGGTTATCAATAATGCATGGATTGCATGTGGTGAACTTATGGATGATGTCTATATGTTGCTTGAGTTGCATTTGGTGAAGTTATTAATAATGTCCTATTCTTGCTAAAGTTGGAAGATATGTATACTCTAGATGTTGATTGATGATGTTGTTTATCATTTCTATTCTACGTAGTGATTTGTGATATTGGAGGTACTCTTGGTTTTCACATATGTTATTGACGTATACATATTCTACATATGGTGTTGTGGTTCATGAGATTAATGTTGTTGCTTGTGGATTGTGACTCTTCCTATATGTGGAGAGAGTGTGCTGACCTTGATGACAAGAGGTCAAGGGGATGAGTTGTTAAACAAGAAATTATTGCACAGTCTTATGCTTCTGCTACAGTTGATTGATGATGCTTCGAAACACTGCATTTGGTCACATGTTGATGATATTGGAGAAATTTATGCTACACTATCTTATCTTACATGTTGAGGATGTTCATGTTGTTGTCTATGCTATTGTTATCAGATGTTTATGTTGCGGATTCCTATATCATGCATGGTGGTTGCTGATGACTATCATTTTCTTGCTATCTCATTGTTGAGGTCATTGTTTCTTGTTATAAATTTCATATATGTCTCTTGATGTAAAGGTCATGAAAAGACCCACGTTGTAAATCATTATAAAATTCAGTCACGTATGGGCTATTGGGATCAAGGCATGTTATGTATGTAATCCCATTATTTTGGGACATTGATGTAAAATTTGGGTCCAATACGTAAACCCAATATGTTGGGTGATTGATGTAAGCATGGAAGCATAGAGTCATTAGTGATATGAAAGGTCATATATTTCAAGTCTTGTGTTGCATATCTTGAGAAAGTCTAGCATATGCTCAGGGGGGGCATGGTCAATATGAGAATTTCATGATTCATATCAGCATATCAAACTTACAACAATAAGAACAACAAGGGAAGTACTTCATTCAACCTGATTCAACCCTTTTCACTTGATGTCAAAGGGGGAGAGAACACTCGGTTTTGGGAGAGATGTTGGGAGAGAAGACTTGGTGTTTAGAGAGATGTTTGGAGAAAAGACTTGGTGTTTGACTTGATGTTGGGAGAGAAGGCTTGGTGTTTGTAAATGTTTTTAGGTGGTGTCCAAACACCACAGTGGTTGTCATCAAGTTGAAAGGGGGAGATTGTTGGCATTATGGCTAATGTATTGTCCTTGATAGAAACATACTTGATAAATATATCCTTGATGTAAGCATAATGATAATATGATGATTATGGAACTAATGTAGATATCAAGAATATTGGTACAGATGTGCCAGAAGATATGGATAGAGAAATGAAAATTCAATTATAGATGGAAAAACAATGTGAAGTTTGAGAAAATATGTGTGATTCCTGTGAAGAAGGGTCGCGTACATACGCAGGTCTTGTGAGAAAAAGTCGCATAAATAATTCGAACCATGGAAAATTGGATACTAGGGGTCATTACCATGGTATTTTCCCATAGTAATTGTTGTGGCAATGTTTATTTGATCCCTCCAACAATATACTAACAACATTACCAAAGGATTTACTTAAGGTATTATCTAAGGAAAAAGCTATATAAATATATGGAGATCAAGATGTTGAGTGTGCAAGTAATGGGCTATTCATGTGTGATTTGATATGGAACAATAATGCACAAGGGAGAAAGAAGAAGACTCAGATCTAAAAGATATGAAGATATGTTGAAATATTTGGTTGATTGATTTACTTGTTGCAAATGTTTAAGTAGTTAATAATGATGGATCTGTTATTATAGTAATGATGTGATCTAAATGGATTTTCAGAAGTCTATAGTTTTGACAGTGAAGGTTGTGGAATGTGAGTTGTGTTTGTAGCGAAGGTATGCTTAAGTAATTTAAGATATGTACGGTGGTTTTCTTATGAATAGTCACGTACATACACGGATTTGTTTTTGTTGAGTCACGTATATATTATGAGATATGTCCTTGAGTATGTTGAGACCTGTACATAGGTGTTGTACATGATAAACATGTATATACGCATGTTTTCTTAATAAAATTCACATATATATTTTTAGTTATATCTGATGAGGGATTGTAGTGCTTCTTGATGATGACTATCGATGAGTTCTGTTATATTTGCTATTGTCTTTTAATGATGTGTTGATCTGGATGATTTATATCTACTATGGTTTGGCTTTGGATTTATCTGATCTAGTTGCAGTGGTTGATGCAGTATTCAGTGAGATGATGTTATAGTGATTCAGTTGGTTCATTGATTAGTATTCAATTTGGTATTGAGCATAGTGATGGGTGCGAGTCTAGTTTGAAAATATGATGAAAGGTGACCTACAAATTTTGATGTTTGTTTGATACAGGTAGATCCAATTTGTAATATTATGAAATGTGGTACATGAAGGGTGCTAAGAGTTGGAGCCTTCAGTAGGAGAGTCATAGTTTCCGATTAGGTGATCAAAATTATGCTAAAAAAAGTCATCAGAATGGTGTGGAACATAAATGACCATGTAGTGCTCATCATCTTAAATCTGACACAACTCATTTGGGGTGAAAGAAACACTGTATGGCTTCAGAAACACGTTCTGTTCACTTTAGAAAACATGTAAATTTTTGGAAAAAAATGTGATAGCTGAGTCAGCAATCTATACTACTGACTAGGCTGTCTAGTTGGCACTGACTATGTCACTGAAGTGGCATCGTAATCTCATCAGCGAATGGTCGAGTGCCATGTGGCACATTCGTACATGAATGAGTTGGCAGGATGTTATTGTTTGAAGGCTATATAGGTGGGTCAATGAGAGGGTGACACGTTGTAAAACTGGAGGCCACCACATGCCCTCTCAAAGGTCAAATAAAATTTTATGTGGGGAGGCTGAGGTTGAACCCGCGACCTCACCCACAACAACACCAAGCTTTACCTCCATGCCTGCAGGTTAGTTCTTAACTAATATATCGCAGGCATGTTGACATTAAAGAATCGGCCCCAGGAAAAGCTAGGGTGCAATGCGATGAATCGACCCCCAACATACCCGGGTTGCGATCCGATAATCGCAATTGCACATCACAGAAGTGCAGAGTCTCGTATATATGTTACCCCCATAACTCCACCGATTGTGAATTGTGATGGATACCAAATGCGATAATATTATGGGTTCCAATTAATAATTTCTTTAGGTCTGCCATATCATAATCGTACATTGCCCCACCGCATTCACAAACCATAAGACCGCCCGTTCTCTGCCGATTGCAATTTGTGATGGAGCTGTCAGAATCGTTGCCTTAACCTCCATACCTAACCACTGTGTGAACACTCGTCCATAATTGCAAGATAGGTGAGGAAGTTGGCAAGGCCATCAATTTCGGCAGAACCGTTAGAATTAACTCCAGATAATGAATTTAACTGGAAGTTAGCTAGATTTGGAGGAAGAATTTGTGGAAAGAATGGCATAAGTCATAACTAAGGCAATTTTTGACCAAATGAGAAGAAAAAAGTGGTCAACGTATCATTTTTTGGTATTATGGACTCGTTGGAGAAGGTTTCAGAAGCATTTGAGCATTATAAACACATCTTTTTACATTTTTGAGCATAATAGAGAGGCCCAAGCAATTGGAAGCTGGACCAAGGAGACATATCCCAGGAGGGGTGAACTCCTTTATCATGTTCCTGTTGTAATGTGTTTTTGATGTTGTTCTATAGATGTTTATGCTACTGTTCAGTCTCTTATTTATGTTAAATTGCTCATAAAATTAACATAAAAACTCATCATTTCACTTTTGAAAAATTCATGAATCCTTAAGCACAATGAAAGCATTTTGTTTCTAATCTGAAAAGGATCTTAGCATAGCAATCTGATATTCTAAATTAGTTCATTTTAGGTATCAGAGCTATAGGTTTTCTTTGTGAAAGAAGGACTTAACTATTTTCAAATTTATTTCATGCTCACAAGGTTAAAACTCAAAAGAGGAGAAGGGAAACCAGTTGGAAGCCCTGAAGTTGGGTCAAGGGGAAGTAGAGCAAGGTTGCCAAAATCTCCAACACTAGTTCAGCCTTGAGTTGCAGTTGAGACTCCAGAGATCATGTCTCATGAAAGAGAACCTACAAACATGACAGAAGATGAGAATACCTTCATAAAGGCTTTCTTTGATATGACATAGATGGTGAAGGTCCTCTATGAAGAGAGGAATACTAGGTTGCAAGGAGAAATTTCCAAACCTCCCAAAAGAGAAGGTTCTTCAGGAGGAGGTAATGGAAATGGAGACAAACCTCCACCCTCTCCATGATCTTCTTCATCTTCTTCTTCACAAGCATCTTCACCCTCTTCCACTAACACAACCCATACTCATACTCATCTGCATACTTCAAAAGGAACTCGTAAATCACCTTTTTTAAAACTTGATGTTATATTTGAGCTGCCCATGTATTATGGTGAAGTGAATGCACATAAGCTTGATAATTGGATTCGTGAATTGGAGGTCTATTGTAGGATTCAAAACCTTCAAGAGGATGACATAAAGATTCAGTTAGCTTCCTTGCAAATGGAGGGTGCAGCGTTGGTATGGTGGGAATCAAAGACCCAAGAGGAGATTAGAAAACATGATAAGATCTCAATTTCTTCGAATGATTTTGCTGTTTCAATCAAAAGACAATTCTACCCTCTACCTTATATGCAAAAATCCATCATGAATTGGAAAAACTTTAGGCATCTTAAAGGTCAAAATATGCAAGATTACACCCAAGAATTCAGAAAAATGTCTTTGATGTTAGGTGTAGTTTTGCAATCACAGGACACATTGCTGAAGTACATAAGGGATTTACACAATTACCTTAGGCATGCTATCTTAATGTTTAATCCCAATAATATAGATGATGTGTGCGTACAAGCCACTCATCTTGAGGCAAGACAAAAAAACACTCCAGAAGAAGGTAGCAAAAAGTCATTTAAGGGTAAAGAGAAAGAAAAGCGTCTCAAGGGAAAGAAAAATGTGTTTATGAAAAAAGGAGAGAAGGTTACATGTAAACATTGTTCCAGAGAGGTTCATGATGAAGCTCATTGTTGGAAGCTTCATCTAGAAACGAAACCAAAGAAGTTCAACAACAAAGGAAAAGAAAAGACAGTTTCCGTCATTCAAGAGGATTTGGGATCCGATTCGGGTGATGAAACTAAAATCACAGCCATGAGATTAAAAGGAAAATAATCCATTGCCAGCACTAGTTCTTTAGACTTGAAAAATGAAACTCCAAATGAAAAGAGGAGAATAGATTTTTTTTCACATAAGGGTGATCTCAAAACATAACAATATTGATACGATTTTTGATAGCGGCTATCAAGCCAATCTTCTCTGAAATCATTGTCAAAAGTTTAAACTTGGAAACCATTCCACATCATAAATAGTATCCACTTGGATTGGGGTGTGACAATGCACAATTACAGATTACGAGAAAGTGTAAACTGAAATTTTCCATTATTGCAAATTTCATAGATGAAGTGGAGCTTGACATTATGCCATTAGATATTTGTGGCATAGTTTTGGGCAGTTCATACCTTTATGAAAAAAACTATATCTTCCATAAACATGAAAACAAATATCATTTATTAAAAAATGGAGTAGAATATATTATGAGAGCTCACAACAAGAAAATAAATCTTTTTCTTATTAATGCAGGGCAAAGGAAAAGACTAGTGAATTCGAGCATGAATTTAGTGCTTCTCATGATCAAAGCCAAGAATGATGTTGATTTTGAAGCATTTGATGGTTGTAATTCTAATTCGAAAACTGATTTGGTTGATGTTGCTAACCATGATGATGAGGTGTTTCAGAAAGCAAAAGGATTTCCTTCCAAGAGGAGAATCCAACATGAAATACCATTGTAGCAAAAGTGTCTTCTTCTTAACATTGACATGCATCGAATGTCAAGAAGGGAAAGCATAGAAATAACAAAGAAAATTCAAGGATTGTTGAACAAAAGGATCATCTGAACATCTCCTTTACCATATGGTGCACCCCTTGTTTCGACGCCCAAGAAGAATGGTATGCATTTCATTGAATGGGATTCAAGAAGTGGTTTTCATCAAAGTAGAGTTGTTTAAGGAGACATATGGAAGACGAAATTCAAAACTAAGAAAGGTTTGTTTGAATGGTTTGTTATAATTTTTTGTCTTTTCCATGCTCCTACTACTTTTCTGCATATGAAGCAAGATGTATTGAAGCCATTTCTAGACATGATGGTCTACTTGGATGACATTCTCATTTTTAGAAAATTTCATTATGAACATGTCATGTGTGAGAAAAAAAATACTTGATGTCATATGTCAAGAACATATGTTTCTGAAGATGTCAAAGTATATGTTGGATAAAAATTCTTTGATGTACTTGAGCCATGAAATTGGGTCTTCCAAGTGCAATACTATAATTCCAGTGAGTGGGATCTGTGGAAGCTGCAGATCTGTCACTATGGGCTCTATTCCAATAGTCTGCTTGGCCTTAATAGTATGCGGTGGTATTTACTCCATTCCCTTCGACATGGGTGAAATAATTATAAATCCGCGTGAAGTCATAGATGCCTTTTCTATGCCCGTAATTTATGCAGACAAGCTCAAGATAGTCATTTGGATAAGAGGTTTTTTGGGAGAATCCCAATGTTGGAGGAAAGATTCTGATAATTTTTCTTCTATTGTAGCTCATTTGAATTCTTTGGCAGTTGTGCAAAAGGTCTTCCAGTGGGGAGGAAAACAATAAGAGGCATTTGATGCTTTAAAACAAAATATCAGTTCAGCATTTATACTTGCTCTTCTAAACTTGAAAAACTCATTTGTGTTTCAGATTGATGTCTACGACTATGCCATGGGCACGGTGTTTATGCTATGTGGTAAGCCCATTTATTTTCATTCAGAAATTTTCAATGGCGAAGTGTTTAAGTTGCAGTGACAAAGGGACTTCCATTGGATGGGTATTCTTCTACTATTCCACTCGGTCAAAAGGTATAAGAAAGGTATAAGAGACAAGTTTTTTGATGTACTTTCTAGGCCTATAGTTTTTATAACTACTTTCCTCAAGCATCATGTTGTTTTACATGAAATTTATGTTAAAAAAAATACATACTTTCAAAATGTCTATTCAAACTTAAGTCAAAGGATCAAGTAAAGGAATTTGTTTACAATTTGCATCATAATGTGTTGTATCATATTCGTAAGAAGGACCTTTCTACTGATAGTAACATGGGAAAAGCCAAAGAGTTCATTGAACAACTCCAAATGATACATCAAACAGTGTAAGTTCAACTTGAAAAGGGTAAAGGAAAGTACAAAGCAAGGCATGACAAGCATCGTGTAGATCACAAGTTCCAAGTCAATGATAAATTGACCGAGATTGGAAAGGTGAGGGAATTGTACCCTCACCTGCTGGACAACTGAAAGTGATCTTTTGGGGTCCAAAAGGCTACCAGTGGGGAGGAGTGACCAGGTGCTCAAAATTATGTTCAAAAATCAAAGTTGTCATAATGGTGTGGAACCTAAATGACCATGTAGTTCTTGTCATCTTTAATCAGACGCAACTCATTTTGCATGAAACGGACACCGTGTGGCTTCAGAAACACATTCTATGCACTTTGGAAAACAGGTAATTTTTGGGAAAAAAAGGGGACAGCCAAGTCAACAATCCATACTGCTGACTAGGCTGCCCAATTGGCACTGACTATACAACTGAGGTGGCATCATAATCTCATTAGCGCATGGTGGAGTTGCATGTGGCACGTTCGTACAGGCATGAGTTGGTAGGATGTTATTGGTTGAAGGCTATATAATTTGACTAATGATAAGGTGACACATGGCAAACACGGAGGCCGCCACATGCCCTCTCAAAGGTCGAATAAAATTTTATGTGGGGAGGCTGAGGTCGAACCCACCACCTCACTCATAACAACACCAAGCTTTATTGCCACTCCCACCGATTGGTTCTTAACTAACATATCACAACCTGGTCAACGTTAAATAATCGGCCCCAGAATGAGTTAGGGTATGATGCGATGAATGGGCCCCCACTGTTCCTGACTTGCGATGTGATAATCACAATCGAACATCGCAAAAGTGCATAGTCATGTATATATGTTACTCCCTTGACTCCGTCAATTGTGAATTGTGATGGATCCTGGATCCGATAAGATCATGGGTTCCAGTTAATAGTTCCCATCGTGTCGTCATCGCACATCACCCCGCTGCGTTCATAGACCATAAGACCGTTGGTTCTCCGCCGATTGCGATTTGTGATGGAGTTGTCGGAATCGTCGCCTTAACTGCCGGACCTAACCACCGCACGACCACTCGGCCCTAACCGCGAGATAGGCGGGGAAGTTTGCGAGACCACCAATTTCATCGGAACTACTAGAATTAACTCTAGATAATAAATTTAACTAGCAGTTAGCCAGATTTGGAGGAGGAAATTATGGAAATATTGACATAAGTCATAACTAAGGTAGTTTTTGACCAAATGAGGAGCAAAAAAAGGCCAGGGTATCATTTTTTAGTATTATGGACACATTGGAGTAGGTTTTAGAAGCATTTGAGCATTTTAAACACATCTTTTTACATTTTTGAGCATAAAAGAGAGGCCCAAGTCATTGGAAGCTGGACCAAGGAGATGTAGCACAATAGGGGTGAACTCGTTTATCATGTTCCTGTTGTAATGTGTTTTTGATGTTGTTTTGTAGATTTTATGTTGTTGTTTAGTCTCTTATTTATGTTAAATTGCTCATAAAATTAACATAAAAACTCATCATTTCACTTACAAAAAATTCATGAATCCTTAAGCAAAATGAAAGCATTTTGTTTTTAATCTAAGGAGGATCTTAGCACAAGAATCTAATATTCCAAATCAGTTCAAATTCCTTTCAATGGTAGGTGATAAATTTTTTCAAGGGGTAGGTGCTCCATTTTGATAGGCATCGATTAATGAGATTTGGGGGTTGTATCTCCCTTCTTGTGGGTGCTAGCGAATGAGTGGAGGTGATAGCGTTTGGCAGGTGGATGCCTACATGCTAGTAAGAGTCTGCACCAATACAAGATGTAATGAAGTTTTTATTTATAATAAAATGGAGATAGAAATTATGCCAGTAGTGGTTTTCTCCCACATTGGGTTTCCACCTAAGTCCTGGTCTTCTATGTGTGTTTCTTATGTGTTGTTATTTATCTATTCTTTACTGCATACTAGATGGTTAATGAATTAACAATGCAATTGTTATGTTAGCTCACTCATGAAAAATATGACAAATTAAACTGGATATATGTTGTTTTCATTATTTGAAGTCATACACACACACAGGTTGCATGAAGAACAATAGCGTACAAAATTTTGAATATGTAATTGAAAGTTTAGAGTGAATTAAAAATACTTATTCACCCCTCTCGAGTCCCTGTCACTGTCCCCTCCCCCTTACCGTATTTTTCCTAACATTTACATCGATAAACTTATTGATTAGTACCATATTTGTAGGGTAATGGTTAGCCCACCAAAATAATTCCAAAAATTACGAATTTTTTTTCATGTTCCAACATCTTTTAATTGTCTCTTCCATTACACTAATTTGAACTACAAAATCTATAACATCTTTGACAACAAGCTTAACTTATTCCGTCATCTCAACGCACTATCGTGTATAATTTGTTTTTAGAACACCCAATTCGACGTTATCAGAAATGGTTAGATTTTCAACATAGTTGATTATTTTTATGCATATATTTAGATATTTTTATTAATATAAAACCTTATTTTCAGATAATGCCCAATTTCAAATTCTTAAGACCAATCATGTTCATATGATAGTAAATTATTTTCACTAATATTCGTATTCATGCATCCTAATGGGAGGTTCAAAGGTTAAGCTTAATTTGATAACTTAATTTCATTTGATAAACTAGCCATTAATAATTGTTGGGCATTATCAACAAATCCTTTGCTAGTTACCAAAACACACAATGTTTATAAGTAACCCCTTGTTTCCAACCTTGCACTAATGTAACCTTACCAATCCATTGCTTTCCATTCCTATTCCTATGTCGATATCTCATATCGTGGCCTAGGTAGCTTAATGGATTCCATCACAGTCGCCAAATTATCTGCAAAAAGCTCTGAAATTCGTCCATTCAATTTGAACAATGAATAGTTCGACGAAATTTGATTCGGTTTGTTCACAGTTTTGGTAATTTGAGTGGCTTTTCAAAGAAAGCAATACTTCGTAACATAACAAGGGAGCAATTTTCATAGCGGTAGTCCCTTCCGGGGCTAGCTGCTATACATGACATGAACATTTATCATCTCCAAACCTTCGCTCCCAACTTTTAGTGTGTTAATAATAAGCGTTTTTATTTATTCTTATATAATATTAAAAAACAAAAAATAAGTGTGGTTTGTAATATTAAGTTAATAAATGTAAGTCTCACAGTTTCATTGAAAGCAGAAAGACTATATTCCAACCAAGGGCCTTGAAGCGGCCATAAATGTCTTTAGAAAATGCAACCTGTTAGGAAAAAATCAGTCTGGCAAAGTACCCCATAAGGAGAAAATATCAAGAATTTATCAAGCATGAGCAACTACTAATGCGTTTGTCATTAGGTTTTGAATGAATAATGGAATTATTGGAAAAAGATCATGTCGGTATTCCCAATTAGTATGCATGGTAAAACACTCACTAATCTTAGGAAAAAATCAGTCTCGAAAAGTACCCCGTAAGGAGAAAATATCAAGAGCTTGTCAAGCACGAGCAACTACTAATGTGTTTGTCATTAGGTTTTGAATGAATAATGGAATTATTGGCCAAATATCATGTCAGTATTCCCAATCAGTATGCATGGTAAAGCACTCACTAATTTTCAAGACTTGAAACTTTCGCTTTAATCGATAATTAGTCAAAGTTTATTTGCAGATCAAGATTAAAAGGCATATGCACATTTGAAAAGTAGAGATCACAATAAACCATAATATGGATTGGTCAAGGAAAAAATAGCCACTAAACAAATTTCAAATCATGTTTGAAACAAATTTTGTGTATGACTAATTTCAAATCATGTTTGAAATGAATGCTCATGTTTGAAACGAATGTTGTGTATGACTAATTTCAAATCATGTTTGAAACGAATGCTCATGTTTGAAATGAATGTTGTGTATGACTAGCACCATGCAATATGTTCAAGAATCTATCTTGGAAACCTTAAACAACAAAACATTTTAATATTTAATGTTACATACAATGATTCCAAATATCTCTATAAAAGATATTTACTTTTGCTATCAACACAGATTTGACCTTATTGAAACTTGCCTTGAGTTTCTCATATTCAAGTGCAAGCTTTTTACAATGCCCTAGAAGCAAAAGTAAGAAAGTTTTCTACAATGCCCTAGAAGCAAAATTAAGAATGGAAGTCAGTTTGGCCATAGCTAAAATCATCAAAACTGACCTTCTTGAAACTTGTCGTGAGTTTCTCATATTTAGGCACAATTTTTTTACAATGCCCTAAAAGCAAAAGTAAGAAAGTTTTTTACAATGCCCTAGAAGCAAAAGTAAGAATGGAAGTCAGTTTGGCCATAGTTGAAACCATAAAAACTTACTTAACACTGAAGATGCCTCAAGGAGTAAAATATATTGGCACTAACTTGCATCTGAGCATAAGATAATATTCTTTCGCGAAGTGTTGAGATCCAACAAAAGCATTATGGATAAAAATAAACAACGAAGATGCCTCAAGAAGTAATATATGTTGGCACCAACTTGCATCTGAGCATAAGATAAGATTCTTTCGCGAAGGGCTAAGATCCAACAAAAGCATTATGGATACAAACAAAAAAAGCTGTAATGGTAAACACACAAAAAATTATAAGATGATCAACTGTCAATTTAGAATAGCTGGATGGTAGAAGGAATAGCCGGATGGTAGAGTCAATTTAAAAAGAACACTAGATATTCTACATTTTCAACATTTCCAGTTTGCCTCATCACCTGAATCCAAGAAGGAAATTTTTTCCAGAATTACAATTTTGGATTTAATGAAATTGTTGGTTTTGTAAACTTGAAATTAAGAAGAAATAACGGAAACAACAACCATGAGGAAGTAATTCTAGATTTGATGAAATTGTTGGTTTTGTAAACTTGAAATTAAGAAGAAATAATGGAGACAACAACCATGAGGAAGCATAAAGCACACAAGTACCTCTGAACTAGAATACACATACATGGTTTCTCCAACTGGTATATTAATATAAGCCACCACTCCTCATCTCCATCCTTGTGAGTTAAGAGCAATACTCGATAAAAGATACTCTGCTAGGCTTCAACCCTTAACTCTTCAACTTGATCAACACTCTTGCTTTATCAGGTTGACTTAAATTAGATCGATGGACTACCTGGTTGGGCACATGCACTAAGTGTTGTTGGAAAGAAGATATTGAACACCTCCTCAATTGCAGTTTTGAATCTTGCCAAAACTCAGGTTAAGGGAGGACGAGGCTAATCCTCTCAAGTCGAATCCACAAAGGTAATCGAGAATCCATTTATTTTTTGTTTTCTTTTTCTTTTCCAGTTCTCAACTCAAAATTAAAGAAACGTTGTCTTAAGTGGGCTTCACATATACACGAATACATGAATTCCATTCAGTTATAATCTTACTTGGTTATAAATAAATATAAAAAAGAGAAGTTCTATTAAGAAGATCTGTTGAATCGTTGGCCTACTGGAATGACCATGTAGCCTTTCAACCAACAATCAGTCGACTGGTTACCATTTGTGGGGTCTCAAGTGTACGCTACACATTTGCACTAGCTTTGAAGGGAGGAAATAGACTAGTTTGTTACAGGTAGGTGTTCAAACTCCTCCCAATAAATTAGCCCAATTCTTACATCCAACTACCTTTCTAATTGTTTTTTGTTTGTAAGGAAAGTTAGTTTTCTAAATTTGCAAGCTTTCAATTCACTCTTTTTGTTTGTCTTTTCTATGCTAAGTCTAGGTTGTTAATTGGCTTCTACAGAATTCCCCCAAGGTGCAGTAATAGAAATTAAGATACCCATCCACTAATTTAATTAAGTAAAGATCCATTCACATGCTAATAACGAGGTTAAAGTAAAATTTAATTTATCATTTTAAAAACATAATTCTCAAAATAGTGTAACTTCTGTGTACAAACGTTTTTCAATGCACTGACATTGATGCAATCCATTTGTCTTGAAGAGGAGTACAAAATCATGAATTTTTTCACTACCACCTTATTTTTTCTCTTGCTTCCGCTATTTTGCCTTTGGTTCGGAGTCCTCTGAAACCAAATTTCCACTATCTAGTCACAAAATGATTTGAAAGTACTTTTTTCATCTCAAACATGTAAGCTGAATATTTTTTGAACACCAAGCCTAATAGTTTACAATTTCTTGTTGTTTTCTTGTTATCAACGTCAATTCCCAAACACCTATTTTTTTCTTATTCTCGATATCTGCAACTATGGTTAGATGCAGAGACTCTCTAATTCACAAGCACCTCTCATTTCTCTTAATTTTCATCTCACTAGTCCTTTTTCTCCTTTCCCTTCAAGCTTTTCATTACATATTAAGATTTAGTTTCTCAATTGCCAACCACAAGTTTGCGGTTGTTTGCATCGATGCATTCTTGACGCAAGCTTCTAGTGATCAAACACTAGCACCTACATGCTACCATGAATTATTTTCACAACCTGGAACACTCTACTTGTGTGGTTGAGCTCCATGAGATTTGATCATACTCAAGTCTCACACCAGCTATCTATCTTCTCCAATTGTGTCGGTCTTTGCCATCTACCCAGATTTCTCCATCTATGTATATCTTTTCCATCATTAATAGAGGCTTGTCACTTTGAGGTCCACATCTATGATTTTAGTCATTAGTAATTATGACTAGCAGCGCCATTTCTTTGCCTTTTCGAGCCTCCTCTTCGACCATTATGTCTTGCACATGTTTATATGTTCCAACAACTTTTGTTGCATGCTTTCCTACCACTCCATAAATTTCTCCATCAATTGCTTGAAAAGCAATATCATTTTCTTGGTGGTGTTTGAGCCCTTATTTCTTTTCTGACCATTCGTATGTTCATCAACGATTCGAATGAGATAGTCAAATTACCATGTGGTTTTTTACAACATTAGTAGCGGCACCATTATTTATGTTCGGGTAGTTTCAGATGGTGAGAAACTTTGTGAAAATGATGGTGTCCAGTAGTGGAGGCCCCTTCAACATTAACATGACTGCATTCAGGAACAATATCAACGTATCCACAGGCATCACTGGAGTTCGAAACTATTATTATTAACCCCCCCTTGATCGACCATTCAAATTCATGACATCACTTATGGTAGCTCCACAACCATATCCCATACTAACGAGGATGCAATCCATCTGTTTTGACACTACAATCATTTACATGCATCTTCTACCCATATATCCATGGATCTACAAGGAAGACAAGTGAAAACTATTATGGGCATCTAAGGCCGACCTGCTGTGCGCCTATAAATCTAAAACAACTCGTAGGTTGAGTTTGTGTCGATTGTAGATTGAGTATTTAAAGAAACTATCTTCCTAACATATAAATGTTCAAAATAACCAATTGAAATGAAAATACCAAAAAAAACTGAAACTAGACAGATATAACTGATGAGTGATTCGATGTGACTTAGATGCATATGATCACCTAAATTGACAACAAACACTCCTTGAACGGGCTCAACTGTGATCCAGTTTTGGCCATCATCCTTGGTAGCCTGGAGGCCTCCAACTTGGTCTTGAAGGAGAAGAGTGATGGTGCCTAGATCAGTGTGCCTCTTCAATCCCAATGTCATGTCTGGTTGTGGGCATTTGGGATAGAAGTTTATCACAACTTTCTGGTCCATCTCCACACAAGCGTTGGTCACTGCTTCAGTTTCCAATTACAATGCCTCTAATATTATCCCCAACAGTTTGCATGCCAAACCCATCATGGATTAGTTGTATTTCTCCACAACCTCCCTGCAAATACACAACAATTTAGTGTTCAATTCATATGAAACCAAGTTGAAATCAATTTATATGGGGGATGCATGGGATGGAAGGGGGTACCTCCAGCCATCGAGCTTGACAGGCCACCTGGTGTAGTCACACTGGTGAAGGGGATAAGAGAAGTAAGTGAAAATTTCTCTCCAATCGAGAATGGCTTCGCCCTGCAGATGGCTTCTCACCACAAATCCTCCATGCTTTCCACCTCTCATGTCATATTTGAGCTTCTCCTCTATTGGGAGGGCAAAGAAAGCCCTGGAGAGCTGAGTCACAGACTCTACAAGCTCCTTGGGAACACCATGATCAACCACCTGGAATATTCCCCATTCAAAACATGCCTTGGTCACCTCCTCCCTCACACGGCCCCTCTCCTCCCCAGCGATGCCTATGAGAGAAATAACAGGAATGTCTTTGTTGAAGTGGTTGTAGGGCACCTTAGGGCACTCATCCTTGTCTGATGAAGATGGACTGCAGGGATTACAAGGAAATTTTGTCGATCCCTAGCCACCATTGTGGGCGCCATTGTTTAGTATCAGATTACTAGTCACACAACAAGAAAGATAGCTTACTCTACTTAGGGGCACAAGGTGATCGAAAGAATGGTGAGCTATTTTAGATTTATAGGCACACAGGAGGGCTGCCTTAGATGCCCTTAAAAGAGTTTGATGCAGCAGCAGAGGAGATAGATTTGAAAATAAGGAAGAGAAGCTGAAAACCATGGCAGGTGTAGGTGTTGAGGCAGTAGACAAGTGATGCAGGTGTTGAGCGCAAATGAGGCAGCAATTCAAACCACGATAGATGTAGGTGTTGAGGCAGTAGGCAAGTAATGCATGTGTTGAGCCCAAATGAGGTAGGTGTTGACCGACAGTTGACTCCTCCATAACTTTGTATAAACAAAAGTTCACGCCTCCTTATCTTTGTACTAAAGAAATGACATTAAGTGTTTGAAGCTAATGCTAACTTGAAAGTTAGCATCAATTCAAATTCATAAATGTTTCAAACACTTCACTGCGGGTTATCCTAACTTTTAATTACAATCTCAGAAATCATACATTACTTCAGGCAATGAGAGGTTCAAACTGAAACTTTGCCTAAAATTTTGTTTGATTAAATAATTTTAATAAAATTTTGGTTTAAAATGTTGAGTACATTCATTTGTCAACCCAAATTAATACCACGGCGACGTCTACCGATCGCTAATAGTCCCTGTAGTCCTTTGGCAGGGACTAATAAGAATGTTTCCTAAGGAGTTTCGATTTTTGGGTCGGAGATGAAATGGTTAGATATGCTTTGGCTGTTTGAAGGGATTGTTTTACTTGTGATTCATGGGTATATAATGATGAGGTGTGAAAGCATAAGGTTGTGGGGTGTATTTAGAGAAGGAAGGGAAATAGAAATATTTGTGAAATAGGAAAATTTTCATATTTGTGAAATATTTGGGGGCTGGAAAGCCAAGACAACTGGAAAAGAAAGAATGGGCTAAAGTGAATTATTACTCATTTTCTAAATATATTTCTATTTTAACACATTTTCCAAATATGTATTTATCTTTAGATAAGAATTTTGGACAAATAAGTTTTGAAACGAAAGAGTCACCTTAGACTCTTTAGATTTAAGGGTTTGGATATCTCTAATGCTATTATATTATTTAAGGCAGTGTCACATGGTTCGGCCTCAAGTTTAGGTTCGACAATGGTTAGGTTCACTTTGAGTTCAAATTTTTTAATGAGGTTCAAATAAAGTTTGCCATTAGATTCATTTATATATAAGCATATATTAGTTTAAAATGAATTATAGGATAAAATAATAAAAAATCAATATCAATAAACATCGAAAATGTCATCACGGATATGGAAACTCCAATGATAAATTACAAACTTGAGTTGTGACATGAAATTATGAATTTTGATCTATGCACTTGGTTAATGGTTATGAGGTTCACAGAATCTCAAAAGATTTTTAAAATTCACCAAAATTCAAACCTCAAAGTTAAAGTTCGAGGAACCTTATGGCATGAATTTAGAGTAGTCTTTAAAATGTACACTATCAATTCTTTTTTCGAGTTGAAAAATTTTCACTCAATTTTTTATCATATCGAATTAAAATCCGAATTCAAATTCAAACTTAGTAACTAACTATGATTGCCATATAGTAGGCAGACTGATCCAGCTATTTCAATTTCCCACTCTATAAGAGCTTTTGCGATAATTTCGAATTGTTCAGCCATTTACTATTATAAAGCTTCATCGCAGACTTGTATAGCGCACCTTCACTGTTGGCATTCTTTCTATATTTCCACATCCTCCACGTTTGAAATGTTTCGTCTGTAACGATTTGCATGGCTTTATGCTTGTGCATGAATTGGCATTGAGCATTAACATGAAGCGTTCCTGGTTTGTAGTGATGAGAAAGTAGGATTGAACAAAAGCTCTTGCATTGCACGATAAAACATTTTGTTCAAAATAAGTTTGATGGCTAGTATCAAATAAGTTTCTACTCACCTCCATAACAGCTAAAAACTGGTAGTTTCTCTTGTCTTTCACTCATATATCAAACCAACAGCTTACAATTTGTTTTCCACTTTTAGCCATAGACATTATTAAAACTCTCAAAAATATCCTAGCTACCCAGCAAAAAAATAATGTATATAACTGTAGGTAAGATAGTTGTGGCTTTGTTTTTTATCAGTGGAGATGTATTTCATTTTTAAATGAAAAAGAAAAGCTGAGAGAATTAGTGGCTACGAATTCTGTTAGCATGGCAACTTTGTGTTTTCTGGCATATACAACAGTTTGAAATACTCTTCTTTATTCTATTTTTGGATTTTTCGTATCTTTTGTTTTTCTATAAATTGTATTTCCACTCTAATAGATTGGTACCATAGCAAGTTTTAGAAGAGTTTGTGTTTATTTTTCCATATTTGAAATTGCTAGCATTAGATGGAAAAAATTATGATGTCTGCTGTGTTGAGATGAAATCATATTTTGCTCGAAAAATATGTGGAAACTTGTAAAAAAAGGTTGGTTTTCCTGATCTTGCAGACCTGGATGTTTTCACTCAGGTTGAGAAGAGCATATTAAAAGTAAATAGAAAAAGGATGTCAGGGCTCTTTACTTTATAAAACAAGTATGGTAGACTTTTGCATACCAGGATGCAGTTTTCAATGCACTCACTCAAAATGAGAAGAGCATACTCAAAGTAAATAGCAAAAAGATGTCGAGGCTCTTTACTTTATAAAACAAGTATACGAGACTTCATTTTTCCAAGTATGGAAGTCTTTGAAAATGCATACCAAGGTAGCAGCAACAAAGTAACGCTTGTCAGATTAAAATCGTTAAGACGAGGTATTGAAAATGGGAAAATGGAATCTGAGTCATTGAATTTTATCATTACTCACGCTACGAGCTAGGTTAATCAAATCAGAACTCATGGAGACACTTGAATATCAAATAATCATAGAAAATATTTGAAAACTCTCCCACTAGATTTCATCCCATTGATGTCGCAATATAAGACTTAAAGAATTTAACTCAAATGTCTTTTGATGAGCTTATGGGTTCCTTGCAAATCTATGATCAAAGGATGAATAGACCCCTATCATTTTTAGAGAAAGCTTCTAGATCTCAAGTTTTGGTAAGGGGAAAAGATAGATAATAAAACAAAAGTGTTGGGAGAGGAAATTGAGATGGAAATGTGAGCCACAACCATGAAAAAGGAAGAGACGATATAAAATACTGGAAGAGGAAGAAGAAAGTTTGTTATTTCAAATGGGAACTTCTCATAAAGGTGAGAAATCCAATGTTCAATGCCATTTTGTAAAAGATTGGTGAGAAATCCAATGTTGAATGCCATTTTTGTAAAAGATTGGAAATTCTACATTGGAATGTATAAAATAACAACGTGTGTGATATAAATATGAAAAATGCAAATTTTATCAATAGGGAAGAAATTAAAAGTGAGAAAAAGGAAAATATATTTATTATTTGTAATGAAATAGAAAAAATTAATAAATATATTTTTCATAAAAATTATGAATGGAAATAAAAAATGTTTTTTAACATTAGTAAAATTTAAATTCAAAATGGGAAAAAATAACAAAGTTTTATGAAAAATCCAATTTTCAATGCCATTTATTATTGAGAAATCCAATGTTCAATGTCATTTTTGTAAAAAAATGGAAATTCTACATTGGAATGTAGAAAATAACAATGTGATATGAATATGAAAAATGCAAATTCATTAATAAGGAAGAAATTAAAAGTAGAAAAAAGGAAAATATATTTATTATTTGCAATGAAGCCGAAGAAATTAATAAATATATTTGTCACTTGTAAAAGTAGGAAAAAAAATAAATAAATTATTATTTGCAATGAAGCAGAAGAAATTAATAAATATATTTACACTAAGTCTTTCCAAATGCATCACCAGAAACCAGGGAAAGTAAGATCCCTGACTTTGGGAGAAGTGAGTGGTGAAATTCACCAACTCAAAGCAGAGATTTTTGCAATCAAAGCTCAAATTGCAGAAATTAAAAAGGCAAGGACATTCAAGAAGAAAAAGAAGAAGAATCCTGGAACACAACAGCCCATAGCCAAGAAATTCAAGTTGCTGAAGGAAGGTCAGACCCAAATTTTGGCTTTCAAGATATGAGATTGTTTACCATCACATATCAGCAACATCATGTCAAGGTAAAAATCTGTATCCAAGGCCAGATATTTTTCATGACTGCATTATTAGATTCTGGTGCAGATATTAATATTCTTAATATCAGAAATGTTCCAGCGAAATATTGGGTCTCTGCTCAAAGAGAAGTTGTAGGCCTAGGAAATAAGAAACTCAAATATGAAATTCCTAGAGCTTCACTATGTTTTGATACCCACTGTGTATACATGAAGTTTGCCATAGCAGACATCCCTGTTGATTGTATATTAGGGAATGTCTTTTTAGCTGCAGTAGAACCTCATGGGTCAGCCAGGTTGAAAGGAAGTAGAGCTGGTTATTTTATTTCTGTACCCACCTCTAAAGATAGAAGAAAAAGAATTGAGCTTCCTTATGTTTCAACCCCAAGAGTTTCTACAATGGTTCAAGCCATGCAGAAATTAGACAAAGCAGAATCTTTGCTATCAGATCTTAAAGATCTAAAAAGCACATTGAGAGTAGAAGAACAGCTGAAACTACCTCAAATCAAAAGAAGAATCCAAGAACTGAAAGGAAAGCTAGAAGAAAAATGTTGTTCAGAAGAGCCAAATGCTTTTTGGCACAGAAAGCAACATACCATTAAGTTGCCCTATAAAGAAGGATACACAGGAAAGCCCTGTAAAAGCAGAGCAATCCCTATGAGCCAAGAATACAGAGAACTATGCCAAAAAGAAATTCAGCAATTGCTCAACAGAGGATTGATCAGAGAATCCACTAGCCCCTGGAATTGCTATGGATTCTATGTAAACAAAAGAGCTGAAAAAATTAGAGGTATCCCTAGACTTGTGATAAATTACAAGCCTCTAAATTCAGTTTTGGCCGATGTTACTTATCCCATTCCACATAAAGGAGATTTGATCAGGAGAATTGCAGGAGCCAAAATATTTTCAAAATTTGATTTAAAAGCAGGATTTTGGCAAGTTGCCATTGATGAGGGAGAAAAGTTCAAAACTGCTTTTAGTATTCCTGCAGGGCACTATGAATGGAATGTCATGCCATTTGGTCTTAAAAATGCTCCTTCAAAGTTTCAAAAGGTCATGGATGATATTTTCAAGCCATATTTTGATTGGCTACTTGTATATATTGATGATGTTTTAATTTTTTCCAAAAATATTGATGATCACTTCAAACATGTAAATATTTTCATGAAGTTGGTCAAGAAAAATGGGCTTGTGCTTAGCAAAAAGAAAATAGAAGTATTTCAGACTTCTATAAAGTTCTTAGGCCACCAGATTTCTAATGGACAAATCTCTCTGCAACAACATGCCATTGACTTTGCAGACAAATTTCCAGATGTCTTAAAATACAAGACACAACTGCAAAGGTTCCTTGGCTGCCTAAATTATGTAAGCAGCTTTTATCAAGGCTGTGCCAGTGACAGGAAAGTGCTCAATAAGCGGCTTGGCAAAAATCCCCCTCAATGGTCAGACGCCCATACCAGAGCAGTGCAAGAAATCAAAGCAAAGGTAAAGTCTTTGCCTATACTGTATATAGCAGATGATGAGGCATTCAAGATAGTTGAATCCGACGCCAGTGACATAGGCTGGGGAGGGATTCTAAAACAAAAAGTTGACAAGGAAGAACAAGTGGTACAGTTTGCCTCAGGAGTATGGAATCTAGCAGAACAGAATTACTCTGTTATTGAAAGAGAAGTGAAAGCTGCATGGAATTGCATCAGCAAGTTTGCAGTATATCTAATAAACAAACCTTTTCTTCTCAGAACAGATGCGTCAGCAATGAAGAAAGTCCTATCCAAGGACATCAAGAAACCAGAAGAAGCAAAGTTTGCCAGATGGCAGGCGCTCTTTGCAAATTTTGATTTTTCCATTGAGCACATCAAAGGAAAGGACAATTGTCTTCCTGACTTTCTCAGCAGGGAATACCTTGAACAAAACACAGCACATATCATGATGATTATTACTGAGTGGGACCAGCACCAAAAACAAGAGGTCTTGAGAACCATTCCAGATAATCAAGACTGGGATACATACAGAGACAACTGGAGACCCACATGGCAATTAAGGAACACAAAAGTCCTTGATGCCAACTTACAGCCTCACACTGATCTACAGCACTATGTACCTGAAAGAAAGGTGTACCCAAAGGGTAGAAAATGGATCCATGATATGATGTATGACAGAGAAAAAGCAGATGCTGGAACCGCAAGGCGGGCATTGGAAACGAATTTTCATGACATTGGAGGTATTTGGCACCATGGAGGCCGTGACACAGGAATCTATGAAAGCTATTATTGCATCTACCGGACCAGAGATTTGTGGATCAGCCACCCTCAAGTCCAACCATGTGCTCGATGGCCCAGAAATGATCCCAAGGTAATATTCCCCGACACAGTTTATGATTTTTCAGATTATAAAAAGTTGTGGTGGGACTTCATGAATGTTGATGACAGAGAAGAAACCCATTACACAAAGTTGAAATTCAGCACAATGGCAGCATCCCAGAAAAATCTACAATGTGAATGGTTTCAGAACTGGTGGACAGATTACGGAGTCAGCAGAACAGCCATGGACCCAGTATATCATGAAAGATATGAAAGAAAATATTGTCACAGATGTTTTGAGTACAACATTGGGGAGTGTTTTCATCGCATATACAGCACAGTCAAAGAAATGACAGTTCAAGAGTGGGATCCTTCTCACAGGACAAATTATTCCCTCCAGGAATACATGAGAGAGCACTTAGAATGGTATGTCTTAACCAAAGTCCAGCATCAAATCATACTGGGTAAACCCATGATAGTCCGGAGGATTTATACAAAGGCATGTGATGATTTACTTTATAAAAGAAACAGATTCCCTGATCTGACTGTATTTTGATTACGTACCAGTCACAAGGGCTTAATTGTGGCCAGAGTTCCCGTGGGCTTTACTGTTTAAAAGCTTCCACAGTGTAAATATTCTCATCTAGTCTTTTCTCGTGGGCTTTTTCTACAAAAAGTATCCACTGTGTAGATAGCCATAATTCGTTTTAGGTACATGAATCTACTTTATAGACTATATCTCATGCGTTACCCGAAAGCAATTATTCGGTCTGCTTTATGGACCCGAATATTTGTGCGGACGTCGCTCTGGTAAAGACTGAAAAAGTAATGATTCTTTAAGCTTTAAGTCATTTCTGTCTGACCAACAGTGATGTTTGTCCCCCCTTCTCATCCTATATAAGAAGGGTAAGGTTCATTTGTTGGGCATCGACATTTGAAGAGTCTTGTGTGTGTGTTTGAGTCAAGTGTTCTCCTGCTCTGCATCTGCGGACATCCAGTCTGATCTGCTTGCAACACGAGAAATCACTCAAAGTCCTTAGTTGGTTTGAGAATCCTGCGTATCAGTGTGCTCGACACTGATAAGAACCTAAAGTGGCCGAACCATTAGAAGAGTCAAGTGTTTGGGTGTTAAGTCTGATTCTGAGACAGAGCCTATACCTCGCCAGCAGCCTCCGGTAGTAACTTGCTCAATTTTGAGCTGTGAAAAGTCCGGTAAATGCGAGATTAGTCTATCTCTGTATAGAATCCATTTCTATAAAAGCTCTGTAAGCATCCTGTGAGAATTTTCTCCATTCTGAATAAAATGAGTATGCCATTCTGTTATTGAGTACCTCTGTATATTTATAAGTCCGCTGTGGTAGTAGTTTTCTCTGTGCTTTCATCCCAAGTTCGCAGGAAGTTCGCCAAAAGATCGAAGGGACACCAAGGCCATTTGAAGGCATGGACGCCGTTGTTGAGGCCTGCAGAGTGTGAAAGATCCAAGTAGGTTCATCACTGGTTCATCAGGAGTTGGCTACCAGAGAAATACGAAGAGACACAGAGAAAGAGCAAGCTCGTGACAGGAGCCCCTGCTAGAAATTGGTATTAGAGCCAGTAACGTCTGGTTCTAAAAGGTTGGTACTCAGATCTCTCTTGTTTTAAGTAAGAATGGAACCATTCAGAAAGTTTGTTTCATTTAGAGAGCTTGAAGAAGATCCTCATCCAGAAGAAAATCCTCTTAAAGAAATGTTTGAAAATAGTTCAAGTAGAACCTTAAACTCTGTTGAACTTACTTATGAGGAATTTCAGCCTTCTGCAAGATGGGCTTTACCAGATATAACACCCTCTGAAGTCTATAGTGATTTAGCTCCTTTCCATTTAATTGCTGCATCTAGAATTTCCATCAAAGAGTCTGTTAGTCAAGTCCAAGAGAACTCTGAGAGTATTCAGACAATACCACTGCTAAATCCTCAGGCCTTACAAGCAGAAGCAAAACGGTTAAAGACAAATTATCTGCATCTTGGTTGTATTCGGGTTGGCATCAATCCTTTGGTCCATAAAGGATTAAAAACATTTGTGCTTGCTACTGTTAGAGATCTAACGCACAACAGATATACAGATTCTATAATCGGTGGGATTGTAGCCCCTTTGTCTGATGGCCCTGTATACTTTGATTGCTTCCCAAACTTTTCCATATATGTGTTTGATGAAACCATTAAAGATATCTTACAGCTGCAAATCCATACTACGGGTTTTGATATGAAGAGAAAGAGGAACAATATAGCCATCCAGACCAAAGCATGTTTCAGACATACCAACACTTTATGGCCAGCAATCCGTCATACTCCCAGTCGAGATTCCAAATCCAGTGTGGTAGTCAAAACTGACCCAAAGAATCAAAAGATTGAACATCTATTGATAAAATGGGAAGATCTGCAATTCCCTGAACATTCGGTTGTAAACCACTCCAGGCCACAAATTCCCCGAAATATCACTTCTGCCAACATAACTGAAAATGCTTCCAATGCAGTCATATCCTTTCCTCGCAGGTCAACTATTGATCGGAGAAGAATAGACGCTGCTTGTAAATCATCCAAATACTACAGAGATCCTTCCACTGTCGATACCGCCTGCTCATCATCATCCTTTTCTTCTTGTAAACATCCACAGCTTTTCGAATTAGCTCAGCTTGTTAATTTTTCTTCTTTAGAAGTAAAATGTCCAGATTGTACAATTGTTATAAATCTGCTTACCCTAGCCGAACAGAATGTTCATCTACACCATAATCCACGCACTGGTGTTGCTCCTCCATCCACTTCTATCAGCTCATGCCCGAATCCTAAATGTTCTGATATTCCTTTCCCACATGAGCCTGAGCCCGATTCAGATCATGTTCTCATGATCCATTCAATAGAAGAAGAAGACCCTAGGCTTACTTAGATGATTTGCTTAATGAGACCAGCAAAGCCGAGGTATGGATTGGGGAAACTTGAGCAATCAGAACTGATTCCAGAATGCAGATTCAAACAGATTCCTTCTGACTGTAAAAGGCCTGCAGTCATGGAAATGCATAATTTTTTTGCACTTATGGATGGATGCCTAAAATCACAAATCAGTTCTAAATGGATGAAAGAAATGTTGAATTGGGATTTGTATACAAATCCTCAAGCAGATGAATTTGACCAAGGATATACCCCATGTCAGAAAAGAAAGTTAGCCACAGACTGGAAACATTATATGGAAGTAAATAATGTTTGGATATCTTTCTACTCATGGAAAGATAAAATCGCTCCTATAAATGTTTTAACCGGTGCTACTTCTAGCAGTATGACTGATAAGCATGGATGGACTGCAATTGATGGATCCACAGTTGAAACCCCTACTACTTTTCCCCCATATAAAGGAATCATCTTGGGAGAAAAGACAAATGCAGCCAAAGCCATTCCCCTGGTTCAAAAAGATGATAATGCCTTAGGAATTGATGGCAGAATTCAAAAGGCTAGTGAACAGTTAAATTGGACCAATACTGCTCTAAAGGGTCTAGAAATGAATGTGGCTAAAGCAAAAGATGTAAAGAAGCAAGTAGATATTTTACAGTCTTCACTTAATAGTGTAAATTCTTGTTTGAATAGTTTACAATTTGATTCCAGCATGACTTGTTCTTATACAAAGGAATCATTGAATAAGATTGAAGAAATAGGAGAAAACTTAGTTGGACATATTTATGTAACTAAGACACTCCTTACTGGCTTAAATGAGAAATTTGAAAGGATGCAGGTCACAAAAGTTGAGAAGCCAGTTCCAAATTCTTTCTTGGTGAAAAGAAATATAAAGATTGAGAATCCAATAAGAAATGTACAGAAATTCCCTCTGCTGTTCCCCAAAGAAACCACCTCAAAGACTGATGAGTCTGAACACATCAGTATTGCTTCCTTATTCAGGGAACCAGAAACAGAAGAACAAAAATCTCAGGAAACACAAATCCTCCCAATCTATGAGCCTCTTGAACATAGATTTTCCAGATATTCTGCTCCTGACATTGAAGGGAAGGGAAAGTTGCCTGAAGCCCATACTTTCTTCCCTGATTCCCACAGAGAATGGAACATAGACAACATGAGCATTGGCCAAATTCGCCAGATGATTGATTTAATGTATACTGAATACAAACTCATGTGTCTTAGAGGAAAATCAGAGGTAGATGCTTGCAGAACCATCATCCAGTGTTTTACAAGTACTCTTCTCAGATGGTGGGAAACTGAATCTTCTCCTAAACTTATTGAGACCATGGAAGCAGAAGTGCTCAAGGATGAAAAAGGAGATGTTATTCATAATCCTGATGGTACTGTAATAAGCAATATGATTGGAGCGCTAACATCAATGATTCTAGAACATTGGTGTGGCTGTGAGACAGAAATTGCCAACAAACATGAGGTCATTTTGATGAACCTCAAATGTCATAAGATGTCTCAATTTGATGATTTCCATAGAGATTGGATGCAGCAAATCTATGAGGTGAAAGATTCCAAAAACTTGCTCTGGAAGCAGGTATATCTAGCTGCTCTACCCTCTAGATTTGTTGACTATATTAGATTGCAAGAAATTTTTCAGTTACCTTTTGAGTCTTATACATGGGGAGAAATTTATTCCCTTATTACAAAGACGCTGGTAAGTCTTTGTACCAGCTCGAAGGTAAACAAGTCTTTGGAAAAACTGTCCAGACTACCAGATAGAAAGTCCATTTGTAGCAAATATGGACTGACAATAGATGACCCATTGGTCAAAAAGAGAAAGTCTAGGAAAAGGGCCAAAAGAGAATTCAAAGAGACTTTCTACAAAAATCGAAGGGATTATCCAAAAAATAGGAAGTATTCTACAAGGGATAAAAGCCATAAAAAGAAGGGCCACTACAAATATATCCCAAAAACCCATTATTATACTCCTTCTGACATCCATTTGCATACATCCAAGCAAGAAAAATGGAACAAAATTACTTGCTGGTTGTGTGGCCAGACTGGGCATACAGCTTCAAGATGTCCCCAAGGCGAAGAATCAAAGCTTAATAAGGGAAAAAAGACAGCTGTTTATGCTCAAAAGGCTAAACAGGTTAAGAAAGAGCATTCAGGCCCAAGCTTTTGTCTGAGATGTAAATCAAAGACCCATGCTACAGAAAGGTGCCCAAATCTTATTATCAAAGACTCAGCCCAACAGCACCAACTAGAGGAATCGTCTCTTGATTCTTTTAGCACTTCAGAAGAAGAATTTCAAGTTAATATGGGCCAGTATACTGATTCTGAATCATCTGAATGTTCTTGCTCTAATTCAGAAGAATGTGCATGTCATATATTTTATGAAGATGACTCTGAATTTTTGTACAGTTCCAGCGAAGAAGAAGAAAGAACAAAGCCTCCTAAAGAAAAAGTCCTAATGGAATCTGCTGAAGAAGAGGCAGAAATGAAGATTTTATCACATATTAGGACAATGGAAGAAGGAGCCATGAAGAACCGCCTGATAGAAGCATTCACAGATCAGCTTAAATCAAAAGCCTCAAAAGAATCAGGTAAGAAACCTTTGTTTGTTGATGCATCCTATGAAAGGAACACTAAGTCTTTCCAAATGCATCACCAGAAACCAGGGAAAGTAAGATCCCTGACTTTGGGAGAAGTGAGTGGTGAAATTCACCAACTCAAAGCAGAGATTTCTGCAATCAAAGCTCAAATTGCAGAAATTAAGAAAGGCAAGGACATTCAAGAAGAAAAAGAAGAAGAATCCTGGAACACAACAGCCCATAGCCAAGAAATTCAAGTTGCTGAAGGAAGGTCAGACCCAAATTTTGGCTTTCAAGATATGAGATTGTTTACCATCACATATCAGCAACATCATGTCAAGGTAAAAATCTGTATCCAAGGCCAGATATTTTTCATGACTGCATTATTAGATTCTGGTGCAGATATTAATATTCTTAATATCAGAAATGTTCCAGCGAAATATTGGGTCTCTGCTCAAAGAGAAGTTGTAGGCCTAGGAAATAAGAAACTCAAATATGAAATTCCTAGAGCTTCACTATGTTTTGATACCCACTGTGTATACATGAAGTTTGCCATAGCAGACATCCCTGTTGATTGTATATTAGGGAATGTCTTTTTAGTTGCAGTAGAACCTCATGGGTCAGCCAGGTTGAAAGGAAGTAGAGCTGGTTATTTTATTTCTGTACCCACCTCTAAAGGTAGAAGAAAAAGAATTGAGCTTCCTTATGTTTCAACCCCAAGAGTTTCTACAATGGTTCAAGCCATGCAGAAATTAGACAAAGCAGAATCTTTGCTATCAGATCTTAAAGATCTAAAAAGCACATTGAGAGTAGAAGAACAGCTGAAACTACCTCAAATCAAAAGAAGAATCCAAGAACTGAAAGGAAAACTAGAAGAAAAATGTTGTTCAGAAGAGCCAAATGCTTTTTGGCACAGAAAGCAACATACCATTAAGTTGCCCTATAAAGAAGGATACACAGGAAAGCCCTGTAAAAGCAGAGCAATCCCTATGAGCCAAGAATACAGAGAACTATGCCAAAAAGAAATTCAGCAATTGCTCAACAGAGGATTGATCAGAGAATCCACTAGCCCCTGGAATTGCTATGGATTCTATGTAAACAAAAGAGCTGAACAAATTAGAGGTATCCCTAGACTTGTGATAAATTACAAGCCTCTAAATTCAGTTTTGGCCGATGATACTTATCCCATTCCACATAAAGGAGATTTGATCAGGAGAATTGCAGGAGCCAAAATATTTTCAAAATTTGATTTAAAAGCAGGATTTTGGCAAGTTGCCATTGATGAGGGAGATAAGTTCAAAACTGCTTTTAGTATTCCTGCAGGGCACTATGAATGGAATGTCATGCCATTTGGTCTTAAAAATGCTCCTTCAAAGTTTCAAAAGGTCATGGATGATATTTTCAAGCCATATTTTGATTGGCTACTTGTATATATTGATGATGTTTTAATTTTTTCCAAAAATATTGATGATCACTTCAAACATGTAAATATTTTCATGAAGTTGGTCAAGAAAAATGGGCTTGTGCTTAGCAAAAAGAAAATAGAAGTATTTCAGACTTCTATAAAGTTCTTAGGCCACCAGATTTCTAATGGAAAAATCTCTCTGCAACAACATGCCATTGACTTTGCAGACAAATTTCCAGATGTCTTAAAAGACAAGACACAACTGCAAAGGTTCCTTGGCTGCCTAAATTATGTAAGCAGCTTTTATCAAGACTGTGCCAGTGACAGGAAAGTGCTCAATAAGCGGCTTGGCAAAAATCCCCCTCAATGGTCAGACGCCCATACCAGAGCAGTACAAGAAATCAAAGCAAAGGTAAAGTCTTTGCCTATACTGTATATAGCAGATGATGAGGCATTCAAGATAGTTGAATCCGACGCCAGTGACATAGGCTGGGGAGGGATTCTAAAACAAAAAGTTGACAAGGAAGAACAAGTGGTACAGTTTGCCTCAGGAGTATGGAATCCAGCAGAACAGAATTACTCTGTTATTGAAAGAGAAGTGAAAGCTGCATGGAATTGCATCAGCAAGTTTGCAGTATATCTAATAAACAAACCTTTTCTTCTCAGAACAGATGCGTCAGCAATGAAGAAATTCCTATCCAAGGACATCAAGAAACCAGAAGAAGCAAAGTTTGCCAGATAGCAGGCGCTCTTTGCAAATTTTGATTTTTCCATTGGGCACATCAAAGGAAAGGACAATTGTCTTCCTGACTTTCTCAGCAGGGAATACCTTGAACAAAACACATCACATATCATGATGATTATTACTGAGTGGGACCAGCACCAAAAACAAGAGGTCTTGAGAACCATTCCAGATAATCAAGACTGGGATACATACAGAGACAACTGGAGACCCACATGGCAATTAAGGAACACAAAAGTCCTTGATGCCAACTTACAGCCTCACACTGATCTACAGCACTATGTACCTGAAAGAAAGGTGTACCCAAAGGGTAGAAAATGGATCCATGATATGATGTATGACAGAGCAAAAGCAGATGCTGGAAACGCAAGGCGGGCACTGGAAACGAATTTTCATGACATTGGAGGTATTTGGCACCATGGAGGCCGTGACACAGGAATCTATGAAAGCTATTATTGCATCTACCGGACCAGAGATTTGTGGATCAGCCACCCTCAAGTCCAATCATGTGCTCGATGGCCCAGAAATGATCCCAAGGTAATATTCCCCGACACAGTTTATGACTTTTCAGATTATAAAAAGTTGTGGTGGGACTTCATGAATGTTGATGACAGAGAAGAAACCCATTACACAAAGTTAAAATTCAGCACAATGGCAGCATCCCAGAAAAATCTACAATGTGAATGGTTTCAGAACTGGTGGACAGATTACGGAGTCAGCAGAACAGCCATGGACCCAGTATATCATGAAAGATATGAAAGAAAATATTGTCACAGATGTTTTGAGTACAACATTGGGGAGTGTTTTCATCGCATATACAGCACAGTCAAAGAAATGACAGTTCAAGAATGGGATCCTTTTCATAGGACAAATTATTCCCTCCAGGAATACATGAGAGAGCACTTAGAATGGTATGTCTTAACCAAAGTCCAGCATCAAATCATACTGGGTAAACCCATGATAGTCCGGAGGATTTATACAAAGGCATGTGATGATCTACTTTATAAAAGAAACAGATTCCCTGATCTGACTGTATTTTGATTACGTACCAGTCACAAGGGCTTAATTGTGACCAGAGTTCCCGTGGGCTTTACTGTTTAAAAGCTTCCACAGTGTAAATATTCTCAGCTAGTCTTTTCCCGTGGGCTTTTTGTACAAAAAGTATCCACTGTGTAGATAGCCATAATTTGTTTTAGGTACATGAATCTACTTTACAGACTATATCTCATGCGTTACCCGAAAGCAATTATTCGGTCTGCTTTATGGACCCGAATATTTGTGCGGACGTCGCTCTGGTAAAGACTGAAAAGTAATGATTCTTTAAGCTTTAAGTCATTTCTGTCCGACCAACAGTAATGTTTGTCCCCCCTTCTCATCCTATATAAGAAGGGTAAGGTTCATTTGTTGGGCATCGACATTTGGAGAGTCTTGTGTGTGTGTTTGAGTCGAGTGTTCTCCTGCTCTGCATCTGCGGACATCCAGTCTGATCTGCTTGCAACACGAGAAATCACTCAAAGTCCTTAGTTGGTTTGAGAAGCCTGCGTATCAGTGTGCTTGGCACTGATAAGAACCTAAAGTGGCTGAACCATTAGAAGAGTCAAGTGTTTGGGTGTTAAGTCTGATTCTGAGACAGAGCCTATACCTCGCCAGCAGCCTCCGGTAGTAACTTGCTCAATTTTGAGCTGTGAAAAGTCCGGTAAATGCGAGATTAGTCTATCTCTGTATAGAATCCATTTCTATAAAAGCTCTGTAAGCGTCCTGTGAGAATTTTCTCCATTCTGAAATAAAATGAGTATGCCATTCTGTTATTGAGTACCTTTGTATATTTATAAGTCCGCTGTGGTAGTAGTTTTCTCTGTGCTTTCATCCCAAGTTCGCAGGAAGTTCGCCAAAAGATCGAAGGGACACCAAGGCCATTTGAAGGCATGGACGCCGTTGTTGAGGCCTGCAGAGTGTGAAAGATCCAAGTAGGTTCATCACTGGTTCATCAGGAGTTGGCTACCAGAGAAATACAAAGAGACACAGAGAAAGAGCAAGCTCGTGACAGGAGCCCCTGCTAGAAATTGGAAATAAAAAAAATGTTTTTAGCATTAAAAAAATAATAAAATTTAAATTCAAAATGGGAAATAACAACAAAGTAACCATCACGGTTAAAGGAAAAATCTCCATTTGCATCGACATGGTCACAATACCCAAATCTAAGATGTAATTTATGTTTATAGAAATGCTAGTGGTAGTCAAATTACAAAAGTAAAATAAAAATAGGAAATTGTTTCCTTTAACTATAGAGAATGAATTTTCACCTACATTCAAAATTGATACAAGGACGGATTTGTTGTAGATAAGAAAATGGTAATGAGAGTATGTTTGATTGAACAACCTATTAAAACATATAAGGGTTGCATATTTTGAAAATAATATAGATTTTGAAAAAATCGGTCTTAAGGGTTGATTTTAGTATAAAAATGTGAGCTTATTTCTTAAAGTATAAATTTCATTTTTTTTTGGTTATCTTTAAGTAATTCAAGACCTATTTGAAAAACAAAGTGGTCATTACATAAACATCTTAACAACTAACATAGGAGGAGAATAGATATCAAATGAGTTTATGGAATTTTGCAAATAACTTAAATAAAAAAGTAATTAACAACCAGGTATACACCACAACAAAATGCTGTGGCAGAACCATTCAAAACAAATTAGGAGTATGTTAAAGGATAAAAGGTTCTCAAACAAATTTTGGGGTGAAAATATAGCAATTATAATTTATTTTTAAAATACATACCCCATGAAAAGTGTTCATTACATGAATCCAAAAGAGGCATGGAGCAGTAAAAGGCCTATTGTTGAACACATAAGAGTTTTTGGTTGTGTAATTTCCAGATATATTCAAAGAAAGATAATAGAAGTGGAATGATAAAAGATAAAAATGTATTTTTATTGGATATAATGAGTAGTCAAATGATACTTACTATGCTATCATAATATAAAGGATTTAATAAACAATAGTGATGTGGTGTTTCTTGAATATGAAGCATGAAATGATGAGAAAAAAAATGAGATGTTGGGGTATCAACACCTCCCATGGGGTTATCAAATGGCTCACATGGTAAAATATTACCAAAATGATACCTCAAAGCATTGGAATTTGGCATGGAGGACAAGGTGTCATATAGGTGACATATCCATTAACATGTTCCCAAGTTCTTCCATTAGGTACTCCTAGAAAAAAAAGAATGGAAAATCTAATCCATGGCCTTCAAGGTATCATGGCAAGGAAAGGTCAAAGAAATCAAGAAGCTTAAAAGTGATATATTGGACATCAAGGTATGACATTTGTTATAATGAATTGTTGAATTTTTCTTTATTTTGTAAAACTAATCGTATTTATTTTAAGGATGGGGTAAAATAAATAAAATGGTGTAATCCCATGGATGAAGAAAGTTAAGCAATTTAGAGAAATAATATGCGGGAAAAAGTAAACCTGTAGCAGGAATTTTTTATTTATTGTGAAATAGGTATATAAAATCAGGGATGATGTAGAAGGCAAAATTGAAAGACACAAAGCATGCCTTATGTTGAAGGGTATAACTAATTACATGGAAGATATTATAATGAAACCTTTATTCCTATAGTAAGGATGGTGACAACAAGATTTGGTGTAGATATAATAGTTCAACAAAAATGGAAAGTCCATCATATGGATGTAAAATCAATAAGTATATGTCAAACTCCCAAGTTTTGAAATTCTAGAGCTTCCAAAAAGAGATTATAAATTGATGAAAGAGTCATATGGGTCCAAGCAAGCATTCATAACTTGGTATAGAAACATTGACTCATAATTATTGAACAATGGTTTTAGTAAAAGAAATAGGAGCCAACACTTTACATCAAAGTCAACAATCAAGATATAGTGTTATTGAGATAATTTCTTAGTATAGAAGTTAAAAAAAAAATGAAGGTATCTTCATATCTGAAGCCAAATATGAAAGATATATGTTGAGGATATTTATGACGTTGAATAACAAGCTAGCACAAACAACGACATCAATGAGTTTGAATCTAAGAAAATATGATTTTGCTAACAATGTGAATCCAATATTTTATAAAAGTATGGTTGTAATTCTTATGTATTTTACAACAATAAGGCTTGTGTCATCTATGTATTTAGTCTAATCTCTAGGTTTATGGAGAATCCAAAATAAACACACTTGCAAGAAGGAAATATAATTTGAACTTATGGAAATGCCACCAAAAACCATGTAAACTTGTATATTGTAGCATATAACATTGAGTTAGTTGGCTATATAGAAAGTGATTTGGGAAAAATATAGATGATAAAAAGTTCATATTTAGATATGTGTTCTGAATTAGGTCAAGAGTTATCTCATAATATTCAAACAAACAACCCATTTTGTCACTTTCCAAAGAAGGAGTAGAGTATGTGGGAACAAATGTAGGAGTTGTTCAAGATATATGGTTAACGAGGATACAATTAGATTTGAATTAAGAGAAACAAGAGGGAACAAAAATATTTTTTCATAACCAATCCTCTATATCTCTCTGAAACAATCAATATTTTATAGATGCAATAAATACATTGCCTTAAGATACCATTTCACAAGGGAATTATTTAAGGCATGAGAAATATAGCTGGAAATTTGCAAGTTAGAGGAGAAACTTGCAGACATATTCACAGAATCATTATAAAAGGACAATTTTGAGCAACGAAGAGAGGAGTTAGGAATGCTTGATTTCAACAAATACTTGAATGATACCATAGATAACGCTTCAGTCTTGCAACCCTAAATTTTATTTGCAACCATAACTCATGAGATTTCCATTATTTAAGTGAATTCAAGCTTAAGGGGGAGTGCTAAAAATGAACACGATGTTAAGTATGAGCTACGTGCCCTATATTCACCTATGCAACAACTAGGCAATTTCTCTTGTCTTTCACTCATCTACCAAATGAGTAGCTTGTGGCCTATTTCTTAAATTTCAACCATGGAGAACTATTAGACCTCACAAATATATTTTAGCTAGTCAACAAAAATTTAATACATATTTTAATTTGATAAATAAATTAAAATTTTATTCATTTAATATTTTTATATATCTGCTAAAATTTCTTTAATTTTTTTTATTTAATATTTCGATTCAAATTTTAGTATTATTAATGTATTGTGCTTCAATATATTACTTATCAACTCTACACATTCCACTTTTCCATAATAAACACTTTGCAATACTACTTATCATGACATTTTCCTAACCATGTGTCGTGTTGATGGATTCTCCTTGCATAGTAGGTGTACTCGCATTCTATTCCCATATTTTTGGAAATCCTCCCACCCTAAAGGAGGAGCCAAATGCCTTATGCAAAGGTGTTGATGTCTTAGACACATTTTGGAGAAACCTCATGGTTGATTTCATGATGATCTCTCTAGGAACTTTACCATTGATCATTGTGTCACCCTTAGAACCTTGATAGAGAAAGTTTGGGACCAAAATGGTGAAACAACCTATTTTTGTTTTGTGGACTTTAAGAAAGCCTTTAACACAGTGCCTAGAGAAAAACTGTGAAATAAAATGGATGAGTTGTGTATCCCACATGAATATAGAGTGGAAATTCCTAAACTTTATACAAGGGTTAGAGCTAAAATCATAACAAAACAAGTGAAGGAATGTTCAAATGTTTTTGTAGTGATATTGGAGTTAAACATTGATGTCCTCTATCCCCCACTTCATTTGGTTTATACATTGATAGGCTGGAAGCTTAGTTAAGCAAAGAAAATGGAGAGGGTGCCCATTTAGTAGGCTATGTGGTTAAGCTACTTTTCTAAGTGGATGATCTTTTCTAATTTCAAAAATAGAGAACGGATTAAGAGAATACTTAGAGGGCTTAGAACACTTTTCTCAAGAGGTGAGGATGCAAGTGAACATTTCCAAGACCAAAATCACGACCTTATCCTTAAATAGAAAAGACAAACCAATCCTATTTCTTTTTGAAGGAATTCCATTGGAGATAGTAAAATAATACAAAAAAATTGGGATTAACTTCCAATATAAGGTTATTTGGGAAAGTTGTAAGGTGAAGAGGATACAGGGAGGATGGAAAACCTCATACTTACTCAGGATTGGAAAAATTAAAAAATCCTTTTGGTTTGTTGGTTACGTCAATTGTTCTATACTATTGTGAAGTATGAGGAAGGAGCATGTTAACTTGCAATTGGAGACTGCTAGAAAGAATCTAGAAGTAACTAATTACTAGAAATCTCAAAGTTAAATCCACAGCGCAATATGAAATTCTTTTAGCTAAAGTAGGTACTGTACCATTGTTCGTCACAATGCTAATTAGGTTCATAAGCTATTTAAAGAATGTTGAAAACATGGATAACCAAAGCTGGCCCAAGATAGCTATGGACGGGGAGTTACACTGTAGGAAGAAAACATGGATGAAGAAAAATAAAAAGTGGCTGAGTAAACGGAGTATCAAACTCCATGAATGTCCTAACAGTAAGGAAGAAATAAAAATTTAGTGTTTGAAAATTTTAGGACCACCATGTGGATGACTCACAATGAGCATAAAAAATCATATTACATCAAAGAGTTTAACCCAACTTGTGATCATGGTGAAAAAAGATATTTAGGGGCACCTATTAAATGAAAAGCAAGTTTGTTAGTTGCACATCTAAGGACTGGATCACATCACCTTAGATGTGAGACTAGTAGATGGAGGGTACCCAAGGAAGTTTAGGAAGACAAAACTTGCATTTTCTACAATGAGGGTGTGGTGGAAACAAAACGACACTTTGTCATTGAATGTGCATCTACGAGGATAACTCTATTAAGTATGAAAATTGTTTAAATGTTGACAACATGTACCATCTAGTTGACGAGAATCAACTAAATTGCTAGCTTTCTAGTCAAGATCTATCACAGATTGCTAGCCTTCTAGTCAAGATCTATTGCAGAAGCTCGGACATCAAAAGAAATATGAAAATGAGTTATGGCTAGTATTCTCTTGGTCCCTTGGGCAACTATTCAACGTCCTCAACACCATTTGATTTAATCAATCAATCTCATAAACAATGATTCGATTAGGTTAAAAAAACTAGATGTTGGAGTGTTTGAATTGTTTTTTTGATGGTGGAAATGGATTCAACACCATCAAAAACCCTTGGGGCATCCAAAATCTTGAAATTTGACAACTTTAACCCAGATTTTCAAAAATTTCTATCAAATTTTATCATAATGAAATTTCAATTATTTTTTCGGACATCAAAAATACTTATCCGAATCCTCGCTTCGCACCCAAATTATCAAATTATCAGAAATATTCGCTTCGCACCCAAATTATCAAAATTTCACGGATAACCTCTCGGAATTGATGCCAATGAAATATGAACTTGGTTATAACATTCAATAATAAATTAGTGATGTGAAGCCTCTTCGGATTGAAGACATTGGATACGAGGGACGAAATATTGTATGTCCTGCCAACAATTTTGTCATCATGACTGCTCAGCCCTGCTCTTCTGCAATTGGATCACATATAAATCGTTAAACTACATCAATTAGTGTATCTGACGTTTACGGTTTGAGCAGTAAAATGTTGATCCCACTTAAGACAGCTAGATGGATGGTTAAACAGGACGAGGTTCGGCCAAAGAGGTCATATTCGGTCCGCAAGATTAAGGCGACGTCCGGTATATAGAAGCGGTGTTCCTAAATAAACACATTCTGCCTGTTGACATACTGACTCAACAGACCAGAACGAAGACGTTGCGATGAGCTCGATGACTGCCATTCCTCGGACTAGTACCCATCGTCTACCCTGAACGACAACCTGCTGTGATCAAGGGTTAGTTGCAAGCAGACCTGGAATAGTTAGAAACAATTAATTCCTACTTGTTTATGGTTGTAATTCTCCATTTGAGGAGTTTGTTCCTACATAATAGGAATTTAGTTTCTCCTAGTTTAGTGTGTGGTTGAGAGAATCTCTCAACCACACTACTATACGTCTAAGATAGAATTCTTATCTTGAGACTACTCCTTGTATAAATATGTGTGTAATTTCCTCATTCAAAAATATAGAATATATTGTTGTGTGCTATTTTATCTTGGTATCAGAACCTGTGAGGGCCTAGCCCCTCCTGGGCTAAGGAAATAAAGAGAGTAAAAACCTGGAGCTAAGTGTGGTTGTGTGGTGGCTCCGTGTCTGCCTGAGGGAGAAGTGTGGATCATTTCTTTCAGACTCATTGTTGGGGCGAAAGTTGTGCTGCTTCGTTGACCAGTCGGTGGGAGTTGGATCTATTGGTGTGCTGCGAGGCGGTCAGATCTGCAGCAGTGGGAGCTCGAGGTTCCGCGTTTTGGTCGAGTTTTATGTGTCGTGGTGCCGGTATTGCAACGTGGCTGAGGAGGATCGATCAGTGATCGGTGCCAGCTATCTGAAGTCTGCAGTGATACCTGATATTGTATTTCTGCCTGCAAATCGCATCTCAATTGCATAGTTAGTGCAGCCGATTTCCAATGGTGCGTTGGTGCTCAGTCTCGATACTGATTTTGATGGGTGTATGAGGCTGATCCGGGAGGTGACCGCAGAGTTGCTGATTTATTTGGCGAATTTTCTCAATAGTCTGTGGTTGGAGGGGCAGAAGACTGCAGCGATCGTGATCCTGCAACAGTTTGATTGGGAGGTGCCAGATTGGGTCATTGTGCCTGGTGGGAACTTGGGAAATATCTATGCCTTTTATAAGGGGTTCCAGATGTGCAAGGAGTTGGGCCTGGTGAATGATATTCCTTGCCTTGTCTGTGCACAGGCTGCCAACGACAATCCTCTGTATTTGTACTATAAGTTCGGTTGGAATGAATTTAAACCTATGACTACCAATTCCACCTTTGCCTCGGCCATATAGATTGGTGATCCTGTTTCAATCGATCGAGTTGTATATGCACTGAAAGATTTAGATGGAATAGTTGAGGAGGCTACCGAGGAGGAGTTGATGGATGTTGCAGCTCTGGCAGACCTGAAAGGTATGTTTATATGCCCTCACACTGGAGTGGCTCTTGCAGCATTGACAAAGCTTAGATGAAGGGCTTTGGAGGATGAGTTCTGATAGTATCTTAGAGGGTTTTATGATTTGAAGCTTATAAAGATTAATAGAGGGAAGGGGGATCCGAGTTTAAGTGGGGTCATTCCCAGTGCATATGTCTCGCCTACACACAGAATTGCAAGTTCTCAGACCTCTGGTAAGGTTTCATTTAGATTGAGTAATGGGCTTTTCCGGGGGAAATCTGAGGTTTTGGCTGTTGAAAGGAGGAAAACAGATAAATCTGGCATATTGGGTGGTTCCCTGATTGAAGCGGCTAACCAGAGCAGACAATTGTTTGCTCCTGAACTTCAAAATGGTACCCTCGTCAACAGAAGGTCTCGGCGTATATGAAGGGCTCCTCAGGCCATTGCTGCTGATGCAGGTGGTAGTGATGCGCAAGAGTTTGTGCCTCCCCCGAAGAAATTCATGGGAGTTGAGCCAATCACATTGAAGAAGGTGATCCCTCTTGGAATGATGTTCTTTTGCATTCTTTTCAACTACACGATTCTGAGAGACACCAAGGATGTGCTGGTGGTGACTGCCAAGGGAAGCAGTGCTGAGATCATTCCATTTCTCAAGACATTGGGTTCATGATTATTTATACCAAGCTTTCAAATGTTTTATCAAAAAGGGCTCTTTTCTATTCCTGTATATTTCCCTTCATTTCCTTCTTTGGGGCATTTGCTTTCGTGCTGTACCCACTAAATAATCTCATCCATCCCATGGCATTGGCAGATTCCTTGCTAAAATTTCTAGGGCCTAGCTTTCTAGGTCCCATTGCCATTCTTCGGATATGGTCTTTCTGTTTGCCTGCGGTGTTTTTCTTTAAGTTGCCATCAACCATATTTTGTTGAAAGGAATAATACACAACCCATGATGAATTTCAACTGACACCATAATCGGTGAAGAAATTAAATTGCACGCAAGTCTATTTTGATTGGCTTTTTCCTGAGCTACTTGGCTTTGGGTGCTGCCACTAATATTGCAGCTGAAGACAAGGCTTCTGGATCTGTCGTGGTTACTGGAAATGTGTTCTGCGATGCATGTTTAGAGGGCAGGCGCAGTGAAAATGGCTACGTTATATCTGGTGCTTCGGTAGCTGTGGAATGCAGGCTCAACAGGAAAACGATGATGACCGTATCCATCAGGGGAGAAACAGATGAAAAAGGTGAATTCAAGGTGGAGCTTCCTTTAAATATTTTTGAGTCTGCTGATCAATTGAGCATGTGCTCGGTGAAGCTGCTCAAAAGCCCTGACAAATCCTGCCGGATTCCCTCAAAGTCTGCACCTGCATCAAGCCTCACGCTACACAGTAGGGTCTTTCAGCTACCGCCATGAAACCGCACCTGGATCGTGTTACAGGAAAGGTGTGTTGAGAATGAAGAGGGGTCGAGCAGTGGCTGAGAATTTCGATGAAAATTGGAAAGTGTATTCCAAGATCTAGAGCAATGGCGTGGACTGGTGCCGCGTGCAACAATGGTTGATCAGTTTGACTTCAACCCATGAGGTGTGGCAACTTTGGAGCTCCCATGACTCCTCAAGGCTTTCCTGATGGTAATCATAAATATCTTTGGTCATGATAAATGAAATATGTTTCTCAATTGTCTGTAAAGAATATCATGTTGTTTATAGATAATAGAATTGTCTTGGAATTGATTAATATATTGAGTCTAGCCAACTCAATATGATGTGTAGTGATTTGGATAGAATTGGCTACTCTAACCAATCACTTGTGTGGAATATGGAAATCCAAGATAACTATTAGACAGATGCCAAAGATAATGTTGAAGATGATATGAACAATCGAAAAGAGGAGGTAAAGGAGCAACGACAACATTTATGGTGGACAGCAAAATAGATGTTTGTTTGAGTCAGTGTGGTTTGTGGAATAGACTTCCTAGCATGTTATAAGCAAGACCAGTTGTTGTAATGGTCATTGTATGTACCCAGAAACTCCAAAATGTGGAATGAAATGTAAGTTTTAAAGGCATCTCAAGTTCGTGGTGATCTTAAAACCACTTTGTAATGGTTTATGGTCAGCCTGAAACCATCTTTTGTCATTATAAAGGTAGGGTTGGTGGTGAGCCAGAAACCATCTATAGAGTTTTTTGTGGTTGAAGTGCCTTTGTGACCAGCTTGCCTTTGTGGCAGAATCACCTCTGTGGCTTGAGGTGTCTTTCTGGCAAAATCGCCTCTGTGGCTTGAGGTGCATTTGTGGCCGGGTGTACACGAGAGCTTTGTGCTCAATTGAGCAGGTGGACTACAGAACACCTGGCTTGGACTCAGATGATTTTTTAATTTTCTGAGTAGAATGGGATCCGCGGGAATCCTCATCTTCGTTTGACGATTTGCGAGAGGAGGCAGATCAGAGAAGTTGTGGATCTGTCCGAGGGAGGCAGATTGTGTTTTGGAGGTTCTGTACATGCAATTCGCCTGATGGTGGTGGATTTGACTATCATGACAAGTAGTCATTAAGGGGGGAGTTAAAAATAATTAATTCCTACTTGTCTATGATTGTAATTTTCCATTTGAGGAGTTTGTTCCTACATAATAGGAATTTGGTTTCTCCTAGTTTAGTGTGTGGTTGAAAGAATCTCTCAACCACACTAGTGTACCTCGAAGATAGAATTGCTATCTTGAGACTACTGCTTGTATAAATATGTACTGCTTGTATAAATATGTGTGTAATTTCCTCATTCAAAAATATAGAATATATTGTTGTGTGCTATTTTATCTAGAATTTCAAATTTTTTTTGCCTCGCTATAGAAAATTTGGTGAAGTTCACATAGTTCTCTTAATGGTTAATTAAAAAAACTCCAAAAACGTGATTCACAGAAGACGTACTAGCTTAGTCCAAGTTCCAACATCCTTTACTTACCTCTGCCATTCCACTAATTTCCACTGCATAGTCTGTTCGATCATTGACAACAGGCGCAACTCATTCCATCGTCTTAGCGCAGTAACGTGTATATTTTTTGTTTGCAATACCCAACTGGACGTTCTCAGAACTAGTGAGTTGTTAAATATATTTTTATGTTATTTACGTGGTCTATTTGGGAATAGGCATTTCAGATTTTTAATTTTGTTTGGAAAAAAAATAGTTGTATGATTTTGATAGAACATTTTTAGTTCATATAGCAAAATAAAGAGTTGATATTGATTTCAAACTTTTAATCTACGTTATTAAAGGTTATTTTCAATTTAAAAAATAAGTTTATATATTTAATTTAAATGTTTATTTCATTTTTGGGGAAATTTAGTCCTTATAAAAACAAGATTTTTCAGAGAATTATAAAAACAAGATTATGTATACCTAAAGCTCTCCAGACATTTCTTCACTGAAAAAAACAGTAATACTGCAGGTTACAAAACCCTAATTGCCGACCTTCTACATGGTCTCTGGCTTGGCATTCGCCAAATCACTATCCTTGCTCATTGTCGACTCCTTTATTAGGGCTTTGTAACTTGCAGCATCGCTGGTTATGTATGGAAAATTTGGGTAAGCGTCTGTAAATGTCAAGGCCTCGTTTGAGATTATTTTCAATTAAGCTTCTCTGCCAATTTATTTTTCTAAATGAAACAATTTAATTTGATGGAATGATAACAGATTATCACCAGGAATTCAATTTAAATATTTCTACGTTATTTTGATATGACTAAGGTTTTTGTTAAATATATTTGTTGAGGTTAAAGACAATAGTAAGTCAAACGCACTGTGCTCCGCGGTTTCTTAGATTTCCTGACAAATTTGTCGCATAATTCCTTGTGCTTGCTTTCAGGGCTGCTAAGTGAAGTTGTCTGCGGACACTGTTTAGCCACGAAATTTTTCTTTCCAGTAAAGATAACTTGACCATCTTTCGTGATCCTTAATATATATATATAGATATCTATATACCAAGAATTTTGTATATATTTTTAAATATTTAAGGGGTTTATATAAGCCATATAAAAAATTAGCCATTCAGAGAAATCCGGGGAATACTGTGGTGAAATTTTTGGGGCAAAAGTGAAAAGTTAACCAGTCTAATTATTAGCCCTTAAGAATCGTTTTTTTAATCACCAATTTCATAAATAATTCAAACTAAAATCAACTAAAATGTAGACTAACAAAGTGAATTACTTGGCTTTGGTTTTTCGATCTGCTAATTTAATGTTAACAAAATAGCTTAAAATTATTGTTGCAATAACCTAGTTTCACATTAGGTTATTTCAACAATAATTTTAGGTTATTGTTTATTTACCTATGAAAGAGGAAGTTCATATCGGTGACATTTACGCTAAAGGTTATTGTTTATTTACCTATGAAAGAGGAAGTTCATATCGGTGACATTTACGCTAATCAACTAACGGATGAAGAGAAAAGGTTACTTTTTTCTCCATTTTATTTTTCTAACCTTCTTCCATTTTCTTTGAGATGGTGTGGATAAGATAATAACTAATTGATTTCCTTCTTTTATTTTTATATTTTTTTTTGTCTGGATCAGAATTATCTGATACATGGTGAGGTATAGGTAACGAGAGTCCTTTGCTTTAGGTATAGGTATTTTTACTAACTATGCGGCACAGATCTATAATTCTCTTGCTTCTCCCCTTTCGTTCTTTTTCTTTTGTATTCTGGTTTTCCACATTGGAAATGGGATTTTTTTTGCTTCATCCTTTTCCTCTTCTTGCCTATAGGGAAATTGTTTGGGTTGTTTTTCTAGTTTTTCTTCTTTTCCTACTCTTTTTTGGCACATGTTTTGTAGATGTCTTTTTTGTTCGCATATTCAGCATTTTCGAAATCTAGGAACTATGTCCAGCTTTGCTTGTTGTGTGAAAAGTGAATGTGATTGGACAAGCTTTTAGTGAGGTCCACCTCCATACATATTCGTGCAAATTTATAGATTTGTTCTTCTATTCTTTGTGTGTGTCTTTACGTATCCTCCTAACAAATTCCCAATGCCTTCTACAACTTGCGGATCCCAAAAATGGATATACATATATAACTTTGATTTTGTCGCCCACACAAAGTAAACTTGCAATTCCAACAACCTTATGATGGATTTTAGATAGAATTGATATATATATATATATATATATATATATATATATAAATAATGGGTTAAATATAGAATAGTGAATCTTTTTTGAAATATTTTATTCATAGAAATTTATCTTTTCTAATTTTTCCATATAATGTATGTATCATTTTTGTAAACCATAAACAATATATACATAATTAACATTGTAATGTTTTACCTAATGTGGATATTTAAATATTTTATTTATGGGCCATATTGTTCATATTAAAATGTTATTTTCATACTAATATATTTTTAAATAACACACTAATGTTGTTACTTAAATATGTATATTAAAATTTTTTATTTATGATATACTTTCATTTTTTAGTATTATTAACATTTTTTAAATGCTACATATTAATTTTATGTTAAGAATTAAATGAATTGGACATTTCTCTCTTATTACTTTTTTTTAGTGATTCAGAAAAGTTTTACTTTTCAATTATTTATTTTATGTGGACATTGAAATAGTTTTGTTATATTCACTATTAAAATAATTTCTCTCTATATCTCTCTATTTGATGTTGATATTAAAGTAAAATACATCCATAAAATTAAATAGATAGAAAATATAAATATACATGATTTAATAATAAGCACCAAAACAACCATTTTTTATACATAATTCACATTACTAAAATTAAAAAAAATAATAAAAACTAACTAAATTATAACTATTCTAAATTTATTATTATTACTAAAATTGTTAATTATAAAAAACATTAATATATATGTCAAACATATACACACTTAAGATGAGAAGAACAAGTTTCTAAACCATGGGGATTCTTAACTTGCATTATTACAACACCATAGTTTATGAATACCACATGTTCAAAAAATGATAATTCATTTCATATGGCACTTATTCATATGACATTTTTTTAACTAATCAATAAATTTAGAAGAGAAAGAGGAGCATAACTACTTTGAAGATAAGTCTCAACCTTTGATTTGTGTATATTATTGTGAATATTCTAAAATATTCCTTGGAGGTTAGATCCATACCATCCACCTAATAACTAGAGTAGCCTTATAAATTAAATAATTGATAAATGTCAATAGGCACCAATCCATAATAAACATGGAAAAACTTACTTTATTATACATATCAAGTTGCTAAAATAATAAAATCATAAAAAATAATTAAATTATAACTTTCCTTTAAATATTCATATTATTAATTATAAAAATAATTAATATAAGTTAAACATCTATATGTTTCAGAAAACATAGAACACGATTCTTAACAATGGATATTTAACCTAACTATGGAGACTTGGATTTGTAAACATGCTTTGTTACAATACCATGGCTATCAATACCACATGCCCAATCATATGACATATTTTAAATATTAATTATATTAATTAAAAAGACAAAAAATAACATAACTACTTTCGAGATAAATCTCAACATTTGATTTGTGTATATTAATATTAATATTATTGAACATTAAATTTTTCCATCCAGCTAATAGTTATTGATAATTAATTGAAACTCTAAAATCTTTTTTTTTATTAATTAAAATAAAATTAAATGACACAAAAATTGAGATAATTGATTTATGTAGAGTAAAAGCTGATAATTTTACTGAATCTTCCCGTACTAAATTGTGATCTGAATACTGAATAGAGCGAACCCAATGTAAGTGAAATTATTGATGTTAAAACAAATATTTCATTTAACGCTGATATTATTTTTTAATTTAGAGAAAACATTATTTTTATTTTAAAAAATATATGTAAACTGAAAGTTAAAAAAAGAAAGGATTATTAAAAAATGTTTTCTTGCAGGTAAAGTGAAGTCACCTCTAATTATCAAAAAAAACTTAAAATTACTTTTACTCCATCAAAATAAATAACAACCCAAAAACTGAAAAATGCTAATCTTCGAAATTACAACCTAAATTCTAAGACAATTAATTTTAGTTTTCCTTAACCAACAATCAAATCAGCCTACATTTGTAAATAAAAGTTATAATTATCTTCACTATCAATTAACCTCTAAATTATTATAATTTCACCGAATAACAAATTCAAGGTTTACATCTGGAAATTAAGACTCAATATAATATTCAATAATCAACTAGCCATATGTTGTATGTACATGCAGAGGTGAAGCCTGTGGAGGTTAACGCTGTTTGAGGAAAAGAACATGCATAGCAACACAGGGTCGCGAGTGTATGGTTAGGTAAATTTTAAATGATTCAAATACTTAAAAGAAAATTTATTTCTTACTGGAACTTCAGGTTGGCTCATTTCCAACATTGACTTCTCTAGTTTGTTGAGATTTTCTGTTTGTAATGAAATAGGAAAAATCTCAGCTGGTGACAACAATAGGGATTCAGTTCCTAGATTAGCTCCAGGTTGTTGGGACAGAGTTAATGCCTCCTATATTTGATGTGAGGGAGTTATGAGGCTGTTAGATTCTCTAGGCTATATAACAGGCAACCATTCGGATGTTTGCTAAGAGAGTGTGAGGATTTCTTGATGTAATTTCCAATTTGATTAATAAATTCCTGATGCCTATGTTTGGTGGACGTAGCCCAGATTGGTTGGGTGAACCACGTTAAAAATTGTCTCCTATGTGCTTGATTGTTCTGCTGTGTTAATTCTGTGTTTATTTAAGTTTGCTGTGCACCTGATCCAACAATTGGTTATCAGAGCAGAAAGGCATAGGCAATTGTTTTTTTTTTTAATTGCTGGTTGGATATTGGAGATTATTGTGTTTTTTGATACAAATGGCGAAAACTCAAAGTGCCCGGTTTGAAATTGAGAAATTTAATGGCAAGAATAATTTTGAGATCTGGAAGGTGAAGATGCACGATCTGCTGGTTCAACAAGGTGTGGCGAAAGCACTGTTGGGGAAAAACAAAAGACCTCCTTCCATGACGAAGGATGATTGGGATGAGATGGACGATAGAGCTCTGAGCGCAATTCGGTTATGTCTGGCGGACGATGTTCTGTTCAACATTGTGTCAGAGAAAACCGTCGCAGGCCTGTGGACGAAGCTTGAGAAGCTCTATATGACGAAATCTTTGACAAATCGGATTCTCCTGAAACGGCAACTTTACGGTTTGCGGATGAAAGAAGGTACCTCGATTGCTGATCACCTGAATGTTTTTAATACCTTATTGGTGCAATTAGACAGTCTAGATTTGAAATTTGATTCAGAGGATAAGGCAATAACTCTATTATGTTCATTGCCCGAATCCTGGGATCACTTTGTTACTTCCATAAGCTTTAGTACATCATATATCCTTAAGTTTGACGATGTTGTTGGAGCCTTGTTGGCTGAGGAGACAAGGAAGAGGTCGAATGCAGACACCTCTACATCAGAAGTAATGATGGCCAGAGGTCGCTCACGAGAGAGACACTCCGGGGGAAAGCATAGCGACTCTCGTTCGAAGTCCAAAGGAAAGAAGCCAAAGGTGAAGTGCTGGCATTGTGGCAAGGCTGGACATCTGAAAAAGGATTGCTGGAAGCGAAAGCAGGCTGCTAAAGAAGGCTCTTCGACAGAAAAGAAGGAAGCCAACACCACAGATACAGGTTCAGTATCAGGTTCAGGTATGAGTGATGAGGTATTGTCTGTTAATATTTCAAAACATGATCAACATTGGTTGTTAGATTCCGGGGCATCTAACCACATGTGTATACATAGAGATTGGTTTAAAACATATCGATCAGTTGATGATGGAGTCGTGTACATGGGTAATGATGTCACTTGCAGTATTGTTGGAATAGGAAGTGTACAACTACAAATGTTTGATGGCACAACCAAAATGTTAACTGATGTGAGACATGTACCAGATCTAAGAAAAAATCTAATTTCATTAGGAGCACTGGATACGAATGGATATAAAACTGTAATTCAAGGTGGAGTAATGAAAATTTACAAAGGCATCTTACTAGTGATGAAAGCTAAGAAAGTAGGAAATCTATTTCAGTTAGAAGGTAGAACTGGGTCAGATCATGTGTATGTGTCTGAATATGACAGTAGTTCCATTCACTTATGGCATCAAAGATTGAGGCATATGAGTGAAAGAGGATTGAAAATTTTGGCTGACCGAAAGTTACTTCCTAATCTAAGATCTGGAAAATTAGATTTCTGTAAACATTGCTTGTTTGGAAAACAAAGTAAACAAAAGTTTAAAACAGGCAAACATACTAGTAAAGGGATACTTGATTATATTCATTCAGATGTTTGGGGTCCAGCCCCTACAGCTTCATATGGTGGTTCATCTTATTTTGTATCATTCATTGATGACTTTTCTAGGAAGGTCTAGGTCTACATGTTGAAGAGAAAGTCTGATGTTTTTACAGTTTTTAAGCAATTTAGAGCATTGGTAGAAAACAGCACTGGTAGAACTATAAAATGTTTAAGCACTGACAATGGTGGTGAGTTTTCCTCCAAGGAGTTTGACAGCTATTGCAAGGATGCAAGGATCGAAAGACATAAGACCACGGTTTATACTCCTCAGCAGAATGGAGTTCCTGAACGCATGAACAGGACTCTTCTAGAGAGAGCAAGGTGTATGCTGAGTAACGTCGGGTTGCAAAAGGAGTTGTGGACGGAAGCAGTGGCAACATCTTGTTATGTGATAAACCGATCTCCATCAACGGCAATAGGCTGCAAGGTTTCGCAAGAGGTATGGACAGGACACCCTTGTGACTATTCTAAACTCAGAGTGTTTGGTTGTGATGCATATGCTCTAGTGCCTAAACATCAGCGAACTAAATTAGATCCGAAATCGAAAAGGTATGTCTTTGTTGGGTATGGTGATGGAACAAAGGGATATAGATTGTGGGATCCTACTACCCGCAAAATCATCATCAACAGAGATGTAAAGTTTAATGAATCCTCTCTTGTACAGTTAGATGTAGATAGAAGATTGAAACAGGATGATGTGTCTGATTTCCAGCATATTCAGTTTGACAGCATTTCTAATGATAGTCATAACGACCATAGTTCAGATTCTAGTCATGAACAGGTTTCAGAATCAGATTATGAACAGGGTTCAGATGGAGGACATGAACAGGTCTCAGATGGCGATCATGAAGAAGTTCCTTCAGTTGATAGACAACCAGTTGTGGAAGCACCAGAAACATTCTTAAGGAGGTCTACAAGGATCAAACGCCCTCCGAGAAGGTATGATGATCATGTTACTTCAGTTGCTTTGATCGCTAATGATGATGAACCTTTGTGTTATCAGGAAGCTGTAGAAGGTTCAAATAGTGACAAATGGAAAGCAGCCATGAAGGAAGAAATGATGGCCTTAGGTAAGAATGGCACGTGGGATCTGGTTGAACTTCCCAAAGGCAGGAAAACTGTGGGATGCAAGTGGGTGTTCAAGGTGAAACAGGGTGTGAATGATACGGAAGACAGGTACATGGCAAATCCGGGTAAATAACACTGGTCAGCAGTGAAATGGGTGCTTCGGTACTTGAGAGGCACAAGTAGTTATTGTATTTCTTACAATAAGAGTAGTGAATTTGTTTGTGGATATGTTGATTCCGATTTTGCAGGTGATTTGGATAAGAGAAGATCAACTTCAGGGTACGTCTTTACTCTTGCAGGTGGAGCTATAAGCTGGATGTCAAAGCTACAGAATATTGTTGCTTTATCCACTACTGAAGCAGAATACATTGTTGCTTCTCATGCTTGCAAAGAGGCGGTTTGGTTGAAAGGTTTGCTTGGTGAATTTGGTAGGTTACAGGACAACATCAGGTTACTTTGTGATAGTCAAAGTGCAATACATTTGGCTAAGAATCCGGCCTATCATAGCAAATCAAAGCATATTCCAATTAAGTACCATTTTGTAAGACAGGTTATCACTGAAAGGGGAGTCTCTCTTGAAAAGGTGCATACAAAGGAGAACTGTGCAGACATGTTCACGAAACCAGTTTTGCTGGAGAAGCTATGCTGGTGTTTGGCTTCTCTTGGCTTGCAGAAAAGATAAAATAATAATAACAGGGCATCAGGCAAATTGTTGTCAAGGTGGAGATTGTTGAGATTTTCTGTTTGTAATGAAATAGGAAAAATCTCAGCTGGTGACAACAATAGGGATTCAGTTCCTAGATTAGCTCCAGGTTGTTGGGAGGGAGTTAATGCCTCCTATATTTGATGTGAGGGAGTTATGAGGCTGTTAGATTCTCTAGGCTATATAACAGGCAACCATTCGGATGTTTGCTAAGAGAGTGTTAGGATTTCTTGATGTAATTTCCAATTTGATTAATAAATTCCTGATGCCTATGTTTGGTGGACGTAGCCCAGATTGGTTGGGTGAACCACGTTAAAAATTGTCTCCTATGTGCTTGATTGTTCTGCTGTGTTAATTCTGTGTTTATTTAAGTTTGTTGTGCACCTGATCCAACATAGTTGAAGATGTTATAGACTCGACCTCTTTAGTTGAAGATGCTATAGACTCAAATGAAGGAAAAATTGCATCAAAATTATTAATATTGTAAACTAGCAAATCATGTAAATTAAAATATAATATTTTTAAAAACAGAATTAATAATAAAATATTCTATATTAAAAATATGTTTCAAGTGATCTTATCTTAGAAATTTGTTTGGATTTTTAATAATTTAAATACAAAAGGGTTTGTCAACATGGTTTTTTTTGCCAATAGGATTATAATCCACATATTCCTAATAAATCACTCATCATAGTACTACTCTGGCCTAAGCTCACTTAACTATAAAGTTCTCATGAAATTTAATGTATTAATGTTGCAGGGATGAGAATTCTTGGGACCAAATCTACCCACTTGGACCACATCCTCCCAATGATCTATATAAACTTTGAAAATATAAAAACATATTTAGCTTTGAAAAAAAAAATGCATTAATTCAAGATTTCAAGAGGCTTTGTATTTAGTAGATAAAGGCTAAATTATCTACTAATAAATCAAGACTAAAACTTCAACTTCATTTGACGAATCTCTGTAGAAGAGTGTATAGCTATAGACTAAAAGGGCTTTCGAGATGCTAGAAGTGAGTACAACTCTAATTATAGTTATTGTCTACAATATTTCTTAAAATGTTCTAAATGTATTTTAGATTCTTTAGTATGATTTTAAAATTTGTTTGGAATTTCGTGATATAGAAGTTTTTACTTTGTGCAATGTTTTAAATACAACCTTTGTTATTTGTCATTAACCAAAAGCAGTATCATATTGGATTTCACTAATTAACATGCAAATCAAATTAAATCAACAAATATTTTAATGTTTTGGGTCAATGTGCCTGAATTTGATAATTATGGTTTAGAGTTAGATATGATTTTTTTTTGGGTTAATTTTTGCTAATCACAAGATTCCTTGGAACAAGGCTCTTGCCTACATTTTATGGGGCTTGCCATCCATAAAATGTAAATAGATATGACATTTCCATATTTTCATTTAAAACAAATTACATTCATTTTAAATCAAATTTATTTTTTATGAAAATTAATTTTAAACAAATAAAAAAATATTACAATTTCATTAATACAATTTAAACATGATGTTATCCAAAATTTTATAAAATGTAAAGAAATATGACATTTTAATATTTTCATTTAAAACGAACCACATTCATTTTAAATCAAATTTATTTTTTATAAAAATTATTTTAAACCCATGAAAAAGAATATTACAATTTCATTAACACAATTTAAACATAGATGTTACCCAAAATTTTACCAAAATTGCAATATTGTTTATTTGAATTTAAAATAGATGTTTGTCTAATTATTTTAGATTTTAGATTTTTTTCTTTTAAATACACTGAAATAAATTGTAAATGAAATTATAATATTTGAATATTTAAAATGATGGTTCATCTTCAAAAGTTTCCAAAAATACCTCTAAACCGATGTAACAAAATAGGGTGTTTTCAAAGGCAAGATTTTTGGCCGTCAAGGTTTGGCCAAACAGGTGTATTCAGTTTTAGTTTGGTCCCAGAATAGCGCATAGTATCGCTGCCTAAGTATACTTGGCCCCAGTATTGTGCATAGAAACGCTCCGAAGTATACATTTTCTACCAGATAACGCACTGTCTCAAAGGACACCTGTCTCCTCGGCGACTGCCATGCCGCCATCGTCAGACTAGGCCCCACCCGTTGCCTTGACCGGCAAACTCTTGTGATCGATGGTTGCCGTTGGTCCACTTTTAATCTTTTCAGTACAATTACGCGTTCTGTCATGGCAATTGCAATTGAAAGTTCTTTTAGTAAATCAGCGCCAGAGAGAAAAGTAGGTAAATATTAATATATAAATATAAATATTATGTCATGCATTCAGACTGAAATTACGCCGTAGCATTTGCTTTGCAACCCAGTACAGATTCCATCGTCATGACACCGAAATATGGCAACAAATAACTGGCTTGCCAATCCCGAAATATGGCAACAAACAACTGGCTTGACAATTTCGTGAAATATACCTATGTGGCCTGTTCACAAAGTTCGCACTCCATCTTTTTTGGAGCTCTTCGCTAGCCGTGTCTGTCGGCATGCATTTTGTAGACCCCCTCATCTGGATCTGCGTTCTATTGGTGTAGTCTAACATTTTTCCTAAGTTCCTGTCCCTTTGCTTTCCAGGATTACTTTGGTTTTCAAATATAGTGTGCTATCCTCCGCATCCATTAGGACTGGGAGTCGCATATGTCTTATGTGAACAGGAAAGTTTGACAAGACAAGGAAATAAGGTTTTCTAAGCTGTTAAGAAGATCAAATGGCGTGGACGAAAAGGCGACTGAGCACACTTCCTTTACTTATATCTGCCATTCTACTACTCTGCACTGCAAACGTTATTCGCTCTTTGACTACAGGTTTAACTCATTCCATTATCGCCACATATTTGCGTTTAATATTGCGTTTATGATACCAATTACGAAGTTATTATGACCAGTCGGCTTGTTCTAAGACAGCTGTACATTTAGTTATTATGAACCTAAAACCACATTTTCGTTTTGTATCACTGTAATCCATTTTCGTTTTGTTGAACTTAATTTGCTGTTGCTGTATTAGGGTATTAGTTTTGTTCAATGAACTCTTCTGGTTCCAGGGCACCATCTATGCTAACATGTTTTCTTTGCTACCAGCAACATCCCTTGAATTTTTAACTGGAATTTTCTTACTCCTTTTCTGTTACTATATCTGACAAAAATTATAAGTCATAAAGTATTATACACAAATATAGCATTGATGGTCTATTAAAAATCATTGTCATGGGTACCCTCGAAGCATTAACAACTTATCAGGACACCACATAGAAATGTGAAAACTAAAGCAGGTCTGGTCTTCTGCTTACAGAGAAGGATCATATTTTAAAGGACTCCGACATATGGACAGCAAAAGCAACAGACCAGGGAGTAAGTGTAAGAACGACTTCTGAGATTTACCCATCATTAGCTTTCAACGTCTAGTTTTATTATTTCAAAGAGTTATGATTTTGCAGCTCTCCTCGGGCGGGCCTAGGACGGAGAAGCGTGCAGATGGAAGCCCAGGGATGAATGATCCGGAAGAAAACTGCAACAATGCAGATGATGAAGAAGATTGCTTGATGAGACGAGAACTGGCTGCTCATGTGGACTACATCTACACTCAACAGCACGACCCATAAGGTTCATGTAATGCTCAGCTATATTGCCTACCCTGCCCAGTTCTGTAGATCAGTTAAGCAATACCTGCGGTCCTTGTAATCAACGAGGTAACAGGGTGTACGAGAGGTTCATATGTATTGGCACAAGAACCCTATTTATTTGATGAACAATTTTATATATCCATTTTGTCAGAAATGTATCAAATATTAGAGCACCTATATCACAAAGACTTCCATACAGATTTATGCGTGAAGAGTTCTGTGTTCTGCCTTTACTGCTTCCTTAGCTTCGATAGGGAAGTCGGATGTGGGATGTAGTATTTTGGCTTATATTTAAATTAATTTAGATTTATTTTATTTTATTTTAGATATATTAAGTGTTTAGATGGATAATTTTCTAATTAAATTCATCCGGAATTAAGATGGATTTATGTTAACTTAATTTCTTTTTAAATAGACCATATTCCACATGAACACCATAGAACAATAACATAAGTTATTATAAATGTGAGGTCAAAAACTAATTTAACCATCTCAAATTTACCTTTCAAGAAATATCATTTCCTTCAAATTATTTTTATTTTTGGAGAAGTACTTTTATTCTGAGCAACATTTTACCCAAGTATCTTTTCTTTAAATGTTAAAAAAACATATCTTTTCCTTGAAATTATTTTTATCACTATCTTTGGAGAAGTACTTTTATTTTTAATAACATTTTACCTAAGTATCTTTTCCTTCACTAAATAAAAAAATATGTTTTTCTTTAAATTATTTTTATTTTTATCTTTAGAGAAGTACTTTTATTTTTAGCAATATTTTACTTCAATATCTTTACCTTCACTATTTAAAAATATATTTTTTTCTTTATATTTTAAAAAATACTTTTTTTTTTAAATTAAACGAAATTAATTATTATTATTTTAAATCAACCCAAACTTAACCAACTACATATTACATATTCTATATAATACCTTAACAATACACCCTTCACCTTTAAACGGTTGATTCTTCCGTCACAACCAGAGATCGTATACGTTTCGTTATGAATGAGATGTATAATAATTATTTTTCCGAAAAAAACATATGTTAGAGCTTCTAATGAGCCGGATTAAAAGGTTATATCGTTGATCACTCGAGTCACAACCACATATCCTATACGTTTCGTTAGGAATGGGATGCGTAATAAATGTATAATAATTATTGTTCAGAAAAAGTATATGTTAGAGCTTCATATGAACCGTAATTTTGGGATATATATAGATATAAATAAAAGAAAGAAAAAGGAAACCACTTTCCGTAATCCCTTAAACGAATTTTTTCAATCTTCGAAACAGTCACAATCTGATTGCATGTTAACTTACATCTTTGATCATCGTGTACAACATAAATTTTTATTATAACCTTTACATTATCAAACTACTTTAAATAATTCACTTGTTAAAAAAACCTTTACATTATCAAACTACTTTAAATAATTCACTTGTTAAGCAAGGCTAGGGCTTATTAAAAGAAAGCCTTCTTATCCCTTCCATCTTATGAAGAAATACCAAACACAGTTTTTCCGAGCAGCAAGGGTGCTCCAAACAGCAAACTCCCTTTTCCAAGCCCACTTTTTCGCACCCATAAGCAAAGGGCATGATTTTATTTGATATATTTCTTTGAATTTTGTTGATGTGTTTAGCAATCAGATGTGAAACCATTATAATATTCAATATGAACTATTAATATGATTCATATATGTTAATTGGTATCATTTTCATGTGTTGAACTAGCAATGTGGTTGATATATGTTAACTGGTATCATTTTCATGTGTTAATTGACATATAATTGTGTATATTAATCACATTTATTAATGTTGTTGCATTAGTAGACACTCGATGCGTGTGGGGAAGATTAATGGACAATGGATGAATCTATTGAAGTTATGGTTGAGGAGGGTTTATGATGGTCAACAAATTGTTGACTATGGATGACCATGCTTGTCCACATCAAACTATACTTTACTATGATGGATTGTGATTGACAATGATTGACCTGGAGAAGAAATTTCAGTAAATCCCAGTAGCTCACTTGGTGGAACAAAGCCTCTGATGCTCAAAAAATTTCTTCTCCAGAAAAAGCCTCTGAGAAATTTGAATCTGATGCTCAAAAAAAAAGTTATGACAATTTCCCCTAGGTCACCTGTTTGGAATGTAATTTAGGAGTTTGCAAAAACCCTAACTTCCTTAGATCATATCTCCGCAAATGTACCACGTTTTTCTACGCATATGGGTTTTTTGTAGCTTGTGAGACGTTGCAGAAAAAATTTATAGTGCAAATGCTACGATCACCTGTTTGGAGTAGCAAAACCCTAGAATCCAAAGCTCTAATACCAAATGTTAGGAAACCAACTCACAAAAAGATAGAAAAGATAGATCAACACCTTAGAATTCAGCCTCTTCGAGGGGGCAACCTCCTTTACATTACACAAATGAATAATTCTTGGATGATACAAATGACTATCCCTCCCTTCTAAACATAGGAGTCTAAGGGGTCACAATATAAACAAGCCAACATAACAATAATAACATAAGGGCACAAGAATAAAAATAGTGGGTTTCTATGGAGCATACTGATAACAATATGGGGACAATAAGGGCACAATAATAACAATAAGGGATACAATGACAATAGTAATGGGGGAATCACTAGTATTATAGGGGCCTAACATGATTCCTGACTGAAACCCGATTGGATTCTAACCATGGTAACCCTTATTGAGTTTAAAGCCATTGGAGCTGAGATAGTAGAGTCATATGTTGAATGTGCATCTTTGTTCCACCAAGTGAGCTACTGGGATTTACTTCTTCTGGAGAAGAAATTTCTCCCAGTAGCTCACTTGATGAAGCTTGAAAGATTCATAACAATGCTTGGACTCACCAACATCCCTTCAGATTAAGGGGGGGGGGGGGAATGTTGACACCTAATCATGGGGATTGGGCGAACAACTGTAAACAGTGTAAATGATAAATAATGTAAAAGGAAGAGTCATCGAGAGATGAAACCCAAGAGTCACTCCCTCATGTATATAACTATGAACAATCTAAATGAATAAACAAATCTCATTTGAGGATTTACCTCTTGGCTTGACAAATAACCTAAAATTAATCCTAATCCATCTCCTTGTGAATGAATGACAACTCAAATCTCCAACCATACCTCTCATTTCTGTGTAGATTAATATGGAAGAGCTCTCGAGGGTTCGAATAATATGGTATAAGCATGGTCTTAACAAGTGATAGGTTGTGTACCATAATAATCACATAATTCAACTTTGTATTAGTTCTCTTGTGACTATCACTCAAGATTGATTAATAAATAACAAATTAAAAAAGGATTGTGGTATAAGTCAGTGGCATCTTAACATATATAGATACATGGTAATATGTATAGTGAATGAACCATAAAAAAATAAAAATTAGGAACCTTAGAGTGTAAAAATATAACCGTAAAATTGCATAAAGAAGCTCAAAGCACATGGTATCATACAATATATCCACAAGTAAATGTTATATTTTTTTATATGGGGTGATCTTGTAGGAAGGGGTATGTGACAACTACAACCCTGGTCATCACTATCGTCTGAAATATTTTTTGAGATGCTAGAAGTGAGTACAAATCTATTCATAGCCATTGTTTAAAAGATTTTTCGATATGTTATAAGTGTGTTTTAGATTCTTTAGCATGTTTTAAACTTTGTTTTGAATTTTGTTATATAGAAGTTTCTACTTTTTGAAATGTTTTAAATAACATTGTACCATATTTGACTTCACTAATTAAAACACAAATCGAACCAAATCAACAAATATTTCAATGTTTTGGGCAAATTCGGCTAAATTTAGACTTCACTAATTAACACATAAAAATCAACAACTAATATTTGAATATTTTGGTCCAATTCGCCTGAATTTGGTAATTATGGTTTAGAGTCAAGCATGAAGATTTTTTATAATGTTGTTATTTTTTATTGATCGTAGGATTCCTTTGAATATAGCTTAGGATTCCTTAGAATAAGGCTCCTGCGCAGGGTTGGAATTTGGATTTCTCTTTACCTGTCACACTTTTTTTTTGATGTTTTGGGTCCTTATGCTTTCCATTAATAAATGTTATGTTTAAAATTTTTCCCTTAAAGAGAGATGTTATCATAATAAATTAACCCTTCACCAATAAAGGTTTGATTAAAAAATTACCCTTCAATAATGTAATTATGTTAAAAAATTTCATATATTTATCATAAGGGAAAAAATGAAAATTACCATAAGACACAAATGACTTGTTAAATCTTGAATTTTGGTTTGAAATTGCATGGAACTCTCACAACAAAATATTTGGAACGTAAAATCAAATGTCATTGACCCGAACATGCCATAGAATTTGTATATTGAGATATGATTAAAGATATCTTATGAGACATATAAGATGACCAACATAGTAAAACTGTTGAATGTTATCAATAAAAACTAAAAAGTAGATTAATCAATATGGTTTAGGTTACAATTTACATAATCTAATATATATCATTGAATTTAAATACATCTTGAGAAGCATAAAGTGAGAAAAGCTATGTCATAGTACCAAAATGATCCAATCCAAATTCATCACATATTTTATTGCATTTTCTAAAAGGTTGGTAAGATGTGGAAATTTTTCAACCTTGATGGCATTTTTCATGTGCCATCAACCTATAACAAAAGCACATGAAAAAAATTTCAAATGATACCTTCACTTTCTTTTTGCAACATTTATTATCCATGTAACTATTCATGCATGTCTTCCACATTCCATCAATACACAAAGAACATTAAAATTTCATATCAAAAATATAAATATAGTAGAGGACAACAAAATTCATATATATATATATATATAAACTTTGTGCAAAGTAAAAAATCATATAAATTAATAATTATCATCTATAAAAAAGTCTTATTTCTTTTGCAGCTTTCTAAATCTCATAAACTCATTCCCATTCCACCTTTGTCATGTTAGGATGTCCTATTAATGATATACACATTATTGCATAAGTGTGTTAATTGATAGTATTTTTCTCCTTATATCTTTCATCGTATTTTGCTTAGAGAACCCTCGTTAACATGTGATGGTGCTCACTGGTATAACAAGCATTTCTTGCCATAATTTTAGCATATTTAGATACCAAGGGTGCCAATATTTTGTTTGAGAAAACACTTTCCATGCATCTTTCATTGGGAATATTTCTCCATTCAAATAAACCACATCAATAAATTGATATATTTCTCTTTTACAAGTTATAATATCAAAATTTGGTACATTTTCACCTTCATTACATGTTTTATGTTGCAAATGTGAAAAAAGTATTTCAAGTCAATGATTTGCATTATTTTGTCTAACATAAAGACCTAAAGGATAATGACAAGGACTAAACAACCTTGCTCCAATAAAAATATGAAGATCTGGAAATCTCGAATTGAAACTCTCAATAAATGCTTGGACATAATTTCTTGTAAGTTGTATGCAACTCTCAAGGGAGCCATCAATGCAAGCTTCCATTGGTTGTGAAAATTGTTCATCAAGGATTGGAATATACAACAAATCATGTCTATGGGTATTCACCTCTTTGTCAACATTTTCAAGGAAACCATATTTAGAGTCTTTCAAAAATTTAGTAAGATGTAAAACACCTTCTACAAAATAATCTAGTCTACAGAAATATATTTTAAGAGTATTTAATGCATCGTGAATAGATATTCCAAGCGATGTGACATCCACATTATCTTATTGAAATTTTTTGTTTATATTATTCAGATACTTGAAAACATCAGCAAGCATATTCAAACAAAATTGAACTGAAAAAATTCTTTCCTTATGATACCATGAATTCTTTCTTTCTTTCTTCCACAAGCTCAAAATAGAAAACATTAATTTAACTAGCCTTTCAACCACTTAATCCCTAGAGAGCCATCGAATCCCATGGATTTAAAGAACCTGCAAGGATTCTAATTCCATTATATCTAATAAAGAAATGAGTTCATTATTTCTCTTTGCCTAATCCCAACCCATGAGTATACTTTGTTTGCTATTTTCTCAACATGAAATAACTATTGTATCTTTTTTGAAGCTCGTCACTACTAAAAGTTCTTATGATGTGCAATGCAATGAGTACTGATAAGATTTGGTAGATCATTCTTTAGTAATGTGACAAATCCATTTTCACATCCAACTAGAGATGAAGCACCATCAGTCAAAACTGCTATTAGTTTGTCATTTTTTCAACTGTCTTGTTTCCTTTAAATTAATGATGGTATCATATATAGTATTTCCTTTTCCATTAGGAACAATAATCATTTTCATAAATTGTGAGACTGGAGGGCGCAAACCTTTTAAGTCTATATATGTAGAATACACAACAAGGTGTTGTTCCAAACCATTGTCTATACTTTCAACTAATATTATAGAGAAAAATGGATTTTCTAACATTTTTCTAGTTTGCACCTCTTTAAGATAATTTGATATAGAGTGAATAAAATCAGTAGCTTCTTTTCTTTTTATGTAGGAAGAATACTCCACTCGAGAAGGCATATTAGGAATCTGTAAATGCATTTGAAGATGAAAAATATCGTCATAAGTGGCAATTGAAATATCCTTTGTGCAATAACATGTGCTAACTTCATGGTGGTTATGATCCTTTCTTTATTAGCCTCACTTATAGCCACTATGTGTTTGTAATGAGCTTTTCCAATCGTTCAGTTTCATACAAATTTCTCTGAGTTGATGTTTGATGAATAATAAATTTTGCATAAGTTGTCATAGCATCATATTGAATGGTATTACATCCATCTCCAATACCCAACAAACCTTGAACGTTTTATTTCTCACAAAATTTTCACTTCATACTAGTCTTTCCATTTTCAACATTGATACTATACACCCAAGGATGTTTTATCCTCCGCTCTTCTTGAAATTCACCTTTTGAGAAAGCCTTCCTCCTCGAACTACTAGATCCACCATCTTATCCTTCCTTTTCATGGAAAAAATTTTCTAGATCAACAACAAACTCTTCATCCCTATCTTCATTAGCGTCATTAGTCAAATCTGGTATAGATGGAATATCTTTAACATTAGAAGTATTTGATGTTTTACAATATCCACAAAATTTGTCTATAATTGATTGACCCTTCCTTTTAGGAGGAATTTCTACTTAAATAATTTATCTACATGCAAAATAGCTACAATAAATTATAATTTAAAAAACTTCAAAAAAAACTGTTATGAAACCAGCTCACAAAAATATAGACAATAAAGATAAACGCCTTAGAATTTAGCCACTTCGAGGGGGCAACCTCCTTTACATTACACAAATGAACAATTCTTGGATGATACAAATGTCAAGACCTCCTTCTATAGATAGGAGTCTAAGGGTCATAATATAATTAGAGCCGACATAACAATAATAATGTAAGGGCACAATAATAACAATGGTGGGCTTCTATGGGGCACAATAATAACAATATGGGGACTACATGGGTACAACAATATAATAAGGGGGTTGTACTAATAACAATAAGGGGTTACACTAGTAGTATAGGGGTCTAACATGCACCTCTCATTCAAAAAGTGTTGTCCTCAATGCTTGAGTGGTTCTTGATGCTTATGTATAAAATTCTTGTCCTCCCATGTGGAATTTTCAGTAGGTGAGTTCTTCCACTTGATGAGGTACTCTGAAATTGATCGATTTCATAGCTGTTGGGTTCTTGTTTCTATGACTGCTCCAGGTTCCAATATGATTTTTCCTTCATCTTCAAGTTCTGGCAATATTGTTTGAATTGGGGTCTTCTGCAACTTTTGAATGAGTGGCCACACTTCTTCATCCTTCTTCCATTAAACCCTTGCTTTGTTTATCCAATCTGGTTGGATAATAGAAATAACACAAAACAATGCTTTCACATCCTCATATTTTCTTGAGAGTGCATCTGCAACAAAATTTTTGTTCTCTTTTCTGTAGATGATGTTATAGCCCAACATATTTGTGACCCATTTTTTCTGTTCTTCTAAAGATAATATTTGTTCTAAGAAGTATTTAAGACTATCATGATCCATTTTTACCTTGCAGTGTCTTCCCATTGGGTAAGGTCACCATTTTTTAAGTGCATGTAGTATTTCCAACATTTCCTTCTCATAAATAGCTTTCTTGAGATGTAGCCTTAAAAATACCCAATCACCTACATCAAAACATTTTTCATTGTGATGTTGATCTACCTGTTGTTTCATTCGATTCTACACCAAAGTGGCATTATCCTTTAAAAGTTGGAGAACTTGTTGTTGATGCTTGATGTGATATTTCACTTCTTGAACCTTTTTTTCTTGATATGTCCTTCTATATTTATAGTTTGAGGAGTAGTAATTTTTTCCAATGCAATACAAGATATGGTCGGATTCATTTCTTGATGATTGATGTGATCTTTCACTTCTTGAACATTTTTCTTCTTTATATGTCCTATCTTGATAGTTTGAGGAGTGGTAATTCCAGCCAATGCGTTACAAGATATGGTTTGATTCATTTCTTCTTTCTCGATGTGATCTTTCACTTCTTGAACCCTATTCTTCTTGATATGTCATTTTATCTTGAGAGTTTGAGGAGTGGTAATTCTTTCCAATGCTTTACAAAATATGGTTGGTTTCATTTCTTATTTCTCTAGGGTTGGTTCCTGGTGTATATCCTCTTTTTTTTATGTTTCTTGATTCTTTTCTTCCTCCTCTTCATAATCTATGTAAAATAATTTCTTCTCAACACACTTATGACCTTTAGTGCATTTGCTATCACAATTGTAACAAAGCCATTTTTCCTCCAATTGTTGTGGTGTAAACCTTGTAGGTTGTGGAAGGCTAGGAGAAAAAACACTTCCATAATTATAGTCATCAGTGGTGGGATTCCTTGTTTCCATAACTTCACTTTCAATTTTTCTTGCCCACCTGAATGCCTTCTCCAATGAATCAGGTTACCAAAGACGAACCTCATGTTGAATGTTATCCTTTAAAGTGCCTATGAAGACATCAATCCTTTGCTTCTTTGGAATATCATTTACCCTTATATTAAATTTTTGAAATTCCTCAATGTGCTTTGCCATTGAACACTTTTGTTTGAGATTTATCAATTGGCTAAAGAAGGTGTTTCTCTTTGTATCCTCACAATGTGCTATCATTTCCTCCGTGAAAATTGACCACATAATAAGTGGTTTACGAGAACAAAGCCCTTTATACCATAAAAATTGATCCGGTTCTAAATATGAAGATGCAATACGTACCTTTTGTAATAGTTGCACCTCATGTAGATCAAAATATTGCTCCATCTGTAGTATCCAATTTACCAGATCCTTGCCATCAAAATTCCTCATATCTCCTTTTCTTGATTTTAGGAGCTTGATCTTGAAACGACTGTAACTCTATAATTTTGGATCTTCTAGTTATGAAATCACGAACAATTGTAGCCCTCTGCGTCCTCTTTCTAATGCCACTAGTCTGATTGAAATTGGATTCTCCAAGGAAGAGTTATGCACAATCTCCCAAGATGACCTGATTATATACCTTTCAGAAGAGAGAACTGGTATGAAGTGCCACGTGTCACTATTTTGACCTTCAGATCTGAAAAATATACACAGGCAACTACAGTCCATCCTATTTCTGTAACTGCTTACGAAATTTCAATATGATGCTCAGGGAGACTGTTATGATGATTTCCCCAAGGTCACCTTTTTAGGATGTAATTCAGAAGTATGCAAAAACCCTAAATTCCTTAGGTAATATATCTAAAAATACAGCGAGACAAGATCTTAAATTTCGACTCGAGGTTCATACCGATTTCTTATCAAATGGGTTTTTTTTTCGGGTTCTGAAACTTCGTAGCGAAAAAAGTTATAGTGAAAATTCCACGATGATTTGTTTTAGATGAAATTATGGAGCTTCCAAAAACCCTAACTTCCTCAAATCATATATCCTAAAATATAGCGAGACAAGATCTAAAATTTGGATCTAAGATTCAGTGCGATTTCGCCTCAAATGGGTTTTGTTTTGCGCTTCTAAGACGTTGCATAAAAAACGTTATAGCGAAAATTCCACGATGACCTGTTTGGAGCAGTGAAACCCTAGAATCCATAGCTCTGATACCAAATGTTATGTAACCAGCTCACAAAAAGATAGAAAAGATAGATGAATGCCTTAGAAATAAGTCTCTTTGAGGGGGAAACCTCCTTTACATTACACAAATGAACAATTCTTAGATGATACAAATGACAAGACCTCCTTTCTATATATATGAGTCTAAGGAGTCATAATATAATCAGAGCCGACATAACAATAATAATGTAAGGGCACAATAATAACAATATGGGGACTACATGGGCACAACAATATAATAAGGTTGTACTAACAAAAATAAGGGGTTACACTAGTAGTATAGGGACCTAACAAAAGCAACTTAACATAGTTAGCTTAAAAGATATTATCTACAGATAGAAAATAAATATAAATAAAAATTCAACTTAGATTTAAGAAATAAGTCATACCTCTAGATAAATAAAAAACTAATTTAGGAAGGAGGTGGTTATGGTTATTTCTCCTACTCCAAGGAGAATTTTTCCCCCACTATTTTTGGGAATATTTTAGGATTATAATCCTTGACTTTATTCTTAAAACATGCTAAACTATTATAGTTGTTGTAACTCAAGTAAAACCATGAAATTGGACATATATAATATAAATAATATATTTATGTTTTTTCTTGCTTTACTGTATCCATATATGTTTCCTGTTGGTCTTTGAGCACAAATATACTTTCAGCTTTAACAATATAAATGAAATCATTATATTATCACATAATTTACATTTCTGCATGGATATGTACTGCGCTCTTGTACATGTATAATATGAAACATATATTTGATTTTTCATTTAGTTTAACCATATGTCCTAGCAGTCTCTGAGCCCAAATACATTTTGAGTTATCACAATATTAAATGAATTTTTCATATAAACATATATCTTTAAGTTTACCCAAATACATTTTGAACTATTGCAATATTAAATGAATTTTTCATATAAACATATATGTTTATTTTGGAGGAATTAGTGCAATTAATTGTTGACAAAATAATTAGTTTTAGTTTGTAGAGTCCAATACTTTTCGTTTAAATAACCATGTTTTCCATTTTTAACTGACTAAAGCCGTTTTGTCATTTTTATTATTTGGTCTTGTTTTTGTTCTTTTCAATTGAATCTTCTCCTTAGATGTGTTTGGTAAACCGAGTGTCAAACTAGATCAATAACTTACAGACTTGAAATTTGATGTACCAAAGATTACGTATTCTATAATGAAGACATAAATGATGAAATGCATTTTTTAATACAATTAACTTGAGTTTTTGATATCTTATAATTAAAATACATTTTTTTCTATATAAATGGATTTACTTACCAAAACATTTCTACCACATTTGCAAAACAAATAACTTAAATTTCTGATTTTGAAAAAATTCTACAAGATTTCAATAAAATTCACCGCTATGAAAAGGCCATAGAAAATGACCATTTCATTGTCCATTTTCTTTTTCTTCAACAATATGTATGTATTGATATTAAAAGGATGTGTAAGCTAAAGGATTAGAAAATTGGACAAAAGTATGCAAAGTAAAAGATTGGACTTAAAGGAAGTAATTGGACTTGACCAAGGCCTCGTGCTTGTGGGTATGCTCAGAGTTTCTTGGTAAGCAAATTCAATTGGAAATCCAAAGCCAATTCTTTGATGGTCAAATGTCAGATTCAGATATCCAAAATTTAATTAGGGGTTTACGTACGTGCTGAACATAAGGGAAAATGTTGGTTCTTCTCCAGGTTTGAATTGGAACAAATTGTTGGATGTACTTGGCAGAGAGTTGGCTAAAGGTTCTCTTTCATAAATTATGATCTTCATTGCTCTAAGCGGTCTTCAAATGTATTTATTTATTTCATAAATTATGATCTTCATTGCTCTAAGCGGTCTACGAATGTATTTATTTACGGAACAAATAATACATTGTTTTTTCCCAAGAAAAAATAAATTCCTCTTTATAAAGTCACCTGCCTTTTCTAAATAAAAAAAAATAAATAAATAAATAAAGAGCTTTGAATGCCCATGTAAACAAATTCCCCATTCTATAATCACGAGAGCCATGAATGCTAACCTTTCCGCGCAGGATGCATAAATAAAAAAGTTTCAATCCTTGCTTAGAGTCAACCCGTTTGGAAAATGGAGACCTTTCTACCAGAACATGAGTTTCTTTCATTTTAGAATTATACTTTAACGCGCGCCCGGATGACTCCGCCGAGAAAACAACTCGAAGGAAATGCCTGCAATATGCTAGAACCAGGCTTAATCACGCACAACCCAAACCTTAAATCAATTGTGCATTATAGCCTTTCAATAAGTCATGAATTTATGTTAATTGTAGATTCTAGGAATATTTTAGAATTTAAAAGGCATGGACAAGAGTCAAACGACCTCACTATATCTTTTTTATTCAGAATATTCGAAGAATCCACAATCCAGTTAAAGATACCTTTTAATAACCCAAAGCGCAATGTGATGAGGAATGACTTGCACCCACTTGATTGAAAGGAATTGTTTCAGGAAAACAAAACATCGCAGATCATGAATGAATTTACTGTCATTAGATTGTGGATTTTAGAATATTCGGAACATGCATGATTAACTATTTGAGATGAATAAATTAACTATTTAATTCCGTTTATGTTTGTTAAATTTCCGAAATCTGCGATCAAAGTACTACTCAATAAAATTTACTCTTGTCAGTAAAATAAACATTGTCATCGTCATTGATGATTCAATGTCAAGATTGTTGGTGAATCTGAGAGGGACTCCTCAGGTTCAGTGGTTTTTCAGTGGTTTTACTGTAAACTTCAGTGCCCTCTATGCAGGAAAGGGTTGCAGTCGAAGATTGATTAAATTCTTAATGTGTCCCTCTTTTTAAATCTTTCTTTGGGTTTTCTCATTGTTAACCCAACAAAATTAACAAGTTTCCATAGAAATTTCAGGTGAAAATTTTGATACTTCTGGATTTTGGTACTTTTGGATTTTTGATATATGACTTGTCTAATTACTAATTTGGTGTTTTGCACGTGCATACAATTCAGGTGATCACCCATAGGAAATTTAAGAGCATGTGGCATCGCGTGCTTTCTTAAAAGGATGCCAATCGAATGTCAGTCGCAAGGCCACATACTCAACCAAATGATATTCTTAAATGCCAAGAAAGGTAACTTTCCCTTACAGTTTTTAATCGAGTGGCTAGTCGGTTGTGGTTGCAAAGTCCAGACTTGCAGTTGTATCATTCAGTGAGGAGTCAACTTGCAAATATAATTTTTAGCACAGTGGCGAATCAATTATGGTTGCAAAGGCCAGACATGTAGTTACGTCGTTCAGTGAGGAGTCAACTTGCAAAAAAACACACTAGTAAATGGAAAATAAATTGGGTGTAAGAACGTTTTCAAAAAAATTAAACATCAAAATTATGTGTTCCATTGTTACTAGCACGTCACGGCAAACCAACTGTCAAATACAGGCCGGCAAAATGCCTGTTACATCTACAAGAAAATTCAGGGAGATTAACCTGAAGGAATTTATTCATCTGCAAAACTAGCAAGGCCTAAACCCAAGGACGTCAAAAGGATTTGACCTTGTGACATCCCATAAACATAATACTTAACAACAAAAACTCAACTAACTAAACTATCCCTTGCAAAAATTATTTAATTAAATTTTAACAAAATTGACGTTTGTTTAATTATTTTAGGTTTTTTTTTTTTAAATCCACCAAAAATAAATTGTAAATAAAATTATAATATTTAATTATTTAAAATGATTTTTTATCTTCAAAAGTGTCCGAAAAAACATCTTAACCTAGGTGACAAATGCGGTGTTTGCAAAGGCAAGATTTTTGGTGGTCATGGTTTGGCCAAACAATAGCGCATAGAAGCGCCCCCTAAAGTGTACATGGCCCAGAATATGGCATAGAAGCGCGCCCTAAGTATACATTTTCTACACACTGACTCGAAGGACACGTCTCCTCGGCGACTGCCATGCCGCCTTCGTCAGACTAGACCTTGACCGGCAAACTCTTGTGATCGATGGTTGCGGTTGGTCCAGTTTTAATCTTTTCAGTACGCTTACGCGTTCTGTCATGGCAATTGCAATTGAAAGTTCTTTAGTAAATCAGTGTCTCTACCATTAAAAGTGGTGGGAATTCCGGTATAAAATTTTCAAAAAATCTTGCGGTGTTTGAATCGTGTGTTTTTGATGGTGAAAATGGATTCAACACGATAAAAAACGTGTAGGTGTTGGTGTACATGCACTTAGACTCGCTGTGTTGGTGTACATGCACCTAGATTAGCTCCAGTTAACTTATTGCTTGCATGTGGCACATGTACACATTAACATAAGATAAAGCACACTTAGCTTTAGTTAGCTTTAGTTATTGCATTTACAACTAAGCTTAACTTAGTTGCTTTTATGTATTTATTCTAAAACTAATATTGTAGAATTACTTTCATTCTTTTCTCAATTCTTGGTCGCTTTCTTCCTTCTCTTGCAAGCTTGTTATTGTTTTGCAGATCTAGATCTATCTATGTTTCTCAAAAATCTTACAGTAGGGCACCTAAAATTGTAAAATTTAACAGCTATAACTTGGATTTACAAAAATCCTGGCCAGATTTTCTCTAAATATGATCGGAATTTCCATAATTTTCCGAACAACTCCTCCAACTCGTTAGACTAAGCGATTTATATACATAAATATTATGTCATGCATTCCGACTGAAATTACGCCGTAGCATTTGCTTTGCAACCCAGTAACTGGCTTGCCAATGCCGAAAATATACCGATGTGGCCTCTTCACAAAGTTCGTACTCCATCTTTTTTGAAGGTCTGGCCAATCCCGTGAAATATAACTATGTGGTCTCTTCACAAAGTTCGTACTCCATCTTTTTTGGAGCTCTTCGCTAGCCGTATCTGCGTTCTATTGGTGTAGTCTAACATTTTTCCTCGGTTCCTGTCCCTTTGCTTTCCAGGATTACTTTGGTTTTCAAATATAATGTGCTATCATCTATATTTATGTGAACAGGAAAGTTTGACAAGACAAGGAAATAGGGTTTTCTAATCTGTTAAGAAGATCAAATGGCGTGGACGAAAAGGCAACTGAGCACACTTCCTTTACTTATATCTGCCATTCTACTAGTCTGCACTGCAAACGTTATTCGCTCTTTGACTACAGGTTTAACTCATTCCATTATCGCCACATATTTCCGTCAAAATAGAGATGGATGACCTCGGTACTTACTTGGAACGATTGAAGCGAACGCCTTCTGCAAATTTCTTCAACACATCAACCCAGAGACTGCGTGGACAACTGCGCCCCTTGCGACTTACTTCAAACACGCCTTACGATCTCACTCAATGGCATTACGATGCTCTTAAAAGAAACAGTCCTCAGACTGGCGGCCCAGCAGGCTTCAATATTATTCAAAGTAAAATTACACTATCACTGAAACTCAGAGGATATGAGCTCTGATTACACACACACACTCACACACTCACACTAGCTCGATAGCTCACGATGATTTACAATGAGAGATAGCTCTCTTTAAATAACCTAAGAAACGAATCTAGATGACCTAATGCATGACATAAAAGTAGAAATAATTGAGGGTCCTGTCAGTATCTTTATCCACTGACGGTGTCTACTCAACTTTTCTTTATATACAAAGATTCGTCACAACATGTGACCAACAGTGTCACATTGCTGACAAAGAGATTCTTTACCAAGAACCTTTCGGACTTCTATCGCTGTCGTATCCGAATTCAGAATCTGATGGAGTATGGACCTTATCCCAATCGTACGATAAAGTTGCCGTGGAATCTTTCCATGTTGTCGTAAGCCATGATAAATAATCCTTTTCCCAAGTTGGATCATTTTGTCCTTGAGCATCTTGATATACATCCACAAAGACAGTATCTTTTTCACTATCCACTTTAGCTTTTCCTTTTGGATCGTGGATGATAATAGAGGAATCCTCTTTTTGTGGAGCCCGTGAACTCTGTCCGGTGTCATAATTGAGACGAATAGTATCTGCCGACTTCTTTAAACTTTTGGATGGAAATAAGAAATCATCTTTATTCCACCGGTTCACATATGCAAAAGGATCAATTTCTATTCCTAAGAAACGATCTTTTCTACTAGTCTTGAATACTGGCAAAGACTGTACAGCCAGTTCAACACCATCTAATAAATCCCACTTAAAGATCTGAAACATACTTACAGACTGTTCAATACTTGATTGAACCCATAATTTACATTGATGGCTAAGATTGCCTTGTTCTTGCCACCCTAATTCAAACACCATTGAAGAACAGACGCGATTAGAGAGAAGTAGATTAATCAGGCAAACTGCGTCTTCGGACCATGAACATGAATATACATTAATAGTAATCACAGCTTTCTGATTTACTATTAAGCGAAATACTTTTTGATTTCCTTGCAACAATTCAAGTGTTTTAATCATTGATATCTTCTCCCCCAGTTTTAAAGAATGAAAATCTTGGAGCCATAATGAAATCTTTTTGATTTGTTCTGGATCATCAGCGAGAGTAGATTTCACAATAGATTCTTTACCATAGAGCTGTGAAAATGGATTAGGCTCAATAGCATTTCGAAATTCCATACTTTGATAATCCCATGGCTCTGTAAATGTTGCTAGGTATTGCAGGGTCCGTAATACACATTGAGAAGCTCTTTCTTGAATTTTCTTCTGACACTTTCCTTGTCGTATCTCCCAATCAGCAAAAGACTGAAACATTTCAAATTGAGGGAAAGAATCTGTAGACACAAAATGTTCAGTATTTTGTTGCAGATATGCAGCTTCGATTTCTTCAAATAAATCTGGGATTTTAAGAGATTTCAGAAATCTTTCAACCAGACCATTCATATTGACTTCGATGAGATCTAACATTTTAGCAGTACTATACATTGAAGTAGAGAAGTCAATTGCTCCAATTATCTGATAATAATTCAGAGTCTTCAAAGTCTTGATCATGTCTGGAGTATAATGACTTAGCCAAGTGTCATCAAGCTGAATAAAATAGAGCTTAACTTGTAGATTAGGTAGAGGATATACCTTTACCAGTTCTTCATTGAGGTTGAGAAAGATGCCAACATTTTTATGCTGCCAGGCTTGACATCTTTGAATCCACTGATTTCTTCTTAATCGGAGACCGATTACCTTTTTAATCTGATCAGTGATATCTGATAATAAATATTCTAAAATATGAAAACGCTGTACAAATGTATCAAAAGAATCATCTGCCGCACTGGTTCCGGCAATTGTAAACAGGCTTTCACTGTACACATGAACTTTATTCATCTCTCTGGTAAGAGCATCAGGTAAATAGTTAGAATTCCCTGGAATCCATTCAACATCAAAATCATACATTTGAAACCACATCTGCCAAGCTAATAGACGACCTCTAGCTAACTGCTGAGATATCTTAGCATTCAAGAAATATTTGAAATTCATTGAATCAGTTCTAATCAAGAACTTTGTTGGTGCCAGATATATTTCAAATTTCTGAATACCATTAAAGATTGCTAAGGTTTCTTTTTCTGCAGGGAAATATCCTTTTTGATAACTAGTAAATTCTCCTGAAGCATATGCACATAATACTTCTTCTTCATTACCTTTCTCATCTCTCCTCTTTTCAAAAAGAGTAGCTGCCCAAAAATGATCAGAAGCATCAGTCTGAAGAATTAAAGGACCATTACCAGGAGGTTTAAGAATTGGCAGTTTCTGGCATTCTTGTTTGAGAAGCTTCACTGCTTGAGTAGCTTCTTTGGACCAACCACCATTGATAAATTCTCGGATAGGAGAAGTTTTAGCAGAAAGATTAGGAATATATTTATGTACATAATTAAGAATTCCCAAAAATCTTTGGATCATAGGCTTGTCTTGTAATTCATCAGGAAATTCAGATAACTTTTGTAGCACATGAGGTTGCATCTGAATTTTACCTTGTCTGACTGTAATACCAAGAAAATCAATACTGTCTTGAAATAAGACCATTTTCTTCTCGGATAAGACTAAGCCATGTTTCTTAGCTTCTTCTAGGAAAACTTCTAAATGCTTCAAATGGGAAGCTAAATCTGAACTAAAAACAAGAATGTCATCAATATATACAACAATGAAATCGTATGAACCAAAAATATGATCCATCCGACGTTGGAAGAATGCAGGAGCATTCTTAAGACCAAATGGCACAACACGCCATTGATAGAACCCAGCTGGACATGTGAATGCAGTCTTATGACGATCTTCTTCTGCAATTTGTATTTGATAATAACCAGATTTCATATCAAACTTGCTAAAGATCTTGCTATCATGAATTTTCTGCATTATTGTCTCTTGGCGAGGCATGGGATAATTAAAGCTCTTAGTAATAGCATTTAAAGGCTTATAATTTATCACCATCCTATCTTTACCTCGAACAATCTCAGAATGATTGCGAACTAAGAATGCAGAACAGGAATAATGAGATTCACTTACTTCAATCAAATTAAGATCAAGTAATTCTTGAATTTGTTTCCGCATCTCTTTCTCTTCATCTGGAGTGCAGGGTATTAATTTGCCAGTTACTCCATTATCATGTAGAGTAATAATTTCCTGCTTAGGGCTCTGAGCTGTCCAAAAAGCTTGAGGATTGTTAGAACAACATTTAAGCAATTCCTCAAATATCTGAACTTGTTCTGCAGACCAATTAGGATCTCTAATGGCCTTTTGAGTAGGTTGAGCTTTGGCTTCATATATCTGTAAAACTTCTTCCCAATCATGAGATTCTTTTCTCTGTTGGGATTGCCGTTTATGACCTACCTTTTTCTGACTCTGATCTCTCCTGGCTTCAGAATTAGCCAAAGTTAACCTGGGGACTGAGACTGCTTTCTTCTTGATATTGCAAATGATTTTATCATTGCTTATTGTAACAGGTAAGACTGAATTAATGAAAGGCATTCCCAGAAAAAGACTTGCAGAATTATCATAATGTTGAATAGCAGAAATCTTTATAATATTCCCCCCAAGTTTCATTGAAACATTATCAACATAATGAGTCAGATTGACTGAACCACCAATGGTTTCAGATCGAAGGATATTCTGTAAGGGTTTCCATAATCCCTTAAAGAGAGATGGTCTAGCCAGATTGTTAGAACCACCAGTATCTATGAATGCATCAACAGAAATCCATTCTCCACGAACTTGTACTTCAACAGGTATATACAACATATCACTAGTTCTGACAAGTTTTTTCATAAATGCTTGTTCATCAGCAGAACTAGAAGGAATAGAAGATGATACAACTGTTTTTGGATATGGACATAAAGAATTCTGAATAGGCTGAGATTTAACAGATAACAAATTAGGTAAAGAATTCTCAGTAGCAACAGTTGTAGTAGTAGTAACAGAAGTATCAGAATATTCTTCTGTTTCATCTTCTTCAAAATCAACAGAATGATCATCATCACTTAGATCATCTTCATATAATACAGACTCTTCATCAGAATCTTGATAGGCAAGATTCATCTTATTATTATAATCCTGTACAGACTCAGTATCTGACAAAGAAGCATCAGTCAGAATATATACATCTGAGACTTCATCATCAGAAGCAACAACAGACCAATCGTCTGCAAACTCTTCAATATCAAAACAGGCTTTGAGCTTATTAGAGGAACTCTTTTTGCAGTTTCTTGCAAAATGTCCTTCTTGCTTACAAATAAAGCAAGCATTATCTTTTCTTGGCTGTTTCCTCTTTTTGACATACCTAAACTTTCTGAATGGTCTCTTTGGATTAACAATTCTTTTAGGTCTGTATTTACCATATCTCTTTGATCTTCTTTTTCTAAAAGGAGTCCAGGGTAAAACAGATCTACATACATTCAGATTAGGTGAAATATCATGTACCTGTTTTTGCCAACACAAATATTTAACTTTCTCTTGACAACGAAATAGGAGATCAATCCAGTAAATTTGGTCTATCTTTTTACCTTGGATTTCAAGATCTTTCATAATCATATCCCCTATATTTCCCGGTAATTTAGAAAGAAAAGCAATCTTCTGTGTATGGTCATTTACCAGATTAGCTTTATAGATTTTACCCATATAATCAGCTCCAAATTGATCTAAATCTTTGAGATTAGTCAATTGCATGCGGGTTAAATCTGTAATGATTATTTTCTTTTCATCTTGTGGCTCGGGAACAAACTGTGTTAACAAGAGAACTTCTAAAGTAGCCAAGCCTAAAGCTGCTACATTATTGCGTTCTTCTTGAGAAGCGCTCATCCACCAATCCCAAACAATTCCAGCCATTCTTTTCTCCGCCAACAAGAAAATGGAGAAATTATCTAATTTGGAGACAACTTGCATTTGATAAAGTGCACCTATCCAAATTCTGATAGATTCTGCAGGATTAGATGACTTATCAAGATCTAAAACATATCCAGAAGAATTAGTATGAAATAAATCTTCTTCAACTCTAGGATATTTTGGATCTCTCTGCACATTGGCTTTCTGCAAAGATGGCATAATAAATGATGGAAACAAAGTTGCAGCATTTTCTATAGTAGCCAAATCTCCTTTGTTCTTATATAAACTAGAAAATTTAGGAGGTACAGTTTTAGTACTTAATTGGCTGTTACTAGATTCAGCAAAATCGGCAACATCATCAGGTGATTCACTTGTTTCCCATTTAGGTGGAATTTCCATAGATTTAACAAATCTTGGAGGCTGTTCTTCTCTTTTCTTTCTTTGTCTTCTTCTCTTCTCCTTTTCTTCTCTTCTCTGCTGTTCAGCAGATTGTTCATCATGCAGAAGTTTAAGATTGGCTAAGATCTGATCACTTTGAGAACCCAAATCATCAAGAACATCTTCAGCATGAGCACACCATGTAGTTAAATAATTCCCAATTTGATATGTCTGATCCAAATCAGTAGGATTCTGAGAATTATGTTCAATGAGAGGAGCACAATCAGCTCTAGTAGGTGGCTGTCTAGAAGAGGAGGAAGTAGTACAAAACTTGGTCTTGGGTGGCCATTTGCCGCCTTTTACAAATCTCCGATTGGCATATTGCCATTCTTCTATAGGAGGAAAAGCATTACGTATTCTATGCATCTTATTTACAGAAGGTAAAAATGGTTTATATTCAGGTATATACAATTCATGAGGTGACAAAGAGGGTTCACCTATAACTTCAGTTTCTTCTTCTTCAGGTATACTTTCAGAAACTTGACTTCGAGAAGAAACTTCATGAGGGACCATCGGAAACACATATCTCTTTGGCTTAGAGACAGGTTTAGGAATGACTGGTCTTTTAGGAATTATCTTGACATGGCCATTATCAATAGTGACTCTTTTCAGTTTGGATTGAGGCTGCTTTGGATCCACTATTGACTTGTATTGGAAATACCAATTATCAGGTAACTCAGTAGGGTCATAGAGAACACCTTCGACTTGAGCATTAGACATGCCAACTGTAACACAATCCTTTAAGACAGGCTGTTTTAACTTAGGATGTGCTGTATTAGTTAATTGGAATGAGGCTTGTCCTATAACAGAAAGGTATTCACTTTCTTCAGCCATTGTTAACCCTTGTACACCAGATAGTAATTTCCAACAATCTTTTAAATGAACATCATTTAAACTAATGGCATAATCAGGATATATAGTTCCATACTGACAACCAGAAGCAAGGTTTCCTTGGATGGTTCCAATCCTAGCATGTTCATAATTTTGATGACGTGTGTCAAACAATTCAGCAATGCAGGGAGTATTGATTCCATGTCGAAACAATGGAGCTAAACCAATTCTTATCCCCCCAAAATGAAGATAGAAATATTTTCCATCTTTAACATATTGCCGAAACTTTTTAATTTCATCATCGGAAAATAAATTCAAAGCAAGGATTTGAACAGAAGGACCGGATATCTTAATAGTAATTTCGACTTCTTTCAGAAAATTTTTCTTCTTAAACAAGAAAGTCATGGGTAGCTTATAGATATCAGTAGAATTAAGAGTAGGAGGAGTCCAATGTTCAGGGTCTTCAACTAATTCATGATTTTCATTTTCTACCGACTCGGACTCAGACGATCGTGACGAGACTTCAGTTATGACTTTTCTATCAATAGATGAAAATGATCGCAACAGATTGGCCATAATGAACTATAACAGAAATAAGACTAATGAAAGCGTTTATCTACTTAGTCCAATGATCAACAGAGTGACCTTTCGAAGGCTGCTGGCTTTCAATAGAATTCTGTCTATAGAGTAGTGAGATAGGATCTAGAACAGGGCTCTGATACCAAAAATAGATGGATGACCTCGGTACTTACTTGGAACGATTGAAGCGAACGCCTTCGGCAAATTTCTACCAATTACGAAATTATTATGACTCTCATATCATTATTATAAATTGAACTTTTGTTGAAGTGTTGTTAGATTAGGGTATTAATTTTGTTCAATTAACTCCTGTGGTTTCAGGGTTTTGTTGAACTTAATTTTCTGTTGCTGTATTAGCGTATTAGTTTTGTTCAACAAATTCTTCTGGTTCCAGGGCACCATCTATGCTAACATGTTTGCTACGAGCAACATCCCTTGAATTTTTAAGTGGAATTTTCTTACTCCTTTTTTGTTACTATATTTGACAAAAATTTTAAGTCATAAAGTTATTTACACAAATATAGTATTGATGGTCTATTAAAAATCATTGTCATGGGTACCCTCCAAGCATTAACAACTTATCAGGACACCACATAGAAATGTGAAAACTAAAGCAGGTCTGGTCTTCTGCTCACAGAGAAAGATCATATTTTAAAGGACTCCGACATATGGACAGCAAAAGCAACAGACCATGGAGTAAGTGTAGGAACGACTTCTGAGATTTACCCATGATTAGCTTTCAACGTCTAGTTTTATTATTTCAAAGAGTTTTGATTTTGCAGGTCTCCTCGGGCGGGCCTAGGACGGAGAAGCCTGCAGATGGAAGCCCAGAGATGAATGATCTGGAAGAAAACTGCAACAATGCAGATTGTGAAGAAGATTGGTCGATGAGACGAGAACTGGTTGCTCATGTGGACTACATCTACACTCAACAGCACGACCCATAAGGCTCGCGTAATGCTCAGCTATATTGCCTACCCTGCAACAATACTTGCGGTCCTTACAATCAACGAGGTAATAGGGTATACGAGAAGGTCAATATGTATTGGCACAAGAACCCTATTTATTTTATGAACAATTTTATATATCCATTTTCTTGACATGTATCAAATATTAGAGCACCTATATCACAAAGACTTCCCTACGGATTTATGCGTTAAGAGTTCCGTGTTCTGCCTTTACTGCTTCCTTAGCTTCGATATGGAAGAGTTCCATGTTCTGCCTTTACTGCTTCCTTAGCTTCGATATGGAAGATATGGAAGTGGGATGTAGTATTTTGGTTTATAAGTAAATTAGTTTAGATTTATTTTAATTTTGGATTTATTAAATGTTTAAATGGATCAATTTCTTAATTAAATTTTGTTTTGTAAGTTTTTAGTAGATCCAGAATTAAGATAGATTTATGATTGTTTAATTTTCTTTTAAATAGACTATATTTCACATGAGTACCATAGAACAATAGCATAAGTTATTATAAACCTGAGCTCAAAAACCAATTTAACCATCTCAAATTTACTTTTCAAGAAATATCATTTCCTTCATATTATTTTTATTTTTGGAGAAGTACTTTTATTTTGAACAATATTTTACCCAAGTATCTTTTCCTTCACTATTAAAAAACCATCTCTTTTCCTTGAAATTATTTTTATCTTTATCTTTGGAGAAGTACTTTTATTTTTAGCAACCTTTTACCTAAATATATTTTCCTTCACTTTTAAAAAAAAATCTTTTTTTTTTTTTTAATTATTTTTATCTTTATCTTTGGAGAAATAGTTTTATTTTTGGCAACATTTCACCTAAATATCTTTTCTTTTACTATTTAAAAAACATATTTTTCTTTAAATTTATTTTTATGTTTAAAAAAATACTTTTTTTGAAAAAATTAAACAAAATTGGTTATTTTTTTTAAATCAAAACACATACCTAACCAACTACATATTCTATACCGTAACTTAACAATACACCCTTCACCTTTAAACGGTTGATTCTTCCATCACAACCAGAGATCGTATACGTTTCGTTATTTTTCCGAAAAAAAAGTATATGTTAGAGTTTCTAATGAGCCGGATTAAAAGGTTAGATGGTTGATCACTCGAGTCACAACCAGATATCGTATACGTTTCGTTAGGAATGGGATGTGTAATAAATATATAATAATTATTGTTCAGAAAAAGTATATGTTAGAGCTTCTTATGAACCAGATGTGCTGTTTATATTTAATTTTTATTATATATATGGAAACCACTTTCCGTAATCCCTTAAACGAATTTTTCAACCTTTGAAACAGCCACAATCTGATTGCAATATTAACTTACATCTTTGACCACCATGTACAACATAAATTTTTATTATAACCCTTACATTATCAAACTACATTAAATAATTCACTTGTTAAGCAAAGAAAGCCTTCTTATCCCTTCCATTTTATGAAGAAATACGAAACACAGTTTTTTCGAGCAGCAAGGTACTCCAAACAGCAAACTCCCTTCTCCAAGCCCACTTTTTCGCACCCATAAGCAAGGGCATGATTTTATTTGATATATTTCTTTGAATTTTGCTATTGTGTTTAGTAATCAGATTCGAAACCATTGTAATATTCAATATGGTTGATATATGTTAATTGGTATCATTTTCATGTGCTAATTGACATATAATCGATGTATATTAATCACATTTATTAATGTTGGTGCATTAGTAGACACTCAATGTGTGTGTGGGGAAGATTAATGGACAATGGATGAATCTGTTCAAGCTATAGTCGAGGAGGGTTTACTATGGTAAACCTATAGTTGACTATGGATGATCATGCTAGTCCACTTCAACATATATTTTAATATGATAGATTATGATTGAAAATGGTTTACCACTATTGACCATGGTTGCCCACATTTGATCATGGTTGACAATGACTAACTATGGTTGGACATAATGACCATGGTTTAACCATGTTGATCATGGGTGAATATGGTTTGACAAATTTGACCATGGCTTAACCATGTTGACCATTGTGAACATGGTTTGATAAATTTGACCATGGTTCACAATTTACTATGATAGATTATGATTGATAATGGTTGACCATGATTGACTATGGTTGTTCATGTTCAATCATGGTTGACGATGGTGGACCATGTTGACCATGGATGAACATCGTTTGACATATTTGGCCATCATTTACCATACTTTTTTATGATAGATTATGGCTTCACATGTTGACAATTGTTGACCATGTTCAATCATAGAAACCTTGGTTAATCATGTTCGATCATTCTAACCATGGTTGATCATGGTTGGCCATCAAGAGATGGTAAAGCATGGGTATTTCTAGGTTAACTATGGTTGACGAGAGATGGCAATTGTCGATCATGGTTAACCAAGACTGACCAAGGTTGACCATGGTTGAATATGTCTAACTAAGGTTATGCGTGGTTGAACATGGGTGACAAAAGATGACAATGTTTGACTATGTATGATCATGACTAACAATGTTTAACCATAGTTGAGTTGGTCAAACATGGTTGAATATGAACAACATATGGTTGATTATGTGTGTACATGGTTGATCAAGGTTGTTAGTGTTTATTATATGGTTGGCTGTGATGACCATGTTGAAAATTATTGAAAATGATTTATCCATATCTGACCTTAGCTAACCATGGTTTCCCAAGTTGTCTATGGTGTAGGATGGTTGACTATTGCTAACTAAGGTTAATTTTGGTTGATTATCATTGACTATGGTTCACTATGGTCAACGTATGGTTGAGTAAGGTTGATTATGATCGACCATTATTGACTATATATGAAAATGTTTGATGATGGTTGACTATGGTTAACAAGGTTGGTGAGTATTGACCATGTTGACCAAGGGTTAATGGGGACTGACCATAGGTGACCATGGTAGGCCATTGGTGACAAGGACTAAAAATGATCAATTATGATTAGATATGTTTCACCAATAATGATCACGTTAACCATGTTTGACCATTGTTTGCATAGTTGACTATGGTTGAGAAATTAGAATGATTGACTATGGGTGAACATGGTTGACCATGGTTGGCCATGTTTAACGATAAATGAATATTGTTGACCACGTTGACTATGCTTAATAAAGTGGTTGACCATGGATGTCCATTGACAATCATAGTGGTAATGATTGATTAAGGTGACCATGGTTGACCATTGTTCAGTTGTTGCAAGCATGGTTGAACATGGTTGACTATGTTTGAGTTGGTTGAGTATAGTTGATTATAGTTGACTATGGTCAACAATGTCGAAATGGGTGACTATTTTGACCATCAATAACCATTGTGATAGTGAGAATTTATTTCCATGTTTGAGAATGTTGACTATATATTACCATGTTTGAACATATTGACTATGTTGGAACATGTTTGACAGTGAGGACTATGTTAATGTATATCAACCATCATTAATCCATGGTACAATGTATAGGCCATTAGAATGTGACATATTTTGTTTGGCATATTGTAATCATATTTGATGTTGGTCACATTATGATGATATTTATTGTTGATCATATTGTGATAATGATGATTATTTGTAACATATATTTTTCATCATTGTGCAATGTTTTTTGTTGTTCATCACATTGCAAAGGAATTTATTTCTTTTCAAATTATGTTGATAAATATTATTCGTCACATTACAATGATGTTTATTGTTCATCATACTGCGACGACGAATATTATTCGTCACATTACAATGATGTTTATTGTTCATCACACTGCGATGACGAATATTATTCATCACATTGCAGCATTATTTGTTGTTCATCACAGTGCAAATGACTTTAAAGTTATTAAATTTATATTGTATTCACCTTGCAATGATGTTTATTTTTCATCACATTGCAACATCACCTCTTATTCTACACATTGCGATGATGTTGATTATTAATAACATTGTGACCATGTTCATCACATTGTGATGTTAGTTATTGTTCATCATATTGCAATGGTATTTATTGTTTGTTACATTATGATGACATATATTATTCATCCCATTGCATTGGTGTTTAATGTATGTCAATTTTTTATGACGTTTATTATTCATTACATTGCCAGATCATTTTTTGTTCATCACATTACGACATCATTTTTTGTTCAACACATTATGACATTGTTTGTTGTTCGTCACATTGCAACCAAATTTAAAGTTATTAAAGTTATATTGTTAGTTACATTGTGATGACATTTATTGTCCAGCACATTGTGATATCACATTTATTGTCTATCACATTTATTTTGTGCATTGGAACCATGTATATTTTTTGTAATTTTGGGACATTGTTCGTCACATTGTGATGTCGTTTGGCTTTCAACATATTGTAGGGGCATTTATTGTTTGCCACATCATGATGACAGATATTATTTGTCACATTACAATGGAATTTATTTATCATCACATTACAATGGTGTTTGTTGCTCATCACATTACAACATCATTTATTGTTTATCATATTGCGACATTATTTGTTTTTTAACACATTGTACTATCATTAGTTGTTTATCATATTGCAAAGAACTTTAAAGTTATATTGTGAACAATATAAAGTTAAATTAATTTCAAACATAATTAAATATTAAATATTCAACATTTATATATTAAATAAAATTATATTAATATTAAATATTAACATTAAAATTAACATAAATATTAATATTAACAATATTTACAACGAACATTATTATTGTTAATAAGTTTAATAATATTGATAATAATATTAAAATTAATAACCAGAATAATACTAATACTAATAACATTGATATTTAAGACAAATATTATCATTATTAAAAAAATAAGAATAATATTATAATTAATAATAATGATAAATCAGATACATTAATAACATTTTTTATCAAAAAGAAACCTGACATTATTAATCTTAATGGTAATCACATTAATATTAATAATGAAATTAAAAATATTATTAATATTAATATTGTTATTAACATCGTTGACCATAGTCAATCAATTTTTCAACCATGGAAAATACATAGACCATGTTGCCCATGACTGACTATGTTTTCTCATGGCTTACCATTGTTGACAATGTTTAATATGGTGGAACATTGTTGATTGTGGGAGAGCATGGTTGATCATATTTTATATTGTCAAAGTCCATGTGGGGATATGTTCATCAAAATGTAATGTATGAAAATATTCATCTAATTGAGAGGGAGGATTTATTTATAAGTTCGCAGTATCAAGTTATTACATTAATTTTGTTTTTAATATTAATGTTAATGTTATTAATAACATTAACATTAATAATAAGATAAATTATTATATATAATAATATAATTATATTAATAATGTATTTATATTCGAATTAATGTGACATTGTTAATATTATTAATCATGTTATTAATAATATTATTAAAATATTAATATTTCTATTATTAATAATAATATTGATGATGATGATGATGATGATTAACCTCCACTAAGATTGATATGGCCTATCATACCTTAAGAAAGAAGTAATTGATTGGGATTATTTAAAATTTTATTTATGTGATCAAAAAGGAGAGAAAGAAGTGTTTCAAGGTCACTATAGTTTTGTTGGCTGAACAAGTCGAGGAGGATGGTAGTGGGGAAAATGTTTTAAAAATGAGAGTAGATGTGAGTAAGGTTCGAACAATCCAAGAGAAAGTGTTTTTCATCTTCGACTCTCCTAGCATCGCAAAGGAGACATATTCTCTTGTCCTAGGGTATCTTTGGAATTAGTTCTAATCCTTGCAATACTCATTCTCTTCTTAGCTTTGCTTAAGACAAAAACATTGGTTAGCAAGTGTGGAGTTCATAACCTGTTTATAGTATTGTAACTTTCTTTTACCCTCTAGCTCCTTATCACTCCACAATTCATCTTTAAATTTGGAAGTAATTACGTTATTAATATTATCCTATCACAAAATGCACCCATCACCATTTATTCTAAACTTAATAAATTTATTTAAAAATAACAAAAAAATTATTTGTACTACATTAGTTAATATATAAAATAACAACCAATATATAATAATATTTTTAAACAAAATGCAGCCAATCATCATCTATTTTAAACTTAATAAATTTATTTAAAAATAACAAAAAAATTATTTGTACTACATTAGTTAATATATAAAATAACAACCAATATATAATAATATTTTTAATCAAAATGTAAGAACAAAAATATGGAATGTTTCAATAAAAGAAAAACTTATAACATAAATATCAACTTAATCTATTGTTATAACCTATTATATCAACTTATTTTTCCCTCCAATAACCCAATCTCCAACATTAAAATTAATATATTATCTATATGTTTTTAAGGATACTATAGAAACATATATTTATAGATGTGGACAAATTGTATTTCAGAATAGTACAGTACCATAGATTTAAGAAACATTGCACAGTACCATAGTATAACAGTGTACGCATATTACATAACCTAACGTGACGAAACCAAATCAATGAGAAGTACATGCATAGGCAAGTTTATCTAGACCGCTGCAACTACTTATGTGCTCGATTTCCCTGAATGTTTTCAGCGAGGTTTTCCTCGCTTGTGAAAAGTGAGAGTTAAGAGGTTTATTATGAGTCATTAAAATTAAATTGAAATTTTATTATGTTTACGAAAATTAAAAAAAAAAAAAAATATCTATATAAACTATTTAAATAATATTATTAAAAAAGTAAAATGAAAAAATAATTTTTTAAGTTCATATTAAATCTTTATTTAAAATAAATTTATAATAAAAAAAATACAATGTCCGTCAAAATTATCTAAATTATTAAAAGTTTTTAGTTTCCGTCCAATGCCTAAGATTAGTCGCCTCTGCTTTCATAGGAGTTTCTTGGATCGTTTCTTGAAGTGGCTTCTCTTTTAATGCATTCGGTCAAAAAACCTCTGGATCCAAAAAAATTATCTAAATTATTAAAAGTTTTTAGTTTCCCTCCAAAGCCTAAGATTAGTTGCCTCTGCATTCGGGTAAAAAACCTCTGGATCAATGTTCGCCGACCTTAGTTATTTTTTGTTTTTCTATATCCGTATGAACTGGATTTTTTGCACCTTATCCTTACCAAATTCAATGAATTCTGCTTTATTTCATTGGAGAGTGCTAAACACCGCATTGAAGGACTCTGAACCTTTTGATGGCACTCTGGCCAAGTTTTGACTTCTTCTCTATTTCATTGGAAGTACCCAACACCGCCTGTTGAACCTGGTTCTGACCAAAGTTTTCATATTCAAAAAAATATATCTAAAAAAAGTATATGATAACCCAGCAAACCTGAATTATAGTTTGAATAATATGGCATTTTGAATATTATTCTTTATGGTATTATTCTCTTTTACATTTATAAGAAAAGTGTTTTAAAACTATAAAAAAAAATAAAAATATTGTAATATTTCTTTTAAATTTATATTAAAACATAATTTTAAAAAGGGAAATTATATTAATGCGAGAAAAATATATTTAAATGTGAAACCATATTAATGTAATTTCTATTTCCAATTACCATTTAAATTATATAATATTTTTAAAAATATAACTATATGTTTGTGTTTAAAATTATAAAAAGATATATATTTAAATGTAAAATTAATAATATATTTAATATAAAATGAAAACATTATTACAAAACTATTAAAAAAATTGGTAAAGGGAAGCTTATATTAAAACTACATGTAATCTCTTAATGTAAAATTTGATCGGTATGAAACTTTTATATAAAAGAGAAGATTGAAATTATTAATGTTTTTAAATTCATCTTAAATTATATAATAGTTTTGAATATTTTGTTTGTGATAGGTTGTTTTTTTTATATCTATATAAATATAATGTAAAATTAATAAATATATTTAAATATAAAATTATTAATATAATATTAATTTTAAAAATATAATGAAATAATATGTTACAATGTAAAGTATATTATTAATATGAAATATATGAAAGTGTAAACTCTATATATATATATTTGGATTATTTTATATTTGTTTATTGGGTTGAGGTGTGTTATATAGTTTAATATAAGGGTATATGTTTAGGCATAAAATTTAAATTTAACATTTATTTTAAAATTTATGCTTTTGTGATTCATATTGACCAATAATATCTCGTTCAGATTAATCACAACAATTTTTTTGCGGTCATTGTTTCAAACCACATTCATTCAAACCACTCATTGACCACAAAAACATTGTTGTGATTAATCCAAAAGATACATTATTCATTTAACATTTATATCTAGTTTCAACTAAAAAATAATAAAGGTTTAAAGCAATATAGATCCCAATATGAGAGAGATGTTATAGTGTCTATAGAGTGTAACCATTTAAATCTTGGCTCAATTAATATTAAAACGTAATAAAAATAATAAAATTCAATTTGTTATATTGTAATGTTGTTTTTCTTAGCCCCTCCAACTCAAGTTAGAGATTATGCTCTGAGAAAAATTACATAAATAATTATAAGCTACATTGGTCAATGTTAAGTTAATAATGGTCAATAGAAAACTCACCTTATAGTCTTGTTGTGGTAGGAACTAATAAATTGAGATTAATAACTTGGCATATGAGTGGACAAGTGAAAACATATATAATGGTGGGAAGTAGCTCTTGTAATATATTTTTTGCATCTTATTTCTATCCATTTTTTATGCGAAGACTTGCTTAAACGATGGTGGGAAGTAATTGATGGTAAATATTTTATTTTCACATGGTTTTCATTCAAAGCTTAACAATAACAAATCACTACACAAATATTTAAAAATCATGCATGAATATTGCAACTATATATATAAATTATGGCATAAAATATGTAAGGAAATTATCCACATGACATTATATTTATGTTGTGAAAAGGTTGCAACATGACCTTCAAGTTATGGTCTAATCAAGTGTTTGAAAATATTTTTTTTTTAACAATATTGAAAAAAATATATTTATTTTTCAAAGCTAAATATGATAATTTACATTAAACTAATAGTGATCAAGATCTATTGTTAGAGTCCTACCTTGAGAGGGACTAATAATGATTTCATAACCATATTTAAATTTAATTAATAAGCAGATAAAAATTTAATACTTACAATAAATATACTATATAACAAGTTTATTAACCATGGATATCCATCCTCACTTTAGCATGGATATTATTAACTTGTGAATAGGTTTCGTTACAATACTATGGGAAATACCATGGAAAATCAATACCACATACCTAAAAATCATATCTCATTTCATAATTAAAAATTAAAATATAAATTATATTAGACATTACATATATCGCATAGATTGAAATTCTCTATCTTATGTCTGGAGAGAGAGAGAGAGAGAGAGAGAGAGAGAGAGAGAGAGAGAGATAGAGATGGAGTAGGAAGAGAGGGGAAAAGAGAGAAGGAGAGAGAGAGGGAGGGAGATAGTGACAGAGTTGGAGGGTAGAGAGAGAGAGAGAGAGTGAATGGGAGAAGAGAGAGAGATGGAGAGGGAGGAATGAAGAGAGAGAGGAAGGGAGGGAGAGAAGGAGAGAGGTAGGCAAAGAGAGATGCATTTGGAGATGGAGAGAGAGGGAGGGAAGAAAAAGACAAAGAGATAGAGGTAATGAGAAAGGGAGTGACATGGGAGAAATGGAGAGAGAGTGAGGAAGAGAGGAGAGGAGGGAAGACGAAGATAAGGAGACACAGAGATGTAGGTGGGATAAAAGGTGAGAGAGAGAAAGAGATAGTGAGGGATATGGTGACAAAGTTGGAGGGCAGAGAGAGAGAGAGAGAGGGAGAGAGAGTGATTTGGGGATAGATAGAGGGAAGTGGGAGAGAAAGGGAGAGAAAGGAAGGGGAAGAGAGGGGACTTGAGAGAGAGAAAGAGAGAGGGTGTAAGAGATATATAGAGTTGGATGGGGAGAGACGGTGTGTAACATCTTATCACATAAAACAATAAATTGTTTTACACTCTTTTAACTTTACCACTGGAAGTTATCAATGTTAATAACTTTGGTTATAGGATTGTTTATGGTTCAAATATGATACCATCCTTCATATCAATAAGTAATCTCAACTTGGATAGATCCCCGTTTCCATGCCTCATCGTTAAGTGTAACGCTTTAATGATGAAGGCGAGGACTGAGGTTTGTGATGACACTTGCAGCTCATACATTAATTGACTGATTAAACTCACCGATTAACCTCGACAGAATAGCCTGGAGCCTTGAGTCACCTAGAAGATCTCCCACCGTAGGATCAAGGCTTGATGATCCAACAGTTCTTGTGCTTAAGGGTTATCTGTTTGATCGATTTCTAGCTTTACGCTGTACACGATTTTCATTTGATACTTCGCAAAACCTTGTGGCTCAACTCTGCAACCTAACTAAGGGTTTGATGCATAATTATGGTGTTGGATCGATCTCGTTTTCCTTATGGGGTCTAGCAAGCATCCAGGTAACATAGCAAATAATTTCATCCCAATAAATTCCTTTTGTCATTTTTGTTTTTAGATTGAAGTGATTCCTCCTCCTCATCCAGTTTTTGGTATGTAGGTAGCTCGAATATCTGCTGGTCTGCACACCCCAAGAAGGATGAGGCTGGGAAATATGCATTTTATTGGAGGTAATCTCCAATGCAAGCTACAGGGTTGCTTTCAATTTTGTTCTGTTTGTTATGAGACACTAATGAGTGTCACAGGGCTTCCAGATGCTCACAGTTTATTTCCACCTGGAGTTCCTCCAACTCAAGTAATGATGGAACCCTTAAACATTTTACTTGTATTAGTCGTTTATCCATATTTCTCTATAGGATTTAACTTCGACGTTTATGCATTTGCAAGTAAGGTCTCAGCAAACGTATTTCCGAAAGAATTCAGAGTATGAAGGGTATTCCTTACACTGGTTTTTGTTCCCTGGTTACAAGTTGGTCTTATCATCAAGCCTTCTTGCGAATTTATGAGCTAGTAAATGCTTTTAGACTTCAATTAGCTATGAAGGTGTTTCACCTTGTTGCATTTAGTTTGGATTATCTAGTTAGAAGAAAAGCCTCATGCCAAGGCTCAGGCCAGCGTTAAATATATAGATGATATGAAAGAAAATGGACAAGGTTTATTTTATTGAATATTCAGAGGTGGAACAGTTCTATGAACCGATGTGACATAGATTGTTAAGGGTTTAATCTTGGTTTTTATATTTTCCATTTTGTATCCAAGTTATATATTTATAAAAATTATATAATCAGGATTCTATTTTTGTTAGGTCGGTTTCTAGTAATAAATCTAGTTATTCTGAGTCATAAATGTCACAAATTTATTTATTTGTAACCTTGGGTGGATGCTTTGATGGTTGGATCTCGGTTTTTCCTTCGGAAATCAATCGAGAGCCACAAAGAACCCTTGCGATTCAATTTATGATTTTGTATAGTTAATGTTAAAATTATATCTTAGTCTGGTTATGAAATGATTTGCGATAACTGTTCCATGATGAAGGATCGCCTTCTTGTTTACGTTTAATAGTCAGTATTATTGATATTTGTGTCTTTAGAAAAGTTTATGATTTCAGTATGAATACCAATCGGGCTTAATCTAATGCCCGCCTTATGTATCTAAAATGTGTCTCATGGTTTAGATTATAAATGTGCTACATATTAGATTGACTGCTTGAAATCCATAGGTTATTTCTAACTCTTCTAAATTACTGATATACTACTATCATGAAATGAATTCATGTTATTTTCAAAGAAATCCTAAAACTGTAGATTGTACATCATTAACATTCAATGATATGTTTATACATAAAAACGATAGTATTCATCTAACATAATTCTGAGGTTAACTATCCATTAATGAATAATAATCATTTTAGTTAATATTTACTAAGAACAACATTTGTTACTTATTTGTTCTTTGCTTTGCTTGTAATTATGCAATATCTTCCTTTTCTTGGAAAGTCTCTCCACCCAGCCACAGATTTGGTGATTATGTCAAGATTCCCCCTTCGAGTTCTTCCTCCTCCTAACATTCAATAAGTCTGTTGCAGTCAAGTATCTTGGGCATTAGGACCATGGTCCTGCCTCAGGTCACATACCATTCTGACTGTATTCAACAGTTTTTCCCACTTATTATTTTCGTCCAGCTCAAGGAAATTTTGGGCAGCATTTTTCATGCTCCCTATTCTTTTCTCTTTACCTTGTTTTACCAACCCCTTTAGGGATTCCCCTTCTTTTCCTTTTGAGGGAACATATGAGCAATTGTTTGTAACTATCTCAGGAGTATTAACTGTTTCTTTCAATTCTTGAAAAACTATTTTAATTCTTAATTATTCATTAATCAAGTAACAAGATATGTACTGGCTTCTCAGCCTTAATTCTTTAACAGTCTATGTTAAACAAAGTAAAAGATTAAAGTAATAAGTAAAACTTGGTAACAAAGTAAATGTTTGTGCAGTATAGGGTGTTACATCTTCCCCCCCTTGTGAGGAACACCATCCCTGGTGTTCATTTTAAGAAAATAGTGTTGGATAAGCTTTCTGCATAGTTTCCTCTTCTTCCCAGGTAGCCTCTTCCAGGCCAAAGTGCTTCCACTGCACTTTAACCTGGGTGATGGCTCGTTTCCGCAAGATGGTTTCTCTCTGATCGAGAATACGAAGAGGCTCTGCTGAAAACTCTCCTTCTGGTTCAACCTACACAAATTATAATCTACTGTCAGAAATTTTCAAAACTGTGATCCATATGTTAATTACTATATTCTTTTATTACCTATATATTTTCCTTGTTAACACATATTTTTTAACAAGGAGACATGGAAAACATTATGGACTCGAATATGGCCTAGTAGTGCTAGCTTGTATGCTACTGGTCCAATCCGTTCCAAGATTTGAAACGGTCCATAGTACCGGGGTGCTAACTTAGCACAACCCTTCCACTGTAAAGTACTTTTCCGGGGTTTGACTCTTAGGTACACATGATCCCCCAACTGGAATTCCTTATGTGATATTTTCTTATCTGCATAAATATTTTTCCTATCCTAGGTAGCTTTTAAATTCTAACGGACCTTTTTAACAGTCTCCTCCATTTCAACTAACATGTCAGGACCCAATGTTAATATGTTAACAGGACTATTCCAATCTGTGGGTACCTTGCACTTTCTTCCATACAATACCTCAAAAGGGCTCATGCCCAATGATTCGTGATATCCATTATTGTAGGTGAACTCCACTAGGTGGAGGTAGTCCTCCCATTTATGCGGTTGTTGCATCACAAACATCCTCAACATGTCCTCTAGGATTTGATTTACTCGCTCCGTTTGGCCATCCGTTTGTGGATGGTAAGTGGTACTAAATTGAATCTGGGTACCTAACCCAGAGAAGAGGGTTTTCCAAAATGTGGATGTAAATTTTACATCCCTGTCAGAAATTACCACCCTAGGTATCCCGTGCAATCAGAAGATTTCTCTCATAAATATGTCTGCTATTTCCACAGTTCTGTAAGTGGGTTTTACATGTATTAAATGAGCGATTTTTATTAGCTTATCCACCACCACCATAATTGAGTCATGTTGTTTCTTAATGCGAGGTAAACTGGTGATGAAATCTAGAGTGATCGTTTCCCATTTCCACTCAGGAATGGGTAAGGGTTGCAATAAACCAATGGGATGTTGATGCTCCAACTTAACTAGTTGGCACTCCAAACATTTGGATAGTTACTCAACAACATCCTTCCTTAAAACAAGCTAGAAATAACTTTTTTTTTAATGGCAGAAAACAGTTTTTGGTATCCTTGATTAGTGACGTAAGGCTTCCTATGAAATTCATCCAATAACAATTATTTGACAAAATTCTGAGTAGGAACATAGATTTTGTTCTTGAATGTTAACATTTTGTCTGGATTTATACCATAATCAGATTGTTCCCCTTTCTCTTGAGCTTCCAATGCTTGCTACCAAAGGAAGACATATTGTGGGTCCTTGAGAGATGCTTCTCTAATGATATCAGGAAGGTTAGATTGTACCTCACTAAATTGTACTTCATAGATGCAATGTAATTTCCTTTTTAATGCGTCGGCCACTCGATTTTCCTTCCCCTTAAGGTGCTTCATTTTGAAGTTGAATTCGCTCAAAAATGTGATCCATCTGGCTTACTGAGCATTTAAACTAGATTGGTGAAAGAAATTTGTAAGGTTGTTATGATCTTTTAATAACAGAAATTTCTTTCCTAGTAGGTAGTGTCACCACATTTTAAGCGCATGTACCACCACTGTCAATTCAAGATCATATGCAGAATATCGTTGTTCATACTCTTTCAATTTTCATGATTCATAGGCTATAACCTTCCCTTCCTGCGTTAGTACCCCGCCGACACCTTCCTTACTTGCATTTGTGCAAAAGCACAAAAGATTTTTCTAGGTCTACTACTTTTAGCACGGGTGCAGTAGTAAGTAACTATTTTAACTGCTTAAAACTTTGCTGACATTCAATTGTCTAAAGGAACCTTTTTCTATAATAAAGTCATAGGAAAAGCTCTTTTTGAAAATCCTTTAATGAATTGATGGTAGTAACCGGCTAAGCCAAAAAAAATCTAATATCAAGAACATTCCTCGGGGTGGTCCATTCCATAATGGTTTTAATCTTTTCTAGACCCACCACTATTCCCTCTGTTGATATAACATGGCCCAGATACTGTAATTAGCTTTTGAAAAAGTTGCACTTGCTATACTTAGTGTATAGTTGATTATCCTAAAAAATCTGCAACACTATTCTCAAGTGTTTTTCATGCTCCTCTTGACTCTTAGAATAAATTAGTATGTCATCAATAAAAAACAATACAAACTTATCTAAAAATGGCTTAAAAACACCGTGCATCAAACTTATAAAAATAGATGGAGCATCGGTAAGGCCGAATGGCAATACCACGAACTCGTAATGGCTGTAACTAGTTTGAAATATAGTTTTCCAAATGTCTTCTTCCTTTATCCTTATCTGGTGGTAGCCAGACCTTAGATCAATTTTTGAGAACACACTAGGTCCATGTGCTTGATCAAATAAATTGTCAATACATGGTAAAGGGTATTTGTTTTTTTATAGACAGTTTATTTAACTGACAATAATCAATGCATGGCCTCAAGGTTTTGTCCTTCTTTCACACAAATAGTACAGGGGCTCCTCAAGGGGATACACTGGGGCAAATGTACCCTTTATCCAGAAGTTCTTGAAGCTTCATTTTAATTTCTGTTAACTCAGGGATGCTCATGCGGTAAGGATCTCTAGAAATAGGAGCTTCTCTCGGAATCAACTCAAATGTGAGCCCAACATCATGCTTAGGTGGCAATTTAGGAAACACATCAATGAACTCCTGAATCACATGAATATTTTCCAAAGAATCCATTTTATTCTTGGAATTTGTATATCCTACTTGGATAGAATAAATATGACAACCCTTCCTAATGCATATTCCCAGCTGGTTAGTAGTAACAGGATGTAACTTTGTATTTTTCTTGTTTCCTTGTATTTCCTTTCTTTGTCCTGACTCCGTGAGATAACTTACAGATTTCTCCTTACTGTCAACTGGGGACCAATGTCCTTCCAACCAATCCATCCCTATTAATACATTGTATGAACCTAAAGGGATGATATTAAGGTTGGCATGGATTGATTGTCCTGAAACTGTTATAGGAAATTGTTCTATTTTCGCAGATACCCTTCTTTTTGTACTTGTGGCTAGTTGAACTAACCAAGGCTTTTTAAACTTACTGCTTTGCATCTGACATTTCTCTACTACTTTAGGACTAATATAAATTAAGCTAGCACCCAGATCAAACAAAATAGAAACACGTTGATCAACAATCATACCTTCACACTTGATCATGGTGGGTTGGTACTCTTCTTGATGATCGTCCAAAGCAGCATTAATTATGGGCATACTCCTTGCTACATCTCCAGCTGTGGAGGCTTCTTGCACATTTGAAAGTTGTTCTGTTCTGGCCCTGTGCGGGCAATTTTTGTAGTAATGGGATTCTCCACATCCCCTTCATTGCAAATTTTGTTTTGACTGCAGTTCATTACCAAGTTTATTAACTTCTTCTGACTGTCTATTCTCGAGGTAGGCTGGAACCTTTGATTGGTTCCTTGGAAATTTATTGAAGGGTATTTGTTGTATATTCCTTCCATTAGTGATCTTTGTTTATCTACTTGGGGGTAAATTTCTCCCCTTCCTACCCAAAGCTCCTTTGGACCCTTCACTCTTTTGTTTCATTTGTTGATAATAGATACATGCCTTTTGCACCACATCATCCATTGTTCTAGGGTAATCAAGTTCTAGCTTTTCCTTCATAAAGTTGGGTAAACTACTAATAAATCATTGAATCTTGGCCTTTTCTTCCTGCATATATGGGACATATCGTAATAGGGAAGTAAATCATTTCACATATTCATCCATGGTCAAGGTTCCCAACCTTAAATCATGGAACTCCTTTTCTTTTTCATCATAGTAACGCTCAGTTAAATATTTATCCTTGAAATGCTTCTGAAATTCTTGCCACGTAACTTGTTCTTCATCAATTTTTCTCACAGTTTTGATTTCTTCCCACCAGAGGGTGGCCTTACCCCTTAGTTGATAAACTACTAGTTGTGCTTTAAGTTTATCAGTATAGTCATAAATCTGAAAGCATTTGCTCATGTGAATTAGCCATGCTTTAGCTGCTTCTTCAGATTCTCCTTCAAAAAGTGACGGTTTTATCTTTTTGAACTCACCTTGTAATTCCACCTTTTGTCTTTTTGTCTCTTACTGGTCAGAAACATTGTCCTAACATCCCTCTTCATCTTCCCTATGTCCTTCTGCTGACTCTGCATTATCTTCTCCATGATGGGCCATTGGGGTTTTCTCCCTATCCTTAGCACTAGGATCTGGTCCCCGTTGATTCTATCAGTCGGAAAAACTTTTAAGGATTCTTTCGTGTTCCTACCATAGTTGTTTACTATCCATTCTCAGGTTTGTCATCTCCGCACGTAATTGTTGAACGGTTTCAAGTAGGGAAGAGTTGGCTTAACGATATTCTTCTCTTAGTTGTATCCATACCGTGTTGACCTATACATAAGTTTCTTCCAGCTAGTTTGATGGTCTCAAACTCCTCTGAATTTCTTCTCTTTGGTGTTGATCTCTATCTTTGTGTTCACATTCATAGATACTCAGTTGGTCATTACAAATATTTGTTTTTATGATATATATATATATATATATATATATATATATATATATATATATATATATATATATATATATATATATATCTATATATATATATATATAGATATATATATATCCCAGAAGTCTCAGTTTGCGAGCCTCAACTCTGATACCATTTGTAACATCTTAACACATAAAAAGAAATGTTTTACACTCTTTTAACTTTACCGTTGGAAATTATTAAGGTTAATAACTTTGGTTATATGATTTTTTATGGTTCAACTATAATACCGTCCTTCATATCTGCAAGTAATCTCACCTTGAATAGATCCCCATTGGCATGCCTCATCATTAAGTGTAATGCATTAATGACAAAGGTGAGGACCGAGGTTTGTGTTGACGCTTGTAGCTCAAACATTAATTGACTGATTACACTCACTGATTAACCTCGATAGAATAGTCTTGAGCCTTGAGTCATGTGGCAAATCTCCCACCATAGGATCAGGGCTTAATGATCCAACAGTTCTCGTGCTCAAGGGTTATCTGTGTGATCGATTTTTGTCTTTTTTCTATACACGATTTTCATTTGATACTTTGCAACACCTTGTGGCTCGGCTCTACAACCTAACTAAGCGTTTGATGTAAAGTTATGGTATTAGCTCGATCTCCTCATACCGACAAGGTGTGGCAAGCATCCAGGTAACGTAACAAAGAATTTCATCCCAGTAAATTCCTTTTGTCATTTTCATTTCCATGTTGAAATGATTCCTCCTGCTCATCTGGTTTTTGATATGCAGATAGCTTAAATATCTGCTGGTCTACACACCCAAAGAAGGATGAGGCTGGTAAATTTGTGTTTTCTTGGAGGTAATATCCAATGAAAGCTATAGGGTTGCTTTCAATTTTGTTCTATCTATTATGAACCACTAATGAATGTCATAGGGCTTCCAGATGCTCGCAGTTTCTTTCCACCTGGAGTTCCTCCAAATCAAGTAATGATGGAACCCTTAAACATTTTACTTGTTTCAATCATTTATCCATATTTCTATACAGGATTTAACTCCAACATTTATGCATTTGCAGGTAAGGTCTCGAAAAACGCATTTCCGAAATAATTTGGAGTATGAAGGGTCTTCCTTACACTGGTTGTCGTTCCCTGGTTACAAATTGGTCTTATCATCAAGCCTTCTGGCAAATTTACGAACTCGTAAATACTTTCAAACTTAAATTAGCTATGAAGGTGTTTCGCTTTGTTGCATTTACTTTGGTCTCTCTAGTTAGAAGAAAAGCCTCATGCCAAGGCTCAAGCCATTTTTTTTGAATATTTAGAGGTGGAACTGTTCTATGAACCAGTGTGACACGGACTGTTAAGGGTTTAATCCCGGTTTTGATATTTTCCATTCTGTATCCAAGTTATATATTTGTAAAAATTCTATAATCGGGATTCTCTTTTTGTGTGGTCAGTTTCTAGTAATAAATCTAGTCATTCTCAGTCACAAATGTGACATCTTTAATGATTTGGAACCTAGGGCAGATGCTTGGACATTTGGCTGTCGGTTTTTCCTTAGGAAATTGACCGAGAGCCACGAAGAACCCTTGCAATTCAATTTATGATTTTGTACGGTTAATGTTAAAGTTCTGGCTTAATTTGGTTATGAAATGATTTCCGATAATTGTTCCATGATGAAGGATCACCTTCTTGTTTGCATTAAACAGTTAGTATTATTGATATTTGTGTCTTTAGAAAATTTTATGATTGCAGTATGAATATCATTCAGGCTTAATCTAATACGTGCCTTATGTATCTAAAATGTGTCTCATGGTTTAGATGATAAATGTGCTATAGAATATATTGAGTGCTTGAAATACATAGGCTATTTCTAACTCTTCTTAACTACTGATATACTACTATCCTGAAATGAATTCATGTTATTTTCAAAAAAAATGCTAAAACTGTGGAATGTACATCATAGACATTCAATGATATATTTATACATAAAAATGACAGTATTCATGTAGCATAATTGTGAGGTTAACTATCCATTAATGAATAATAATCCTTTCAGTTAATATTTACTAAGCACAAAATTTGTTACTTATATGTTCTTTTCTTTGTTTATAATTATGTAAGTTCTTCCTTTTCTTGGAAGGTCTCTCCACCCAGCCACGGATCTGGAGATTACATCTAGATTCCCCCTCCGAGCTCTTCCTTCTCCTGACAGTCAATAAGTCTGTTGCAGTCAGGTATCTTGGGCATCAGGACCATGGTCCAGCCTCAAGTCACATACCATTCCAACTGTATTCAACAGTTTTTCCCACTGGTTACTTTCGTCCAACTCAAGGAAAATCCGGGCAGCATGATTCGTGCTCCCTTTTACTCTGCTCTTTTCCCTATTTTCCCAACCCCCTTTAGGATTCTCCCTCTTTTCCTTTTGAGGGAACAGATGAGAAACTATTTGTAACTGTCTCAAGAGTATTAACTGTTTCTTTCAGTTCTTGACAAACTATTTTAACTCTTAATTATTCATTAATCAAGTAACAAGATATGTATTGGCTTTTCAGCCTTAATTCTTCAACAATATATGTTAAAAAAAGTAAAATATTAAAGTGATAAGTAAAACTAGGTAACAGTAAAGTTTTTGTAGTATAGGGTGTTACATGGGGAGGGAAGAAGAAATACATAAAGAGAGATAGATGGGGGAGAGAGAGAGGGTAACAAGGGAGAGATGAAGAGAGAGTGAGGGAGAGAATAAAAAGGGAGGAGAGAGAGAGAGAGAGAGAGAGAGAGAGAGAGAGAGAGAGATGGATCTAGCCTAGATATGGTATGTATGTATATAAAAACCAGCCTAGATCCATCTTAACCCTGGATCTATTAAGCATCAATAGGGATCACAACTCTTGAGGTGCACACCTATTTTTTTAGTGCAAAATTGGAGGAAAGGTTTGCACCTTGAAATATTTGATCCTTATCAGTACTTGATAGATATGAGGTTAAGATGGATCTAGACTAGTTTAAATTACAATCGTGATATATATAGCTTGAACAATTTATATTTTGTTTATTTAAATTACAATTTGAATAATATAATATTAATAGATATATAGTTTTTTATGATTAAATTTTATTTTGACATTTTATATCAAATTAATTTATTTGTTTTTCCATTGAAAAATTTTTGTAACTATATTACATCAAAAAACTTAATAGAGTTACATAGTGCAAATACACCATAGGGTGTGTTTCAAAACCACAGTAAAAAAAAGAGGGATTTTTATGAGAACACCCTTACATATATGTCCAAAAATAGCTATAAAAATCTCCACATCTATAGTCAATAAAATCTAGAAAAAAAAGAGCTAAAATTGTGAGCGGACCCAAAAGAAAAAAATAGGTTCTCCAATGCTATTCAAAAGCACCAAGCTAAAAAACTATAAAGGACTGGGAACTGTTGATGCAGAACCCAATAAAAAGAACCAATGATAGAATTGTGAAATCATATCAACAAGAAAGTAAATATAGTGCAAAGAACCATACATGCTCTTGACAAACCATCTCTAGAGAGAAAGGAAGAAACAAGAGTCATCCTCACCTGGGGGGAACCAATCAGGCCATTGTGTGGCCCTAAGAAGCCATATCTATGAATGAAGAAAGGTAAAATTGGTAAACATTTGCATCACTATGTTCCACAACTAACCAAAGCCCCTACTCCAGCCTCAAACCTGTCTTTGGAAGGGAATTCACATCCTGATTCATTTCCCTGTAAATGTGTGAGCAAGTAAAATCATTAAATAAAGAAATGAGGTGTAGGATCTCTTCCAAAATGGGAAATATATATATATATATATATATATATATATATATATATATATATATATATATATATATATAGATATATAGATATATATATATAATCTTGAGTTTTGTTCACATAATTCACAACTAATTTTTGAGTCCTTGAAGACCTACAAAGAATCACATCCCCCCTTAAGAGAAAATGTAAGAGGGGACTTACATGCCAACAACTCAACATGATTATTAGTTCCACTTCTGAGGCCCATGGAAATATGGAAAGAGTGGTTGTTTGCATGGAATAGGATGGCCCCTCCACCACAATTTTGTTTTTGGACTTGCCCGTCAAAAAATCCCCATAGTTTCGATCAATCAAGTTGTTCCTAAATTAGGATTTTGGATGTAACTAAATATTTTGATTAAGGGAAGTGGATCAATATAGCTAACCCTTCCCTAGCCACCTAAAGAGTGGATGAGATTTGACCCATGAATATCCCCTGATCCTTGGCGAGCCAAACACCCCAAATAAAAATTACTAGTAGTGCTCTAAAAAATCTAGTACTGTGATTTGATTTCCAACTCCTCCAAGCCTCCTCAATTGTAGATCCTTTCCATACCATAACCTAACCAAAATCTTGTTGGAGCAATTTCCATACTTCATGAAAGAAAGGGCAATCAATAAAAATACGACAAGAGGATTCCCCACTTCACTTGCTTAATGCACACCAACCAAGACCAATCAAATATATGTATTGAATCACATCCCATGTTGGGGCTTTGTTATTTAAGACATAACATATGAAAAACTTGGATTTTGGAGGTTTTTTTCTTTCCATAGCACCTTCCACCACCAAATTTCCTCCCAATGACCTTTATCAGAGAATAAGATGATATAACCTATTTTGGGTATGTACACTCCATTCTCAGTAAATTCCCATATCATTTCATCCTCCCTTTTAGTATTTCCGACATTACCCAATCCGAGAGCTTCTAAATATCTTAGCCAGAGATCTGCATTTTGGCCTCCCAAGTTCAAATCCTGAGTCGAGCACCAACCTTGACTATAGATAGAATTGACTCATGTATTCGTAATATATGTAAGTTTGGTAAATCCATGATCCCAAATATGGTTAATGATGTCTAGCGGTTGTCAGAACCCATCCCCAAAACTGGGCCAAGGGTCCTATCCTACCCTCACCTTGGATTTTTCACCAATTCTCTAGGCCAAACCAGATTCAATCCACCCAAAATAATTAAAGACTGCCCTCCAAATAATAGAAATGTTGGCCTTTTCCTTTTCTAGATGCCCAATCCAATCCTCCAAGGGGCATGAAGCTATGTAATTTTGATAGACAACTAAATTCCGCAGGTTCTAATAAGAGATCAACCTCCAACGACATTTTTTTGTAAGAGATTTTTAGAATGTAAAAATGTTTTTTAAGCCCCAACCCCCAAGATATTTTTGCATCACCAATCATTCCCACTTGGCCCAAGGAAGAAAAAACTAATCACTTTTTCTGAACCAAAGGAATATCAAACCTATACATCTAGATTTTCCAAGATGCATTTAGGAATCCAAGCTAGTGACATCGAATAAATCGGAATGGCCTCCAACAATGATTTTACTAAGACAAGCCTTCCAACTCTTGATAGTCATGTATGACTCCACACTTTTAGTATTTTCTCCAATTTGGCTAAGATCCAAGACCATTCCTCCTTCGAATATTGATTTGGATTGAGTTGAAAACCCAGGTACTTTAGACCTTCCTTAGTTGATATAATCCAAAAGAAAAAACAGATCGCAAAGCATGAACCTCTTCCACCTCCAGAATTTGAAAAGAAATGGATGACTTTTGGTTGTTTATCAACATCCTTATTGCTTTCCCAAAAAATCAATGAATTTTATCGAGTCTTTTGATCCTGATTTAAGCAGGAACGCAATAAAGTACAAAAATAACCATAAATATAGAGATGTAGTAGAAATAATACTTCATTTTATTAATGTAAAATACGGAAATATTTTTACAAACAGAAATGGAAATAAACCAGCTAGGGCGATGCTAGCTTATCTCTGAGAAGAGATGTGGTAGCTACATGCCTCTGAACTGTGTGACAACGAGGCTCGAAGGCTTATTTATTGTTGAGAAATAATGGAAAGCCATAAACATCCAAAAACCTAACCCTAGGAGATGAAACACCAAACTGTGGGCCCTGTTTGGGTAAATTGGTACATCAACTTCCCGGTGTCGTAACTTTGGCGTACGATCTCCATTTGATGCGCACCATAGCTTGTTAGAAAGATATATCAGAGGACTACAAGTTTGGGAAGATGAACATCAGTCTGTGGACTCGTGTTACTCCTAGTTTTCCCAAAAAAAAGTCGTTTAGGGCCTCAAAACGTCTCCAGAAGTTCAGGTTCCGAAAAACTACTAAAAATAGTAAAGTGTGTTACAATTAAGGAAAATGAAAAACTAAAAGAGACAGTTGTGGGGGTCCAAGTGGGATAGATGGGTGGCCACCAACATCCATATGGATCATATTCACATCCATTTGAGAACCAATATTGAAAATTAAAACATCATCCACAAAAAGTAAAGGGGTAATGGTTTTCCTAAGAGTGATCATAATTTCATCATATAGCCCTCTCCTAGAAGCATACACAATCAATTTTCTAAGTTCTTCTACCACCAAGAGGAATAAAAGTGGTGAAAAAATAAAACTTTGCATCAACCCTCTTTTGACACGAAAACATCTTAAGGTAAAACCATTGGTCAAAACAAAAAAGGACATTATTTGAAGGAAACTCATGACCCAAGAAATAGTTTCCAAATCGAATCCAACATGGGTAAGAATCAAGTGAATATACATCAAACTATGTGGTAGTGTTTTTGTTGCTATGGGGTACCAAAAGACACCTTCTTAGCAATTGATTTCTCTCGGCAAACAAAATATATATAATTGGTTATTGTTAGTGGAAAAACATGAATAAACAAAGCACTGTAAATGGTGAGAACAATGCATACATAAACATAAAGTAAAAACTAGAAGATAAACACATAAACAATGCTTAATGAAGAAAACAAGTCAACAAAGTAATGTAAAAGGGCTCCCTTTATTGACTGTTGAATGTAGAAGAGATACAATTAATGGATACTAAACACTTGGAGAAAATTATTTGAGGAATGCTGCTAAAAAATCCTCAACAAGGAGGTTCCTTTCCTCAATCTCTTTGCTATCTTCTACTCTCTCTCAAAGAAGTATGAATACCTTCTGAATGATTAAATCCTCTTTCACTAAATGTTGGATTGCTAAACACAAATTTTTCTAGCATAAAATGCTCTACTTCTTCTTGTTTTTGGTTCTCCAATGACCCGTTTATATAGAATTCTAAATTCATCTTCCCTCTCTTGGTCCATTAATGAGAACATGACTTATGAGTAGAACAAGAGGATACCTTAGGGGGTGCATATCTCTAGTTCAAATTGAAATTAGTTGTCCATGACTAGTAAATGTTAGGGAATCCCATCTTCTAAGTGTGTGAAGTGGTCCTAGATTGCTGAGTTGGAATTTTGTTTGAACGCATGGATATAAAAGGAAAAGTCATGCGGTTGCTAATTTTGGCTTTTGGATGGGTCACAAGAGTAAATTTTATAATTGAAACCTTTAGATAAGTTTTCATTTTTGTACTTCATGATTTTTTCGATTGGAAAGTATTCACCTATACGTTCTTTCAGATGACTTTGAGCATCATTTGGATTGTACAAATGTGTATGATTTTTAAATGTTAACAAACTAATTGTGTCATATTCTTTTGACATATCTATCTTTATGACTACCCCTTTCATCCTTCAGATTTTAGACTATGAAGCCCCTCTTATACCATCCCTATCGCTTCAGGAATCTATCACCCATCCAAGAATCTAAATTGTTTTCTTGAGATAGCTTTGGATATGATGGACCCGATCCTTAAGGCTATATTCTTTTCAATGATCTTATAGATATTGTTACACAACAATATAGGCCTAAAGTTAGACAAAGTTTGAGGATTATTAGATTTTGGGATCAAGGCTATGAAAGTGGAATTGAAATCAAGGAGAACTATTCCCTCCCGTATCAACTTCTCAACCACCTGTAATAAATACCCTCCCAAAATATCAAAGAGGCCCAAGAAAAGTTCAAGCCCCCACCCATCAGCCCCTAGACTTTTATCCTTATTAAAGGACTGGAGCACCACCTTCAATTCTTCCTCTGTGAGCTCTTCATGAAGGGCTTGATTGTCTTCCTCCTCTACAAAACTAGGGAAAATCAAGGCACCTGAATAACTTATGCAATTAAGGTAACTTGATCTTCCTTAAATAATATCTCAAAATGAGCCCTCCCTGAATCTGTAAGATCATTGAACCTGAAAATTCCCCACCTTCCTCATTTACCAGACTCCAGATAGTGTTCTGCATTTTCTAGCCTTTTTCAAAGGCCTCGAAGAATTTTGTATTCTCATATCTATTTTCTAGCCGCAGAGCATGGATTTTTAGCCTCCAAGATGCCTCCCTAGATTCTAACAATGCTTTTCTTCTTCCTTCTAATTTAAAGACAAGTTCTCTAGCTAAAATGTCATAAGGACTCTCCCCTTTAGAGAGGGAAATTTCTCTAGTTGTTTATCCACCTATTGTAGCTCTTGCTCCTCCTTTTTCCTTTTCTGAACATCCCAATCTTTCATTATTTTCCTTAGATTCTTAATGTTTGCTGCAAATTTTGTTGATGTTGAGGTCTCCCCCCTCTTCAAAATTATTCCAATTTTGTCTTATCAGTTATATGAAAACCATATCTTGAAACCAATGGGAATTCATTTTAAAAGTGGATGTTAGCTTGAGACCTCCATTCTCGATCTCCATCAAAATAGGATAGTGATCAGATTCACCACAACTACCAACCCATTGTCTAATTAAAAGAGGCGAGTCACATAGATCCTCTGAGACTAAAAAATGATCCATCCTTTTTTCCACCCTCTCCTCCCCCACCTTCTTATTTCTCCAAGTGGCCAATAGCTTGATAGGCTCAATATCTATGAGACTAAATTAACTAAGATTGTGAAGAAAATAATCAAACAAAGAGTCTAGTCTGTCCTGTTGGCCCCAAGTCTTAACGCTCCTAATCGAAAAATTCAAATCTTCCCCTACAAAAAAAATTGACCTCTTGCTAAAAGAACTCGCAAGGAATCTATCCAAGAGATGGATTTTTTCTTGACAAGGACCATAAAGATTGACTAGAGAAAACCAATCATTTAATTCTACAGAAAAAAAAAACTCAATACCAACTCCTTCATCCAATCTCGAGGAGTTCTAAATCCTAATTGACCCATTAGTCCAGCACAAGGAAAATCATATCGAATGCCCCAAAGCATCAATCCCCAATAATGACCAACCATTTAGGAGAGATTTTAGGTCTTTCCAAATTGCATCGCCCTACCTAATAGTTTCTTTCAATAATAAATATAAGGCTCGTAAGTTTCCATGAGCCAAGAAAAAGCACAATTATTTGAAGGGTGTGTTATCCCTTTATTGTTCAATGAGATAAACTTCACTAGTAAACTTATTCTAGGGGCTCGGTTCCTCTAAGCCCCTTTTTATAGATTGTTTTCTCCCCACCGATAAATCCTCCATGGCCTGGTCCTTCTCTCTAGAAAAAAATGACCTTCTTCCCCTCCCTTCACTACTTGTCTAAAGAATAGAATCCTCACCAAACACCCAGTCAAACCTTCAGCTAAAGAGATCACATCTTTTGACCAAAGGTTACAGTGTTCAACCCCCTTCTGGGAAGACTCTAAAGAGTTCATGGAGGAGGAAATCACCAATGAAGAGTGAGAATAGACATCTTGAGCCATGGCATAAACAACTAGTGATAAATTTATCCGAGGAATTACAGATCTTTAGGACTTCAAATTTTCACCACAACCATCAACACTCAAGATGACAAGAATTGAAACTACAAGCATACAAGAATTAACATTAGATGAAAATGAAACTGAGGTCATGGGTAGAATGTTACCTTAACCCACAATAAAAAGAAATGTTAGCCTGCAAAATTTGGAAGCATTGAACCATGACAAGTAACTTCACTTATCTACTTCTGAGAGTAGACCCATGCATCCTTTCCTTTAACCCTCTCCTATATTTCTTTCTACCCCAAGTCCTACCACATTTTCAATCCTCATAGACGAGAATCCCTCTTTCTCTTTCCCTTTTGGATCCATTGCATGACGAGCCACCTACGGTTGATTCCTGACATCAATGGGCATATCCACCTATAATGGAATCGCATTGATGTCCTCATCTTCCTCTATTTCAAAATTCTCATATTCCTCCTTCAATGATATGAATGGGGTCATTGACAAATGGCATGCATTCACCAAGTGACCATAAGCATGGCATCGCTAATAGTGGAAAGGAATCCTTTCATATTCCAGTGTCTAGAATCTCTTTTCTTCAACTTCTCCCAAAGAGAAATGTGAGTGCAAACCTTGCCTGAGGTCGATGTTCATGAGGATTCAGGCCATAGTTTTCTCACCTGTCATAATATATGATGTGTCATATGGAAGGAAATACCCCATATAGCTGGTAATATCTTTGAAGATTGAATCTTTCCAATATTCGGAAGGAAGCTTCGATAATCTAACCCAGGCTAACACTTTGTTTAGCCTCTCCTTTTGTGCGTAAAAGATAGGGGTCAAAATTTTGAATTGGAATAGAGAATGGAAATATGCCAAGACTTTTCCTACACCTTAGCTGTATCCATTTTACCCAAAAAAGATAACCGAATCCAGCCTTTGGTCAGGCGTCGTGCCTCCACTCCCCCCTTCAAATCTGGCTTGATATTTTTCTCTACCCAATGCCTGAGCATTATTTCTCAGATTCTTTTGCCTCTAAGTTTTCCTACTAGGGCATTTTCACTCAATTCCATGGCTTCCACCATCTTTACTTGTTTACCTATTTGTAATTTTACATGAAATCCCCCGACCTACTTCTTGCACGCATTTTTCTTAGGGGGCAATGAAACCCCTTTCCTCCTGGCTGGGGGAGAAGGCTCTATGAAAAAGAGAATAGTTCCTTACACCTCCTTCCTCGACATTAGATTGAAACCCCTCTATATAAAAATCCCCACTTGATACAAGACTCCTTACCACCACACCAGTAGTCGCGCCTCCACTACCTTCAAAAAAGCCTTGATATAAGCCAGGGAAAACTCTTGTGCTAAAAAAGATAATGGAGCCAGTAGTGAGTATCCTCCCACGGAGAGACCCAAATATGCACAAAAGCACCCACTCAGATTAGGGTTCCCTATCACTTCCCCATAAGGAGGAATGTTGTAATCATCGAAAAACCCTTGACTTAACCCCAAAGAGGCTTTGACCTCGTCTCAACAATTAGAACCGTCCAAATGAAAACTACCCGATGAGAAAACCATGAGCACATGTGGATGGAAAGAACCCACAAAACTTACCTCCCAATATCATGACCTTTGACTCAATTGAGCCAGGGAAGTTGAAAAAGGCTCATCCTCCCCCCCTCCCCCCGAAACAATGAAGCCACTGACCACTACTAGCTGAGTATTTGGATGGATAAAACTAAATGAAGAAATCGGGCCCAGAAATGACTCACCTTGTAAAAACAATTATGCATTTGGAGCGTGTTATAGATGAGGTGTAATTATTCTTGCAACTGTCATCAACTCAGGACTGCCTTAAGGATTTGTGCCTCTTGTTGACGTCAGAAACCTAGATGGCATGGATCAAATGGATCCTCCCACGTCAACCTTGGGCTCGTAGTCTACTAAAATATCATTGAAACAATCCATGCCATCGAAGCCCTTCCAATAAAACTTTATGAGGCAAACACAAACCATCGAGGAAACTGGAAAGAAATCACTATCGTGTCCATGAATGCACGCCATGCCCTCAAACGACTACAAAAATCCTTTGGAAGGTAGTAAAAAAAATCACTAAAGAAAAACAAGACTTGAAGTGTGAGATGAAAAAAACAAGGTAAGTCAAAAAAATAAACACTATATTACCTTAAAAATTGCTTCTATCTGAACACAAAATCAAAATCAAATTGAAGAAAAACACACTCAAAAAGCCCCCGTCCACACATGCAAATTTGCTCCGCACCAAGTCCATGTCCCATTTTGGACATCAACCTTTATCCATGACTCATATTAAAATAATTTAGATATACATAAAAATATATATTTGAATGTGAAGTACTTAGTATGAGAGTATATATAAAAAAATATTGAAACATTATCTTAAATCTAAGAAAAAGAATTTTGTGTTGTGGAGTTTATATTTAAAATACATTACAATGTTATCTCAATATACAATTATATTTAAAATATCATATTAAAAATATTTATTTTAATTAACAGAAAATTATATAATAAATATTTAAAGATGATGTAAATATATATATTTGAATATAATATTGTATTAAATCGTTATATGAAAAAGTGAAACTATATTAATGTGAAAAAAATATACTTAAATGTGAAATTATATAATGTAATGATTATTCTGAATTGTTTACGTATGTGATTTATTGTTTGAATGGTATAGTATTTTTGGACATGTATTATTTGACAATTGCGTATAGAGGTGTTTCACAATTTATTTTATAGAGAGAAAATGTTGTAGTGGTGTTTAAAATGAAGTGTTTTTTTCTCGAAAAAGTAATAATTTATTACTTTTAAAAAAGATAGAAATTACATTTGTAGATATATATATTTCATATATTTTAGATAATATTGTTTCATATATTGTCTATATATATGTATATTTTATAATATATTATGATCAAAATACAAAAATTTTAATACCTAATTTCAAGTCTAAATTGTATCACTATATCTTTTACACTATATAGTGCTCGTCTCACTGAAGGGACAATGATATATACCTCACTGCCTGTTTGGAAGGAACTCTTCAATCTGCATCTGTCCCACCTGTAACATCGAACTCTTCTTGGCTGCCTCATCTACCATAACATTTCTCTCCCTGTAAACATGTGTAATTGTACAACGATCAAACTGTTGCATAAAGAGAAATATATCCTCAATTATTAGAAAATAACGAATAATATGACATCGTTGAAACCTATTTGTCCAGTGCACAATGATCTGAGAGTCCCCACATACCTCTCATAATCACATGTTGAAGAGGAATGTATAGGCTCATTAATTCACCAAAATTATTACTCCCCTCCCCTAATCCCACATAGAAATAACAATACTAATTTGCATAGACAAATAGGACAACCCCAACCCCCAACAGTTGGGTTCCCCCTGGATGAACCATCAAAATATCCCCATGGTAAAGTATAGTCTATGTATTCTGCTTGTACATCATGGATATGCCGCATAGAAGGTAAGGATATATAATATGTGAATACACCAATAACTTGAGAAACCGCCACCGAAGAAATCAAGAGTTTGTCATGGAAAATGGAAGCATTCCTCGCCAGCTAAATACCCTAGGAAATAATCAAAGGTAGAGCCCAAACTTTATTATAGGAATCTTCAGAATACAAAGCCAAGTAAACCTCATCAAAGTAATTACCTGCCCAAACAAATTGCAGACCTAGCAAACAAGAAACCTCCATCCAAATAGCATAGGAAAATGCACACTTAACAAATAAATGTGGAATATCCTTCGATGACAATTTGCACAAGTAGCACCATCCAAGGCCATTAACCATCTTTACTGCAAAAAATCCCATGTAGGCACCTAACCTCCAACAAACCAACAAACAAAACTTTTTTTTGTAGGACACTGTATCTTCCATATTTTGTTCC
>CM062808.1:920223264-920503065 GCA_031772625.1 Pinus tabuliformis
CCCCTTTTCTTTGTTCTTTGTGTATTTGTTACATCATTTGCAGTTTCCCATTACAAAAGTAAACTAGTCATACTGTCGCCCTTAGATCTAGACCTGTCGTAAGTGTCGTTTTGATCTTAGGAGTGAGTTTGTTTGCTGTTCACAGTTGATTACGCTTTTACTTTTGTCTTTTGGTTTGAATTTATGCATTTCTAGTGTCGAAACAAGTGTTTACTTCAAAATCATAAAGTGTCATAATCGTCTTTTTGATTTTCGAAAGAGGCTTGTTTGTGTTTTTCACTTGAAATCGAATTCAAATTTGTACAACAGCTTTCTTTTTAGGCATCAATATTAAGAAAGTGAAAACAAATACATGCATATGTGCATTTGCATTTTGACAGTTTGTATGTTGATTTAGGAAAAGTGCATTTACAGTGTGCTCTATGCTCTTTGAGAAAAGATTGTGTCTTTCTTTTCCCCTTGTAGCTAAGATTTTCATTGTTGAAAAGATATAAAAGCTTGCTTATCATCTTTAGACTGCATTTAGGAATTGTATCTACATCTCGTGGTGATCCAAAAAGGCAAACTTCTAAGAAAGATCAACCTAAAATAAATTGAATGAACTTAACAACGCTTTGTAACTTAACGCACAACATAGAGGTCTAGGCTAGAGACGTGTTCTGGCGTCGTAAAACCTGGTCACTGGTCACCTCACTGATGGTTGGGTGATTCCTCCTGAGAGACGATAAGTGCCAGTACGGATTGTGCTCCCACGTACCGTCGAGTATATATTGGGAGAACCCTATAGGCATAAAACCTTTATCCATAGGAAGCCGTGTCGGCCGCCCTACTGATCGCAATGCACTGAACATAGCATTCGGGAAGATTGACCACCCGTACCTTAAAAAGTATTCTGCGGTTTTGCGAAAAGTTTGGCACACCATCTACTTAGAACTCCAGAGCAATCCCTTTCGTTCCTTTTCAGACTCCTTAACGGAAAAGGTCCATCTGAGCACTTGTCACTTCAGGCTCATTAAAAATCGAAGGAGACTAGAGTCATCTTTTGCTTTTTCTCGACTCTTTAAAATTGAAAAAGCAAGTTGTGTCTAAGCGTCATTAAAATTTATTTTAAACGGAATAATCATACCCTTTTCCTGCGTTGATCTTTAGGTTGAGAAAATGGAGCCCACCAACCAAGGAATTCCCCTTGGTGGAAATCCTAGTCCCTTCTCCTCTTAGGGATATGTTAGTGCGCCCCATATGGCCACATTGTCGCTTCCAGGACTGACAATTGGCTTGTCGGTCTGGCTCTTCTCAACCAATGTCGTTCAGAACACCACTATTCCTGAACAGTCGAATCAGCAATTAGACGAGTCCAGAATTTCCTACTAACCTTCTACTTCATCTAATTCTTCTTCTCTTCCTTCCTCTTCGCGTGACGGGACTGGTAAAGCTAAAAACCAAGTTCCTAAGGAGAAGAAGGAAAATAAGAAGAAAGAGAAGAAGAAGAAGGAGCCAAAAGTGACTGGGGGAAAACAAGTGTCGTCTAATGAAAATCCACACACGGCACTGACCAGGCCTAAATCGCCATGTGTCATCTGCAAGGGAGACCATTTTCACAGAGATTGTCCCTGCATCCCTCGGATACTAAGGGACTGGTCTCCCCGTTCGCACAATCCGGTGGTGTCAACCTCTAATAGCCATGTTGAAAGCACACCGTCAACTAGCGAAAGTGAAGTCCCAAGACAAAAAGGGAGAGCTAGACCTCCCTGTAGACTGTGCGAAGGCAACCATGCTCTCCACCATTGTCCCTTCTTAGACGAGGCTAAAAGAATCTTGGAAGATCGTCCGGTTTCGCCGTTACGAATTCCTCCTGGATATAAAAAACTCTTGCCAAGTCCTTCGTTAGTTGAGAATACAGCTGGCCCGCTCAAGTGGTCAGCTGAAGCGCCTGTCATTGAAGATGAACCTACTGAATCCATACCCGACGAAAGTCAAAAGGTCGAGGCGGCAGTTGACCCGGTCTTGCCTTCAGAGGTTTTATCTTCGAATGATACAGTCACTGAAGAGGATAAGGATGACACCATCCAGATTCTTTTCATCAACACAGACTCCGACGAACACGGGGGCAATCCACCTATTCCTTTATCGCAGGAAGAAAGTTCGTCAGAGCGATACCCGGCCGTCTACTCGGTCCCACCACCAAGCAACCTAGTTGTATCCTTCGACTGGAACCAACTAGGCAGACTCCGTTTTCCAGCAAGCATACCATTCCGAATTATCGTTCAAATATACAAAATGGTCATGGCTAGCACCATCATTGACGAGGGGGCATCTGTGAGTATCCTTTCCTCTATTGCTTGGAAAGCGCTTGGTTCACCATCACTTTTGCCTAAAATGAGAAATCTAACAGGCTTTGATAAAGGAACCAGTCGACCTTTAGGGATCCTCCCCAATGTGCCTATCACATTGAAAGGGAATACCGTTCAAATGAACGTGATGGTCGTTCAAGGACCCTTGGATTATAACCTACTCCTTGGACGAGACTATATATATTGCATGGGAGCCATCGTCTCCTCACTCTTTAGAGTAATGTGTTTTCCGCACGAAGGAAGAGTGGTCAAGCTCGTGGACTAGCTTTCATTTCCCGGATCACGCATCGCAAATAGTCATATACCTTCCCTAAATGGTCTCTTCATGCAAGAAATGTCTCAACCTACGGTCCGTCCTCCCGATGAGCACGAGTAATTCGGAGGGATATGACTGGAACCCAGGGGGTATGCGTCCTGGTCTGCTTCGGCAGGAAAACTTTGGGTATAGGATAGGTTTCCGCGGGAGAATATGACTAGTCCGTACCCCGTCCGTGATTGGGAGAGGGGTTGTTCTAGAATAAGATTCTTTTGTCAAAGTTATGTGTTTGGCGCTCGTTTTCACTCACCTTTGTCTATCTCGGTAGACATCGCCGAAGAAATGTTTTATTTGCTGCGCAAATGAGACAATCTTTGGTAACCTGAAAGAGGTAGGCCTCTCCCGGTTAAACAAATGTTTTTCCTGCAAATTGAGGGGTAACCTTGAAACTCTATTTTATACCTGGGGGCATGCAAACCTTTTGGAATGCAAGCAAGGGGCGGCTATTTATTTTTTAAATTTTTAGGTCCTCCCTCTAAACCTGTAGGTCTAACCCTTTAAACTCGTAGGATTAGTCATTTCCGAACTTGCATAACGAAAGGATGCGGGCCATAGCTTTGTAAGGCGCAAGCTCCATAAAAAATGGCATCTTGCATGAGACATTCTTATCATATGACTGGATTAATCGAGCAGTTTCAGCGCATAGTTCATGCTCGTTAAAAAATAAACATAAAATCGAGCAAGTGTTTCAATCCACGTTTAAGCTCGTTAAAAAATGAACTATCCTCCGGTAAATAACCACCATGAATGTAACATTATCAGCCACTAAAGCCTTGGTCATGTTTGCACCGTCACCTCCACTTTTCATTTGGCCGATCATTCACATCCATCTGATTGTTTACCCATTTTGAGGAACAGCTGCGAAGAGTGATTTCACTAGCCATCCTTGTGACACTGCCGTGATTGGAAAATTCCAACCCTTACCTGGAATCAGCTGCTACCCGTTTTATCACTCGTTCCTCAAAAGACGAGTCTTCTTTAAGCTCTTTTCATCTGACTCGTAAAATATGAAAAGATTGCCGAGTTTTGGCCTTCCAGCTCATTAAAGCGACCGGAAGTGCTATCCCTCCTCTACATTTTAATCTTTTTGGACCTGAGGGATTATTGCACAAAAAGATCGAGCGCTTGTTTTGTTCGGCTCGTTAAAACTATCGAAAATTCATCCCTTCTGTATTGTTTTATACTTTTTCAGACTTAAGGGATTAGATGACGAAAAAGGAACTTTGGAGTTATCTTTACATACCTTTTTAGACTCTCTAAAAATGAAAAGGACCGAGTTATCTTTGTCGTTAGACTCGTTAAAAAGATTAATAGCGACAAACTTGTCTTTAGACGAGAACGAGTTTCACTGTCGCTAGGCTCGTTAAAACATAGCGATGGGTTTGCCCGAAGGGCAAATTATAGAACAAGCATATGTTATCCTCCTCAAGCTTGACAAAAATAAAGAGGTACTGGTCAGCAATGACTGGGGAAAATTGGGAAGAAACTCAAAGAACTTTTATTGGTAGCAAGTCGCTCTTGAACATGACACTTCCACTCCGTGCCTGAGTCGGGTTGGGTTGTTTCATTCACCGGTCACATCGCCATGGTCTCGCCATACCATCCACCTTTGGGGTAAATGCTACCGATCCATCCCACAAGTGTCGCCGATATGTTCAAGAGAAGTCAACCGTGTCCCATCCACTACCATACATTATCCTTCATTCTTTCATGACCGCCACCCTGAACCATATATCATCAGAGTGTTTTCACCTCCATCAAAATCATTTGCTCTGTTCCGTGTCACTGATGTGGGATACATTAAGGCCCTCCTTTGACGGATCACTTCTTGTCGACATCAGCTCATTATCCAAGAAGTTGATCTAGGAACACCCCCTTCAGTACTTTGAAGCTTGCATGCCTTAATGGCAAGTTTCTCACTTCCGGCGACAGGTATACATCAATGACCTTCGACCGAAAGATTTTGCGTGGTGTTCGACACCAAGTCCTTTATTCACACCACGTGAATTGTACTGCAGTACCTTGAGGGTCATTATCATTATCGGTAATTCCTCTCTCACTTGTTAACAGTTTACATCATTGACTGGTAATCAAGCGATGTCTTTCCATGTTCGACTTCAGAACATTTCTCACATGGATCGACTTGTACTTAGAGTGAAGATCGGACGAGATTGAAGACCCCGGATCTAGTTTCATCCATCCGGGCTGCGATATATATTCAAGAAAAATAAAGACATTGACATGTACAGCATTGCAGCACAGATAATCATCCTACCAAAAGGATGATGATTTCATCAAAATCATCAGTTTACCATCAGACGATTGTCTGTTCTATGTACACAAAAATGAATTTATAAAGTTGACCATGGGAATGCCCGCCTCAGCCAGATCATGAAAACAGTATGAAAAATAATGTATTGTATTGTATCTTATTACAGGTCTCCTCCCAGCATTGAAAGAACTTCGGATCCTCCTAATAAAGCATTTCACCCGATAAACGGCCTCATACTTTAGGGGGAAACTGTTATAGACAGTTTTTTGCCTTACAGCATTGAGCATGAAATGTCCATAATCCAAGGGATCCAAAGTCCCTAAAAGAGTTGTTCCTACCCCTAAAGGAACAAGGTCAACCAATGACAGCTTCTCCCAGAAGTTCTCCACCAAAAACCACTCAGAGACATTCAATTCAGGATCAATTCAGATGCTCTACTAGCTACCTGCGTTGCAGTGCACCCCAGTACACTAGCTGGGTGCGTTGCAATGCACCTAAAAGCACTACCAGGGTGTGCTGAGTGGGAAATGACAAATTGCAAGCTCATTCAACGAGGTGGAAAGACCATGGAAGCTTCCAGAATCTTCTCCAATGACACTTGCCTCAATGAATTCGACTAGTGATGAGTAAGAGGCTCTCAACCTCCAAGTGGAAGCAAGAACTGACAGAGAGAAGCCACAAGTCAAAACATAAGCTGACTCATCCTCTCTGCTTACATCTATATATGGATCCCTCATCCCAGAGATCCAGAGGCTGGAATTTTGTACTTTGCAGAGAATTGATGTTGGTTTGAGATTGAGATTAGTACATCGGGTGATTTATGCTTTGTTGGAGGAGAGGAAGGGATTCCTTTGCTGGGAGGTAGATGTTGGATCGGGACTCACTTGGTTGTATCTCCTCTTGGACTTTCTTATCATATCAATAAAATTATTTGAGTTTCTCCTACATGTTGTGTATCAATGATGTTTTGTTATATTTGCATGTTTAGCTTAATCTGATCCTGAGCTTTTTATGAATGTATATCTATATCTTCGTGTAGTTTCTCTCTCTTGTGATCTTGCAGGAATTCGGTGAAGCTGGGCCGGTAAGGGAGCAGGGAGCTGGGAGCTATTGAAGAGAGGAGCGATTGGATCAACAAACTAGCGAAAGACACAGGTTAGTTACATCCTTCCTCCTCATTTACATTTCATAAAGAAGAATGCTCAAGTAGTTTTCCTTGTTTGTTTCTAAGGCACTGTCACACCTTAGAGTGGGATAGGGGCATTCCGAATGGATACTTTTCCCAACAACAATAGTAGATCTAGAAAATATAAGGGCCATCATGGAGTGGGTAGCTCCTAAGAGTTTGGATGAGGTGAGATCTTTCATGGGTTTGGTAGGCTATTAGAGGAGTTTCATTAGGAACTTCTCACAGATTGTTGATCATATCACATCATTTCAAAGGAAAAGTAAGAAGTTCGAATGGACAGAGGAGTGTGAGGCTAGTTTTGAACAGCTTAAGCAGTTGTTGACACATGCACTAGTGCTATAGATTGCAGATCTAGAAAAAGTGTTTGTGGTATGCACATATGCTTGCAAGAGAGGGATTAGTGGAGTCCTTATGTAGGATGGACAGGTGGTATTCTATGAGTCCCGGAAACTAAACGAGCACAAGAAGAACTACCTGACACATGATCTTAATTTAATTGCGATCATACATGCACTGAAGATGTGGAGACACTATCTTCTTGGCAGGAGGTTTGTATTAATGAGTGATCATATTGGGTTGAGGTATTTATTTGACCAGACAAATCTGAATTCCAAACAAGCTAGATGATTGGCCAAGATTAGTGAGTTTGATTTTGAGATCAGGTACATCAAAGGTAAAGAGAATAGGGTGGCATATGCTCTCAGTAGACACGTACATGTACATCACTTGGCATCTATGACCTCCTATGGGATGGAATTATAGGATAAGATCTTGCAGGAAGGTCAGCAAGATGTTAGGTATATGGAGATTATGCATAGTTTGCAGCAGGGTACTGGTATAGGTGCAGGTAGAGGTGTAGGTGCACAGGGTATGGATTTTTGTCTTATAGCGGATGGATTGGTCAGGTTCCGATACAGGATATATGTACCAATAACAATGAACTCAATAAGGTGATATTGAGGGAGTTTCATGTCAAACCTTATTCAGGTTATCAGAAGACACTGACAACAGTGAAAAAATTATACTATTGGTCAAATTTGAAGAGGGATGTAGCAGAGTTTGTGGCTAGATGTTTTAATTGTCATCGACTAAAAGCAGAGTGTAAACATCCAGGTGGACTGCTATAGTCAATTGCCTTTCCAGAATGGAAAAGGGAGGTTATTTCCATGGATTTCATCACAGGGTTGCCTAAGATAGTTAAACAACATGATTCCATCATGTTCATTATAGACAGGTTAAAAAAGGTTGCATATTTCATTCCAATGAAGTCTACATTATTAGCTAGTGATGTAGCACAAGTATTCATCATAGATGCAGTCAGATTACATGGTGTTCCGAAGAACATTGGGTCAAACAGGGATGTGAAGTTCACTTCTCAGTTTTTGAAGGGGTTATTTGCAGGTTTGGGTACAAAGTTTGCCTTCAGTATAGCATATCATCCATAGACAGATGGACAGACAGAGAGGGTCAACAAGATATTGAAGGACATGTTTAGGATGTATGTGATGCATTAGTAGCAGAAGTGGGAAGAGTATCTTCCACTAGTATAGTTCATGTACAACAAAGGGTATCAGGAATCATTGAGGATGAGTCCTTTTGAGGCATTGTATGGGGGGAGTTGCAACACTCCTATTAGTTGGAGTAATTTGGTTAGCAGGATATTGATTGGACCATATATGTTGGCAAATATGGAACGGGAGATGCAAGTGATCAAGGAGAATCTAAAGGAAACACACAATAGGTAGAAGAGTTATGCAAAGAGGAACATGTTGTTCAAGGAGTTCCAGATTGGGGAACATGTGTACTTGTGCATCAAACCGAAGAAGAGTTCCCTGCAAATTGGACCATGTGCCAATATAGCACCACAGTTTTGTGGACCCTTCAGTATCATTGAGAGGATTGGGCCAGTATCCTATCGAATTTCATTTCCTCCGACAGTGGAATTCCATGATGTTTTCTATGTATCATTGCTTAAGAAGTATGTTAAATATGTTGATCATGAGATTGACTAGTCTGTATTGCAGGTGGAACCAGATGGATAATTCCAAGAAGAGCCTCAATGCATATTGCAAAAAAAGGTGCTCGCCCTCTAGAACTGAGCAAACGAGCAAGTTAAAGTGCAATGGAAGCACTTTAGGCCCGATGAAGCTACATGGGAGATGGCAGATCAGATGAGGGCTATGTGTCCTTCCTTATTTTCCGGTTGAGGCAAAGCAGCATTGATATTGTGGCTTGGTATATGCTTTATGGTGGTTTGGTATATGCTTTATGGTGGTTTGATACATGCTTTATGGTGGTTTGGTATATGCTTTATGATTTTTTGGTATATGCTTTGATATGATGTTTTGATATATGCTTAGATATGGTGTTTAGTATATGTTTTGGATATATGCTTTGGTATATGTTTTGATATATGTTTTGGTATATATTTTGACAATGTTGTTATATGTACATATGTATATGGATGTAAATACTGCCATGAGCTATGTTATAAAGCTCTACTATGCAATGTGGGTGTTATGTCATTATGATTATGTTGTTATGTTACTATGTTATCATGTGGTTATGTTATCATTATGTTATGATGTCATGTGGTTTAGTATTCAGCAGGATGATCATTGTAAATACCATAATGATTTTTGTTATAAAGTTCCAATATGTGGTATGTTTTCATGTTGTCATGATTTTTTTATTTTGAGCAATTCTTTCATTGCAAATACTGCATCGAGTTGTGTTATAAAGATCTATGAGTAGTATGTCTTCTTTCAATAGGTTGTTGAGGTATATGTGTGATTGAACACTGAGGATGGTGTCCCCCAAGGGGGAGGATTTTGTAATAGCCCTGGTGAAAAATAATTGTAATAAAAGTTAAAAACAATAACGATGGTGTCCCCCAAAGGGGAGGGTTTTGTAATAGCCCTGGTGAACAATACTTGTAACAAAAGTTAAAAACAATAACCACGGTCGATGGGACACGTATTCCAAGCTGAATGTTGGGAAAGACATCCTAGGGGGTGTTCATTTGGTTGTTTATGGCTAAGAAAATTGGCAAAGGCAATGGCTAAGGCTTTCGAAAGGAAAAATGGCATTTTTGGCACATTTATTTATGAAAATAATGGAAATTAGGAGAAAAGGGAGGTGAAAGGTCACAGGTTTCATGTGAGCAGGAAAATGAAGGAAAATAATGGAAAATGAAGAAAATAGAGGCCTCATTCATAAAAAGGCTTGTGAGGATCAATTGGCAACCTTTCTCTCACTTGCGTTTTGGAGCTTTCTCGTTATTCTCTCTCTCTCTCTCTCTCTCTCTCTCTCTCTCTCTCTCTCTCTCTATCTATCTCTCTCTCTCTCTCTTAGACACTTAGAGTTTCTTGGAGAAAGAGAGGCAAAGAAGGCAAGAAGAAGCAAAGATCAAGCAAGGGAAGGCAGGATCAAGCATCTATAGCATGTTTCATTGTAGTTATCGACTTTCATGTGTATTTTCCTTGCTATATTTGGCATGCATGGGATTGCATGTGTTTCTTTTCTACAATGGCATGGTTTTTTCCTGGTGTAACAGTATTTTTAGCCTAGCCTTTCCATTTTCTGATAACTTTGATGAGATGGGTTCTCTCATACAGTTTATGTGGGATGGTTAGATTGGATTCAAAGCTGAGTGGGGTGGATCTTTGAATGCACGGTAAAGCCTGAGAGACTAGGAGGCACTCAAATTCCTCATGGTGTAAGCGGAGAACTCCAATGGCATCAATTTTGATTGGTGTTTTTGATGTGTTCTATGAGTCCCACATTCATGCTTGGAATATGGCACAGGGTTTATTGGGTGAAGAGAGACTTGGCTCAGCCAATCTATGGTCGGTTGGAACGTGGTAGTCCCATCTTCGGTTGGTTCATTGGATTCATTAATGATAAATTCATTCCCTTGATTTTCACGTGTAAATTCATTGATGTATATATGGATTTTGATGGATGATATTTTTATGGTATTTATGTTCCTATTATGTTGGTTATATCTACATTTTATGACAACAGCTATGTATGGCTCTCAGCATGTTTTTACTTGTATATGAATGGATAATGTGTCTATGACCTAATAGATGATAATGCAGCAATTGACATGAGGGAACAATGGTTCATAGCAATTCTCAGATAAGTATGAGATCCCTACACTTAATTTTGTTGTTTACACTTGTAGGTTACATGTTGATGATGTGTTTGACGAAATGTCTATCATGGCTAGTAGGGGTTTGGTTATGGTCTTGTTCAGCTTATTTATTTTGCATCATTATTTCCCTGTATCTTTACTAATTCTAAGCTATCAATCCATTATGGGTAGTGGCATGGTCTCTGGGAATTAAAAAGTGGCTTAAATCCCAGGGTCGCTAGCACAAAACTGGAACTTTTGGTTCGTGGTCACTGGCAGGAAATCCTGTGAGAGAGAATTTAGGTTTTTGGTTGCTCCCTTGTCCATAGCATGAGAGTGACTATGGCCTAAGAGATCCAGAACAGCAGTGGGACCCAAGGACAGGTTGTCTGAGTGGTTGACTTGTCTCCTGAGGGTTCTATTGATGATGTTGGATGACTATGTGTGATGTTTCGTCGATTCCACTTCCTTAAGGTTACATAAAAGGTCTAATCTGGTCATAGTAGCCTCTCATCTCATGTTTACCCCGATTGGCATGGTTACGTGGCTGGATGTGGGAGGAGGGTGTTACAAGAACTAAAAACATAACACACATAAATACTTGAGATTGATATTTTTTGACAAATTATCCCTGGAAAAACCTCCAAGGGAAAACCAATTCTGTAGATGAGGGTTTTTAGTATTCTTCAGCAAATATGTAATTGAAATTTACATATATTGTTTTCCATAAAATTAGCAAACCTTTGGAAAATTAATTTCTTCACTTGCGCAAGTTAACACAAATTCTTGGAAGCAACTAATCCCCTCTAAATCAATTTTTCCTCTTTATGTGACCCTGAATCGATCCAACTGGTGCATTTCTATAAATAACTTGGTCGCTCTAGAAAATCGTACCCACTGGGAAAATAACTCATCCTACGCTAGAATTTTGACCTTCACTGGGAAACTTGACTTCTCTTGTTCAAATCGAACCTTCTGGCGAATTCGAACTTGCCTTGGAAAATCAACCTCCCTGAAACAATTAACACTGACTGGAGAAACTCGACCTCTGTAGATAAATCAATATCCCTCTATCACTAAGAATCTAGAAATCACTGTGAAGAATTTGTCTCTAATAAAATGATCTCAATCACTATTGATCCCTACTACTAGTGTCTCCCATGCTATCACTGCGGCCTTGTTGTCACTGCAAATATTCTTATTCGAACGATCTCCAAAATCCCCATCAATTTCCTCTTATAATCTCTCATTGAAAAATCAATGTCCACGATCTAACTCCATTCAATGGCTAAGACCATATCAACTTCTAAAAGTCACTTTTCTAGAGGTCTCTAGAGGAAAATTGATTTGTCTCAATTAGTATTGATTAATTAACCCATTTCCTTAAGTTATACTTAGGAAATAATTAAAATCGGTTAACTAAATCTAATTAAGACATTCCATTTAGAAAAAAAAATTATTATTGGAGATTATTAATCCACCTGTTCTCCTAGCCTTATAGACACCATCTAATACTAGAACACATGTCTAAGCTACAAAAACTAACAACCTACAGTATTCAAAAAAAGTTATAGACCGAACCAATTTTCACCTAGATCCCGCCAAATTTCTGTTATTACATCAACAAGATCCAAGAAATACTTAGCAATAATAAAAATTTCAAAACTCACAGAATTTATAGGATGCCCTGTACAGCTACAAGATCCCCCGTAACCAATGATTATACAACAGTAATGAACAATAGTAATTTCCATATGCTTGAACATAATTCTTTTACTTTCAGTACTTCAATACTAACACTGGTATCACTTCCATATGACTCTCTTAATGCATTATACTCCTTTAATTATTATACAATATTGTAATGTATATTAATAGGGTTGAGTTGCAAAAATAATTATCAAAAATTAAAACAAGCAACAAAAACTCTTACCATGGTATTAATGAGGTGGGCCTTAAAACACACACGTGTGTGTGTGTGTGTGTGTGTCTGTGTCTATGTTGGGGGAGGGAGGGTTGGGGGGGGGGGGGGGGGGGGGGGGTGGGGTGGTGGTGCGGGGTGTGGGGGTGTGGAGGGGAATATGAGACAATTCCACAATCCTCTCATAATCAGTAGAAGTGATAATAGTAATGAACCCTTGAAGCAATATTCAATCCATAAAGTAATTAATATTAAGTCAAAAATGGTGGCTAGGATGCTAATAATAGGTTGTTAATTACCACAATGATCATTGTGTGCTAAGATAGTTCCAAACTTCACCATCTTTTGTAATAAACAAATTGACCACTTCCTCGTGCACTTAAGGAACATGCACAATCATGATTTGTCATGACATTATCAAGAGCATCCTACATCTATTTCACTCCTATAGGGAACAATAACTCCTACAAGGAACATTAACAGCGACAACAGAGCACTAAAAGACTGAAAAGTGAGAGAATTGTTGGGTGTGGAGCCTAATTATCTTCCTAATTGTTCAAAAAAAATTGTTTCAGTTGCATTGGATCCCTATTCCTAATGGGGAAAACATGGCACTAGTATGACCATCATCAGGGCCCCCCTGACAAGGGCTCGGGCGTAGCACCCCCAAAGCTAAAAATAGATGAAAATTCATCTTGTAAAATATTGTAATTTCATAGTCAATATGATTCTTTCATTAGGCAGATGATCTTACGGTACAAGTTATGTTAATTTAGGGGTTTTTCCCTAGAAGGAAACCCTCAGTTTATATGAGGGAATTTTATTGCAGTTGTGTATCGTTATTCTGAGCGAGAAATAGATAGGGAACTATGTGAGAGCGAAGAGAAAATTATAATAGATTTGTTGTAGGTTGTATCTCTTCATTTTGTTGGATAATATAAAAGGAAGGATTTTTTTTTCTCTGTGGACGTAACCCAAATTGGGTGAACCACATATATTTGTGTCTCTCTTATTTTATGTGTTTTATTACTTTGTTAATTAATTTCTAACGGGTAAAGTTGGTCTTTTTTTGTGACAGTAATTCTAAACCATACTTTCATTTTTGTCACGATTTCCATTCAAAAATTTGATATTTGGTTTTCACTACAAACAAACCAGTTCTATTCTACAAAATAACTCTTATCCAAACTTATGACCCTTATTGTTTAAAAATTGACTTCTTTCTGAGGAAACTCCCTTACACCAAAATTAACCTACATAATTTCTCCTATAGTCATAGTGTTTTAGAAGAGATCCCTTTACAAGGTAGTCATGGAAGAATGATTTAATAAAAGGGAACCCTCTAGGGTTATGAAAACCCAACAGTGGTGGAAATGTTTTAGAAAAATAATTAGAAGAAGTATTATGATAAGATAAGAGGATTTAATGATGATGTTTCTATGGAATTTTCCTTAAGTTTTCAGAATTTGTGAGGTCGGGAATATGTGACTATAGTTAGAGGAATATTTTTTCTGTGAATAAAGAGGTAATCAATAAGGTCTTAGGGCTCCCAATCAAGATTCCTTGGTATAAGGAAGAAATGCAAGAGGCCACACTTTCCAAGAAGAAGTTCTTTCTTTTCCATAAAGAATATATAGAAGACAAGAATGGGGTCTAAAGAGAAAGTTTCCCTATATACTGGAGTAAGGAAGCCTACCATATTGTGAAATACATATCCTTTGAGGACAGACTCAATTGCTCTATTCCTATCTGTTTAGGCTCCTTCACCAACTCAAAAAATTATCTCATTTTTAGCTAGCAAAGAATGTCAGTGTACCTTCCTTTTACGGTCATGGAATGGAATGAGAACAAAGGTAAATGGAGGAAAAACAAGAATCTCTACCTTACTATGGAGTCATCAAATTGATTGTCTGTAAAACATTGAAAAACCTAGAGTATAACATTCCCTAGATAATTTTATAAACGTGTTGAAATGTGTAACTAGGTTTGGTCTTCATAAATGAAGAATACCCCATTGGGCACATTGTAACATGTCAAAAGAATTATTTTTGTATTTAAAAGTGTCAAAATACCCTCCAATACCAATTTTTCTTGGTAGCTAAGAAGTCAGCCTCATTAGGGCATGTCATCCTCCTTTGAAGCCTATATATAGGAGGGAACTTGACCTTCTATGGACACTTACTCACTTCTCATCATCCAAGCTAAGGAAAAGTAGAAGAAAGGAAAGTGAATAAGGATAGAAGGACAAAGGAGGAAGTTCTTGGGTTATTTCTCTCTTCCTCTCTCTTTCACTCACGTGCAAATATATGGCTATGGTTTTGCAACTACAAAATCGAAGTTGTGAAAGTTGTAGAAAAAAGGTCAAATAAAGGACTCTTAGGTCACCTACAAGCCCTAAATTTTCTCACACGTGTGGAATTAGAAACTCTTACAGGGGCCAAAAATTTCAGGCTTGTAGTGGAGGTCGAAATTCTATAGTTGGGGGTCAAAATTGTGCAGCTGGAAGAGATTTCACTAGGTTCGACTTGGATAGAAGAATAACATCATCAAGAAGGTTTGGCTTGATCTTGGAAGGGAAATGGTCTTGGTCTAGAAGTATTGGAATGCGTCATTTGAAGAATATATAAGAAGAGAAGATATTTGTGGGTTTTTCTCTCAAGTGGAGAGGTTTTTGCCCTGGATTGCAGCCTACATATTGTGTTATTATGTATTGTTTATTTCTTGTTTTGGTAGTTGTTTGATGATAAGAATAACATAATAATAATAGAAGAAGCTAATAATAAAGAAAAAGTAAAAATACATCACAAGTAGTTATCAATTTTAAGAGAAATCATCCTAATTGTAGCCCTATATATTTTTCAACATCGTATCAGAGCTGAGGTTGACTAAGAGCATGATCAATTTCACTACATCTTAGAAGAATTCATTGAAGTAGTTTTCTATGGTGGAAATTCATCTCAATAAAAGCATCAAATCATTTTGGAATCTCCTATTATCTATCAAGAATCACATGACCAAGACTTCTACAAAGGACAAAGGGTTATTCTCAGCACTTACATGTACATTTGAAGATGAAAATGGATAATTGACAGTGGAGCATCAATACATATGACAAGTGGGAACAAACAAATAAAGACCCTATCAAGAGGAAAATATTCCTACTTTATTGAAATTGGTGAAAATAATAGCTATCATGTTGGAGAAATTGGCTCAACCTCATTGTAGATGGAGAATGGAGGAAACATGCATCTCAACAATATTCTTTTCGTACCAGGTTTACAAAATAATTTACTTTATATTTCATGTCTAGAAGATAAGGGAGATAGATTCACTTTTATATATGGAAAGGTTATGGTACAGAATAAAGGCTATAGAAACAACAATGCAAAATTCATTGGGATTTATGAAGGAAGACTCTACAGGTTGTTGACACCTCCCTCTCAAGCTTTGGTTCACATTGAAGTAAGTCCATGCGAACTTTTGCATAGAAGGTTTGGACACCTTCACTAAAAAATATTACCAACCATAAATTCAATGGTGAATGTCATCCTTGAAGTTAATGAGGATCATGAAGGAGTGTGCAAGGGATGTGCATTAGGTAAAAATTTTAAGAAACCATTTAAAAGTAGTGCTTCAAGATCAAAAGAAATATTGGACCTTATTCACTCTTATGTATGTGGTCCTATGTCTACAAAGTCTCTTGGAGATCATCTATATTATATAAATTTCATTCATGACCACTCAAGGAAAAATTGGATCTATTTTTTGATGTCCAAGGGTGAAGTATTAAAAAAAAATCAAGAATTCAAAGCAGAAGTAGAAAATCCTACATAAATAAGGATAAAGGTACAAAGGTCTGATAGTGGAGGAGAATACACTTCAAAGGAGGGCATAGCTTTCTGTAAGGAGGTTGGAATTAAGAGGGAGTTGATAGTTCTATATAATCTAGATAAAAATGGAGTAGTAGAGTGAAAGAATCACTTGATTGAAGAAAGTGTTAGAGCCATGTTACATGATCAATACTTTACCAAATTTTTGCGGGGTGAAGCCACAAAAATTGTTGTCTACATTCATAATTGAATTCCTCATAGATCACTAGACAACATGATTATTGAAGAAGCATTCACTAGGAGGAAACCATGTGTAGACCATCTCCATATATTTGTTTGTCCTTTCTACATTCACATTCTAAAAGATAAAATAAAGAAGATGGATCCTACAAGCATGAAGGGTATATTTGTTGGTTATAGTAACACTTCAAAGGCATATAGGATCTACATAAAGTAAGGGAACCAAATTGAAATAAGTCGATATGTGATCTTTGATGAAAGTATTGCATATATAAATCTAAGGATCTCTCGATTGACTCTAATGAAGAAAAACTTCCAATATTTGAAGAATGTCCTAGGGAGGAAGAGGATTCAATCGTGAAGAAGAAGGTCTCAATGAACCTTTCTAGAAAGTAATCATCCTTGAAAATAGAAAGAGACCTAATTGGTTCAAGTCTACTATTCTAGATGCGAAGGACATGGAGCAGCCAAAGGTACATTCAAGGAAATTTAGAAGCTTAAAATATATTCAGGGTATGTATCCTATATGACATTAATTAAAGCATAACCATACACCTTTGAAGATGTTGTCAAACATCAAAAATAGAAAGATGTTATGAATGAATAATATCATTCAATAATGAAGAATGGAGTTTGGGAAATAGTTCCTAGGCCTAAAGACAAATATGTGGTGACTTCCAAGTGGATTTACAAAATTAAACATCTAGCATATGGAAGTATTGATGAATATAAGTGAATATTTGTGGCTAGGGTTGTCTCCCAACAGGACGGCGTTGATTATGAAGAGAAATTTTCACCTACATCTAGGTATACAACTATACGATCGTTGGTCTCTTTGGTAGCATCAATGGGATGGAACATTCATCAAATGAATGTCAAGACAATATTCCTGAATGGTACTATCGATGAATAATTATATATATAACAATCCTTTGGATTTGAAGTGAATGATAAAGAGACCCATGTTTGTAGGGTGAAGAAGGAACTTTATGACCTTAAGCAAGCTCCAAGGGTTTGGTATGCAAGGATGGACACATATCTATAAATATTGAGCTTCTCAAAGAGTTATATTGATCTGAATCTATATATCAAGGTTGTGAAGGGTGAACCCATAATAATTATTCTATATGTGGATGATCTTCTCATGACAGGTGTGGAAGGTTGTATTTAAGAGTGAAAAAAGAAATTGGCAGCAGAATTCAATATGAAGGATCTAGGCATGATGCACTATTACTTAGGGTTGGAAGTTTGGCAAGGACCTGATGAGATATATCTAGGTCAAGGAAAATATGTGATTAAGATTTTTCAAAGGTTTTACATAATGGCTTGAAACCCTATGACAACTCATATGATCACAAATTTGAAAAGGCTAATAAGTTTTGATTCAATCCCTGTGGATGCAACAAGGTATAGTAAATTGGTTGGCTCCCTTATGTATTTGGTGAATACTCAACTATACATTTGTTTTGGAAAGGATATTCTCAGTTAGTTATAAATATATCCCAAGTATGACCATTGTATAGTAGTCAATCATATACTAAAATATCTATGAGGAAAAATTCACTACTACCTGAAGTATGATAAAAATAATGATGTCCAGTTGATTGGATATATAGATTTTGATTGGGGAGGCAGTGAGACAAATGGAAGAAGAAATATTGGAGGATGTTTTAGTTTGGGATCCTCTATGATACCCTAGATGAGTATAAATCAAGATTCAATTGATTTTAGTAGTGCTAAGGCTGAATACATTGCAACATGTGAAGTAAGAAAAGAAGTTGGTTGATTGAGGAAGCTATTGTCTGACCTATTTGAAGGACTAGTGGAACTATCCGCATAAGGTTGTATAAATACCTAGTGTTCCATGGAAAGAAAAATAACATAAATAAAAAGTATCATTACATATGAAAGTCAGCACAATATGGAGTTTTATAGCTATAGTTTATCTCCACCGATGAGCAGGTAGCTAACATTTTGAAAAAATCTCTTCCTAAAAAGAAGCTTGTGTATTTGAGAGACAAGCTTGGATTGGTTGATATATCCTCCCTGGTTGAAAGGGAGAGATAGACATATCATTATTTTCTTCTCTTTGTCAATAAATAATGTTTCATTAGGTAAGCATCTAGTTTTTGATAATCTTTGAGGATGAGGTAGGGCATCTAATAAGTAAGAGTAGTCGAAGAGGAAATCCCTTGAGGATGAGTTATTCCAAGGCAGGAATTTTCCTAAAAGGACATACCCTTTGAACACTCTAGTGGGGCATGTGCCTTAAGATACAATGATGATGGTTTCTATCAGCCATTGGTCTCGCCAAAATTATGCTCTTATCTTGTGGAGAGATAGATTTTTTTAGTCAAGGCCTTTCTATGTGAAAATGTTGGTGGTATGATGAGATGCAAAGAGATAAGTTAAAATGATAGCTTATAACATGGCTTACCAATCTGACTCTTCTTATGAGATCTCTTTATTTTAAGAATGTCCATGTACCATTATGAATACCTCCCTAGTTAAGAGGGGGTGTTGAAATGTGTAACTGGGTTCAGTCTTCACAAATGTGAAATGTACTCTTGATTCTTTTATATTGTAAAAAGAAAGAAAAATTATTATTGTTATTTTTTGTAAAATGGGTTTCATGCTCAACATCATTTTATTTAGAGTTAAATCACCCATTGAGTGCTTCTAGGGTTTGTCTTAGTGTCAAAAAGTAAATGGAGTCATTGTCATATGAAGAAGGCCCCATTAGGCACATTGTAACATGTCAAAAGAATTATTTTTCTATTTAAAAATGTCAAAATACCCTCCAAGACCAAGTTGGCCTGACAGCTAAGAATTCAGCCTCCTTAGGGTATGTAATCCTCCTTGGAATACTATGTATAGGAAGGAACTTGACCTCGTATGGACACTCACTCACTTCTCATCATCCAAGCGAAGGAGAAGCAAAAGAAAGGAAAGAAAAGAAGGATAAAAGGATGAAGGAAAAAAAATATATATATTATTTCTCTCTCTCTCTCTCTCATGTGTGAAGATAAGGCTAGGGTTTTGTAGCTACAAGGTTGAAGTTGTGAAATTTACAAAAATAAGGTTGAAGAAAAGACCCTTAGGTCACCTATAAGCCCTAGAAGATGAAGCAACTGAAGGGAAGGAAAAAGTAAGCCTTGGAAGCCCTAAAAATTCTCACAGTGTAGAAGTAGCAACTACTGGAGGGGCCAAAATTTTCAAACCTGTAGTGGAGGCCGAAATTTTGTAGCTGGTGGTCAAAATTATGCCACTAGAAGAGATTTGACTAGGTATGACTTGGATAGAAGAAGCACAACATCAAGAAGGTACGGATTGGTCTTTGAAGGGTATTAGTCTTATTCTAGATGTCTTCTAATTCATCATTTGAGGAATCTATAAGAAGAGAAGAGATTTGTGGGTTTTCTTCTCAAGTGGAAAGGTTTTGGCCATGGCTTGCAGCCTACATATTATGTTCATGTGTACTGTTGATCCTCTTGTTTTGGTAGTTGTTTGATGATAAGAAAAACATAATAATAATAGAAGAAGCTAATAATCAAGAAAAGGTAAAAATACATCAAGAGAAGTTATCAAGTTTAAGAGAAAGCATCCTAATTGCAGCCCTATAGATTTATCAACAACATAGAAAATAAAGCTTTTCTAGAATCACAAGAAGATATGACAGAAAACATACTTGTAGAAAGTGGAAAATGGAAAAAGCAGGATAGTATGCCAAATCCCTCAAAACAAAATCCAAGGAAAAAAACATCAAATTGGAAGTATCAAAAAAGAAAATAGTTGCAATTCTAGTAAAGCTTATTACACCTCCTAACCCAAGCATAGAACAAAAGATCTTAGAATTTCACCTCAAGTCCAAAGAAGGAGAATACCTAGATCTAAGTTTTTTCATAAGAAGAAAAAATTGTCTCCTACAATCGTCACCCTTGAAGAATTATCGAGCCTTGTAGAAACATTTCAAGAGCAGAAGGAATAATTGAGTAAACAAGACATACCAAAGAAAGAGAAAAATACAAGGGAAGAACAAGAGACATATCAAACACCTGGAACCTCAACTACAAAGAAGATTCAACCTATCTATCTTGTACCCTCGTTCCCTACTAGAAATAGAGAAATCCAAGGTAGAAACACACAAGTGGAAAAGGATAGCAACTAAACAAGGGGAAAGACATGTGATAAAGCTTGAAAATCAAGTGAAAAATCTTAGTGAAGACATGATGATACTAAGGCTATAAGAGGCAGATAGTAAAGAAAAACTTAGAAAAGAAAATATGTTGCTAAGACAGGTGTTGGATAGAGCAAGGATGGTAATATCTACCAGAAATGATAAGATTGGAGCCATGGAAGCCTCAATAGGAACAATGGCCCACCTTAATGGATTGCAGATTTCTATGGTATGGTTTTTTATAATCTGAACTCGGATAATCCACAGTTTTCATTCTTTCTTTGTCGACGTTTCGAGTCTAGACCAAGACTCATCATCGGGACTTGATTTGTAGGAAACTTGCTAAAATCTATGCGCTCTTCCTCAATGACCAATGCTATAGTCGTGAAATCTCTAATATGGTGTAGTATGGGGAATTTAATATAGAAAAACCCAAGGGATTCATCTTGTTAGACCCTAAATCTACCTCATGCTGAGAAAGGCTCTAGCTATCCCTACCAAGTCTGTTATAGACATTTTTGGGCCATACAACCCCAAGCATGAAATGTCCATAAACCAAGGGCTCCTAAGTCCCTAAAAGTGTTGTTCTAACCCCTAAAGGAGCAAGGTCAACAGATTACAGCTTCTCCCAGAAGTTCTCCATGAGAAACTGCTCAGAATTGGTCAAAACAGGATCATTGCAGTTGCTCCACTGGCTAGGTGTGTTGCATCTCACCCAAATACACTGTGAGGGTGCGTTGAATTTCAAAAGTCCCTTCTATGGGGTGCGATGGGCGAGAAATGACAAATGGCATTGTCATTCCCTGAGGTGGAGAGGCAATGGAAGCTTCCAGAATCTTCTCATGTGACACTTGCCTCACTGAATTTGACCAAGGATGAGTAAGAGGCCCTCAGTCTCCAAGTGGAAGTAAGAACTATCAGAGAGAAGACACCAATCAAATCACAAGCTGACTCATCCCCATTATAGATATCTATATATGGATCCCTCATCCCAGAGATCCAGAGGCTGGAATTTTGCATATTGTAAGGAATTGCTGTTGGTTTTCTGAGACAAACATCAGATTGTTGGGTGATCTAAGCTTTGTTTGAGGTGAAGAGGGGCTTCTTTGCTGGGAGGTTGATGCTGGGTCGGAACAACTGGTTGTAACTCCTCCTGGCTCTTTTCTTGTTTATTAATAAAAACTATTGAGTTTTCCTCCATGCTTTTGTATCATTAATGCTTGTTACATTTGTATGGTCAATTTACGTCTGATCCTAGATTGTTTATGATTATAGATCCATGTCTTTGTATAGTTCTATGCTTCTGTGATCTTACAGGTACTTTGTGAAGCTGGGCATGCAAGGGAGCAGGTAGCTGAGGACTATCTAAGAAGAGAGGGATCGAATTGAAGGATTAGCGCAAGATAGAGGTTGGTCTTTCTGTTCCTCTCTATCTATAATTCATAAAGGAAAAACAAAATCAGTTTTTCTCCATTTGTTTCTAAGGTAGCTGTCACACCTAAGTGGGATAGAGCAGTTCTAAATAGACACTTTTCCCTGTAACAAAATGGCGACTCCGCTGGGGATCTAATTAGTTTGTTTGTTTATCATTCTTTGTTGTTTGTTTCATAAACTTACAAGTAGCATTCGAACTACATTTGCCATAACAAATGCAAAGTAGACAACTGCTACTTCAATCCGTCTACTGGATCTGTTTATGATTTAAACAACTGATTCACAAACTATCTGATTTCCCTTGTGATAGCTCTTAGATCCTCCTTAGATCTACCCCTGATTGTTGCATTACTGATTGCTTTTTACTCGGCCAAAACCCAAGAACTGAACTACAAACTGTGACCCGGAACCCGAACAGAGTCTTGTTTCTAGCCTAGCGCAGGTACTGTTCAAAGGTTCTGAATTTCAGCGCACTTCCCGAGTGGACAACCTGCACTGCATTTCAGATTCTCTGTGTTACAGGTGCGCTGATCAGACTAGCTCTGTGCAGTTGTGGCTTCTGTGATTCATTCTTTCCAGTTCTATTCCTAAATTTTGCTGCATGTGATCAGTATATGTCTGTTTGAAACCCCTTTTCATTACTATTATTCGGCCTCCTTTGTACAAAAGAACTGTAGATGTTTTTATGTGTTTGTTGAGTCGTTTACAGTTCTCCTTTGCAAAAGTAGCATAATCGTACTGTCACCCTTTGATTTGAAACTATCGCAAGTGTCGATTTCAGTCCTAGGAAAGAGTTTGATTGTTGTTGATGGTCGATTATCCTGTTACTATTGCTTTTGATCTGAATTTGTAATTTTCTAGTGTCAAAAACAAGTATCCATTTCAAAATCGTAAGGTGTCGTAATCGTCTCCAATTTTTGATTTCGAAAAGAAACTTGTTTATACTTGTCGCTTGAAAAGAAATTCAGATTTGTGCATCAACTTTATTTTTTAGCATTCATAAACTAAGAAAGTCGAAAAAAAAATACATGCATGTGCATTTGCATATAGACAGTCTGATCGGCTTGATTTAGGAAAGTGCATTTAGAGTGTGCTCTTTGCTCTTTGTGAAAAGATTTTGTCTTTCTTTTCCCTAGTAGCTAGGATTTTCATTGCCTAAAGGAGATAAAAAGTTTGGTTATCATCTTAGATTGCATTTTAGGAATTACATCTACATTTCCTGGTGAACCCGAAAGGCAAACTTCATAAACAAGATCAACTTAAAATAAATTCAATGAATCTAACAACGCTTTGGAACTTAACGCACAACATTTATAAGTCTAGGCTAGAGACGTATTCCAGCGTCGTAAAGCCTGGTAACTGTTGTTCTCACTAATGGTTGGGTGATTCCTCCACTTTGAGACAATAAGTGCCAGTACGGACTTGTGCTCCCACGTACCGTTGAGTATATTTTGGGAGACCCCAATAGGCTTAATCCTTTATCCATAGGAAGCCATGTCTGCTGCCCTATCGATCGCAATGCACTGAACACAGCATTCGGGAAGATTGACTGTCGTACCGTAAAAAGTATTCTGCAGTTTTGCGATTGGTTTGGTACTCCCTCTACCTAGATTTCCAGAGCAGTCCCTTTCGTTCCTTTTCAGACTCCTTAACGGAAAAGGTCCATCTGAGCACTTGTCACTTCAGGCTCATTAAAAATTGAAGGAGACTAGAGTCATCTTTTGTTTTTTCTCGACTCTTAAAAACTGAAAAAACAAGTTGTGTCAAAGCGTCTAAAATTTATTTTAAACGGAATATTCATTACCCCTTTCCTATGTTCATCTTGGGTTGAGAAAATGGAATCCACCAACCAAGGGATTCCCCTTGGAGGAAATCCTATTCCCTTCTCCTCTTGGGGAGATGTTGGTGCACCCCATATGGCCACATTGTCGCTTCCAGGACTGACAATTGGTTTGCATGATGGCTCTTCTCAACCTCTGTCGTTCAGAACACCACAATTAGTGAACAATCGAATCAGCAATTAGACGAATCCAGAGTTACCCACCAACCTTCTACTTCCTCTAATTCTTCCTCTCCTCCTTCCTCTTCGCTTGATGGGGCTGGTAAAGCCAAAAATCAACTACCTAAGGAGAAGAAGGAAAAGAAGAAAAAAGAGAAGAAGAAGAAGGAGCCAAAGGCAAATGGGGGAAAACGAGTGTCGTCTAGTGAAAATCCACACACTGCACCAACCAGGCCTAGATCGCCATGTGTCATTTGCAAGGGAGACCACTATCACAGAGATTGTCCTTGCATCCCTCGGATCTTAAGGGACTGGTCTCCTCGTTTGCACAACCTGGTGTCGTCAACCTCTGATGATCATGTTGAAAACACACCGTCAACTAGTGAAAGTGAAGCCCCAGGACAAAAAGGAAAGTATAGATTTCCTTGTAAACTGTGCGAAGGCGATCATGCCGTCCACCGTTGTCCCTTCTTAGACGAAGCTAAAAGAGTTTTGGACGATCGTCCGGTTTCACCGTTACGACTTCCTCCTGGGTATAAAAAACTCTTGCCGAGTCCGTCACTAGTTGAAAATCTGGCTGGCCCGCTCAAGTGGTCGGCCGAAGCATCTATCATTGAAGATAAAACATCTGAACCCATACCAGACGAAAGTCAAAAGGTCGAGGCGGCAGTTGACCCAGTCTTGCCTTCAGAGGTTCCATCTTCAGATGATACAGTCACTGAAGAGAACAAGGATGACACCGTCCAAATTCTTTCCATAAACACAGATTCCAACGAACATGGGGTCAATTTACCCATTCCTTTACCGCAGGAAGGAAGTTCGTCAGAGTCGTACCCGACCGTCTATTCGGCCCCACCTCCAAGCAACCTAGTTGTCTCCTTCGACTGGAATCAACTAGGCAGACCCTGTTTACCAGCCAGTATACCATTCTGAATTATTTTTCAAATATATAGAATGGTTATGGCTGGTACCATCATAGATGAAGGGGCTTCTGTGAGTATCCTTTCCTCAACTGCTTGGAAAGCGCTTGGTTCGCCATCGCTTTTGCCTGAGATGAGAAATCTAACAGGCTTTGATAAAGGAACCAGTCGACCATTAGGGATCCTTCCCAATGTGCCCATAACATTGAGAGGGAAAACCATTCACATGAACGTGATGGTAGTTCAAGGACCCCCGATTACAATCTACTCCTTGGACGAGACTATATTTATTGCATGAGAGCCATTGTCTCATCACTCTTTAGAGTGATGTGTTTTCCGCACGAAGGAAGAATGGTCAAGCTCGTAGACCAGCTTTCATTTCCTGGATCACGCATAGCAAATAGTCATATACCATCCCTAAATGGTCTTTTCACGCAAGAAATGTCTCAATCTCCAGTCCATCCACCCGATGAGCGCGAGTGATTCGAGGGGACATGACTGAAACCCAGGGGGCATGCACCCTGGTCTGCTTCGGCAGGAAAACTTCGGGTATAGGGTAGGTTTCCGCGAGAGAATATGACCTCCGTACTCCCGTCCGTGATTGGAAGAGGGAGTTGGACTGGAATAAGATCCTCTTGTCAAAGTTATGTGGGTTGGCGGGCATCGCCGCTCACCTTTGTTTATTTCGGTAGACATCGCCGGAGAAGTGTTTTGTTTACGCACTAAATAGAACAATCTTTGGGTAGCCTGAAAGAGGTATACCTTTCCTGATAAAACAAATGTTTTGTCAGCTCGAATAGAAGGTGACCTTGAAACTTTGTTTTATACCTGGGGGCATGCAAGCCTTTTGGCATGGAAGCGAAGAGCGACTAGTTATTTTTTAAATTTGTAGGACCTCTAACCCTTTAAACTCGTAGGATTAGTCGTTTCCTAACTTGCATAAAGAAAGGATGTGGGGAAAAACTCTAAAAGTTTCCATTTTATATGAGATATTCTTATCACACGACTGGATTAATCGAGCAGTTTTATCACATAGTTCAAGCTCGTTAAAAAATAATCATAAGACATGAGCAAATGTTTCCACCCGCATTTAAGCTCGTTAAAAAATGAACTATTCCCCAGTAAATAACCATCGTGAATGTATTACTTCAGCCGTTAAAGCCTTGGTCGTGTTTGCACCGTCACCTCCACTTTTTCATTGGCCAATCATTCACCTCCATTTGATTGTTTACCCATTTTGAGGAATAGCTGCGAAGAGTGATTTCACTATCCATCCTTGTGACACTACCGTGATTGGAAAATTCCAAACCTTACCTGGAATCAGCTGCTACCCGTTTTATCACTTGTTCCTCAAAAGACGAGTCTCCTTTAAGCTCTTTTCAACTGACTCGTAAAAAATGAAAAGATTGCCGAGCCATTGGCCTCTCCAGCTCGTTAAAGGGACAGGAAGTTCTATCCCTCCTCTAGATTTTAATCTTTTTGGACTTGAGGGATTATTACACAAAAAGATCGAGCGCTTGTTTTGTTTGGCTCGTTAAAAGTATCGAAAATCCATCCCTTCTGTATTGTTTTATACTTTTTCATACTTAAGGGATTAGATGACGAAAAAGGAATTTTGGAGTTACCTTTATGTTCCTTTTCAGACTCTCTAAAATTGAAAAGGACTGAGTTATCTTTGTCGTTAAACTCGTTAAAAAGATTAATAGCGACAAACTTGTCTATAGACGAGAACGAATTTCACTATCGCTCGGCTCATTAAAACATAGCAATGGGTTTGCCCGAAGGGAAAATTATAGAACAAGCATATGTTATCCTCCTCAAGCTTGACAAAAATAAAGAGGTACTGGTCAGCAATGACTGGGGAAAATTGGGAAGAAAACCCAAAGAAACTTTGTTGGTAGCAAGTCGCTCTTGAACATGACACTTCCGCTCCGTGTCTGAGTCGGGTTGGGTTGTTTCATTCACCGGTCACATCACCATGGTCACGCCATACCATCCAATTTTGGGGTTAATGCTACCAATCCATCACATCAGTGGTGCCGATATGTTCAAGAGAAGTCATTCAGAGAATTCACCTGTATCTCACCCACTACCATACATTATACTCCATTCTTTCATGACCGCCACCCTGAACCTTATATCACCAGATCGTTTTCACCTCCATTAAAATCATTTGCTCCATTCCGTGTCATTGATGTGGGATTCATTAAGGCCCTCCTGTGACGGATCACTTCTTGTTGACATCAGCTCATTATCCAAGAAGTCGATCTAGGAACACCCCATTCAGTACTTTGAAGCTTGCATACCTCAATGGCAAGTTTCTCACTTCCGGCGACGGGTTTACATCAATGGCCTTCGACCGAAAGATTTTGCGTGGTGTTCGACGCCAAGTCCTTTATTCACACCACGTGAATTGTACTGCAGTACCTTGAGGGTCATTATCATTATCGGTGATTCCTCTCGCGCTTGTTAACAGTTTACATCATTGACTGGTAATCAAGCGATGTCTTTCCATGTTCGACTTCAAAACATTTCTCACATGGATCGACTTGTACTTTGAGTGAAGATCAGATGAGAATGAAGACCCCGGATCTAGTTTCATCCATCCGGGCTGCGATATATATTCAGGGAAATAAAGACATTAAATGTACATCATTGCAGCACAGATAATCATCCTATCAAAAGGATGATGGCTCTACCAGAATCATCAGTCTACACTCAGACGATTGTCTGTCCTATGCACGTGAAAATGAATTTATAAAGCTGAGCATGGGAATGCCCGCCTCAGCTAGATCATGAAAACAGTATGAAGATAATGTATTATATTGTATCTTATTACAGGTCTCCTCCCATCATTGAAAGAACTTGGGATCCTCATAATAAATCATTTCACCCAACACCAAAAGATTAACGGCCTCATACTTTAGGGGGCAACTGTTATAGACATTTTTGGGCCCTACAACCACAAGCATGAAATGCCCATAAACCAAGGGCTCCTAAGTCCCTAAAAGTGTTGTTCTAACCCCTAAAGGAGCAAGGTCAACAGATTACAACTTCTCCCAGAAGTTCTCCATGAGAAACTGCTCAGACTTGGTCAAAACAGGATCATTGTAGCTGCTCCACTGGCTAGGTGTGTTGCATCTCACCCAAATACACTGTGAGGGTGCATTTCATTTCAAAAGTCCCTTCTGTGGGGTGCGATGGGCGAGAAATGACAAATTGCAGTGTCATTCCGCGAGGTGGAGAGGCAATGGAAGCTTCCAGAATCTTCTCCTGTGACACTTGCCTCACTAAATTCGACCAAGGATGAGTAAGAGGCCCTCAGTCTCCAAGTGGAAGTAAGAACTATCAGAGAGAAGACACTAATCAAATCACAAGCTGACTCATCCCCCTTACAGATATCTATATATGGATCCCTCATCCCAGAGATCCAGAGGCTGGAATTTTGCATATTGTACGGAATTGCTGTTGGTTTTCTGAGACAAACATTAGATTGTTGGGTGATCTAAGCTTTGTTTGAGGTGAAGAGGGGCTTCTTTGCTGGGAGGTTGATGCTGGGTCAGAACAACTGGTTGTAACTCCTCCTGGCTCTTTTCTTGTTTATCAATAAAAACTATTTGAGTTTTCCTCCATGCTTTTGTATCATTGATGATTGTTACATTTGTATGGTCAATTTACATCTGATCCTAGATTGTTTATGATTATAGATCCATGTCTTTGTATAGTTCTATGCTTATGTGATCGTACAGGTACTTTGTGAAGCTGGGCGTGCAAGGGAGCAGGTAGCTGAGGACTATCTAAGAAGAGAGGGATCGAATTGAAGGATTAGCGCAAGACAGAGGTTGGTCTTTCTGTTCCTCTCTATCTATAATTCATAAAGGAAAAACAAAAGTAGTTTTTCTCTGTTTGTTTCTAAGGCAGCTGTCACACCTTAGTGGGATAGAGCAGTTCTAAATAGACACTTTTCCCTGTAACAAAGTTGGGAGAGGGCTCTCTCCTTGTCAATCTCAAAAGAATATGGTCAATAAAGCTTGAGATGACTGATATAAAGATTTATTTTAGGCTAGGTAGGTGAGCTGAGGAGTTTGAATGAGTTTTGTTTTGTTTTGTTGGCTCAAATGTCAAAGGCAGATTTGGGTCCAGGGAATGGACACAGTCTTGCAGAGATCTCTATGGGGCGAGGTAGGAAAATGGTTCAGTACTTCAAATTGAGTGAGATGGAGAGCTTTTAGACTGGTGAGGAGTTGGAGAGGGCATGAAATTCTCAGGGATCCTCTTCAAACAACTAAAAACATAAATAACTAAACAAACCCTAGGTAGAGAACTGCAACTTCAATGAATTCTAACTTTATCCTTGTTTCAATTAGTTAAGATGAATAGAGAGAGATGACGATATACATAAAATGCATGTGAACTTGCAATTACAGAAGGAAACACAATACCAAATCAAGTTTCCACAAGAATCCCATAAAGTGCTGCAAACCCTGCTCTATTCCTTTGCCAAACTGTTGAAATGAGTGTACAATAATGCTCAAAGCATTCACAAGAGTCCAACCTTTACCAATGACTGAAAAACTACTAGATATAGGCAAAAAACAACTCATGCTAGGCTTTAGGGGTCGAATTCATGAGTTTCGAAGTTGTTTCAATAAGATATAAACTAAGAACTAAAAACTAGGTAGTGGAATAGCGTGCCTCTAAAACCTAGGAAACTGATTCATTCAGTTTCAAACTACCTTTTGATGATGTATCTACTTCCATGAGTGAAATTTTAGCATATTTACATCAAAATCCATCCGTTTACATAAAATTACATCATGAGTTTGACTATGAGAGAGAAAAAAGTCAAACTAAGAAAAAACTAGGCGAAAAAATAGAGCTTTTTGGCAAAAAAAGTCAATTTTCCATCCTGTGCGTCGCGCTCTTATCCCTGTGCGCCGCGCTAATTTGGAGCTGATTTTGGAGGCCTTCCTGTGCACCACATTTTCTCCAAGTGGGCTTGTTGGATAGGTATTCCTATCTACTTTCAAGAACAAGTGGAATTTCTAAATTTGGTCTCCATTTGCCACTCCAAAAATGAGTTCTCCCAACACTGCTTCCTGTGTGTCCAAAAAGCGGCAGAAAGGTCATTTTTGAGGTGCTTTGGACCCTTTTGGAAGCTCAAAACTTGTCAAAATTTCTAGGCCATGTGAGGGAATTCATATTTTTCCATGAAAAATCCAAAAATGTTGAGTCTTCTTCAAAAGGAGGTCTCTAGCAAAAGCGCGCGCTAGGTGGCGCGGCGCACCAGGTAGAAAAACCTGTTTTTTAGGCCAAAATTTAAAATTTGCAAAAAATTTCCCAAATTTCTTGAAATTTGGTCTGAGTGTTCTTCATCAGGTGCTATGTTGAGCTAAGGAAGCCTCAGCCAAGATCTAGAGCCTATCTTGCTCTTTTCTCTTCCTCATGGCTTTCTTCAACTTGGCCTTCAAAATCTTGATTCTCACTTTGCACACCTTGTTTCTCACCAAGTAGTGGTATGCCATGTGCCTCAACATCTTTTTCTCTCTGTTTTCCTTCTCCAGCATCTTCTCCAAGTGCAAGTTTGTCCTCTCAAGCCAAGATTCACGATCATCTTGAATTTCTTGTTCAAGCATTGTCAACTTGATTTTCCTCCTCTTGGAAACTTGTCGGTTTGCCTTTATGTTTTTTAGCTCCATGATGGTTTTTTGATCCTCTAGCTATTTGTTCCTCTGCTCCAAATATTTGATTATCCATTTGGCTCTTCCCAGGTTGAGGGACAAGTGATGAATGTCATCTTTTTGCTCCTGAATGATCTATTTGAGCTTTGAGCACAAATCAGTGTCATCATCCTGAATAAGAATGAAATCTGCCTCTTGACCTCCTGAAGGTCCCTCATCATTCAAGGGCTTCTTATCCTTGTCATGTACCTGCTCTGTTGATGGAGGAAACGAGACCCCTTCCACCCCGGGTGGAGATAGTACTCATTTTGCTGCTGCAAACAATCTCCTAGTGCCCTTTTGGTATGTGACAAACACTGGCACACTAGTGGTTTGTGTCTCATGAACATCCTGTTGATGTGAAGGCTCTCCTGCCTCATGAAAAACTGATGGGGTCACTTGAGGACCTATAAAGACCTCATGTGAGATGAAATCTTCCCATGACACATTCAGTAAACCAAGCTAATGCAAAACCATAATTTTGATTAGTGCAAAGTGATACATGTTGTTATACGGCTGATGAGGAGGCTTCCTTTGCACTAATGTAGTCATCTTCTCAATATTCCGGCAAATGAAATAGGGGAGGTTCATCATCCTCACCCTAGTAAAGTGCATAAATAATCTGATATGATAGGTGTACAGACAAGAAAATTTTCCCTCACAGCTGAAATATCTAATTATGAGTTTCATCAAGGGAGCATATGTGTCCTGTAGGTACTTGAATGGGAAAACTCTACTGACGTGTCTCTGAAAACCAGCCTTGGTATAAGTCTCATAATGATCTCTATCTACCAGTTGTTCCTTATCCCACTGCTCACCTACATTTGGAATACTGGTTGCTTGAGCAATTGTCTCAGGTGTCAAGGTGAATGTCACACCTGCGAAATTGACTTGGCCATTGTGAAGATGGAGCACAAATAGTCTGGCCAACTCATGGTGGTATTTGACTCTTTCCACCATCTCACAAAATTGATAACAGGATTGATGTTGGAAGCATGTAACAACAAGAGGACAGGCCAACAGTTTGGCAAGTGAAGTAGGCTCCTCCCAGTTATGTTTTCCACTCTTATGAGGCCTCCTTGGTTCATGAATTTCTCTGGAAGAGTCACTGACTGTTTCCTCATTTCTATCATAGGAAGAATCTGACTCCATGTTTGCCAATGCTTGGGTTTTCTCAGATGAGTATGAAGAGATTTTATGGTGTCAATAGGTTTTTGCTGCCAAAGATATGAATTTATGAGGTACTGTGGAGGGAATGTGGAGGGACTGTGTATGAGAGGTTGGGTATGTTGTTTGTAGGGTTTTTGGGGAATGAAAGGGTTTAGGGAATAATATTTAGGGTTTGGGATAGAAATTAGGGTTTAGGGTAATGAGATTTAGGGATTAGGGTTAGTAATTTAGGGATATGGGAAATAGGGAATGGGTAAATATGAATGAAAAGGGAGGGAGAAAATGAAGTGAGGGAGTGAGGGAGTGAAAATGATAGGAGTGGGATTTAGCAGCAAAAAATGCAATTTGTAAACCCTATGCAATGTTTTTTCATCAAACTGCAAGGAACTAGGGTTTCAATATTTCCCTATTAAATCACCAAGAAGACTGAGACAAACTCATGCACTGAGCATATTGGAGTGTGAACTTACTTGGGCAATGAAGAATTTAGAAATTTGAGAGTTTGGAGGAAATTGTATGTGAATTTCGGGTGTTGTAGTCCTGTGCACCACGCCACCTCACAGGTGCCCCGCGCTACCTCGGTGCACCGTGCGCCTTATAAAAATACACTGCAAACTACTGCACGGTGTGCCGCACTGGATGAGTGCGTCGCGCCTGTAATTTTCACCCTTTGAATGCGAAATTGCTCCCTTGGCTCTTGAAAACACAAATGGACTTGTTCTCCTTCAGTTTTGGCATGCAAACGAACCTCTTTGATATGAATACACTTTATATAGCAATGGATTTTAATTTTTCATTCAAGAAAACCCACTTTGCTAATGTTTGCTCATTTCACTTTCTTTTAAAACTTTGTTTTGGGCAATTTGCTTTACTTTTGCCTTTGATGGACTGAATGCTTTGAATTTTTGTTTTTTTGTAGGTGGTGGAGTTGTAGAGGCTTTGGCAAGGTGACCAGGGCTACCTCTGAAATTATTACATATGGAAAAAATGAAATTACATCAAATTTAGTACATGAAACATAAAAACTCTGTTTTTCCTCAAAACAGGGTTTTGAGGAAAAATCAATCACTGAGCATGTGATTATTGAAATTATTGGTGTTGGGACTTTATTTGACCTCCTCATGCACCTGCTGACCATTATTGAGATTTTTGAAGACCTTATTGATGAAACCCTAGACCTAATGAGACCTAAAACCCTAAAAATGACTTTTGCAAATTCAAAGAAAAAAATGACTACAGATGATCTAGATGTATGAAAATGGTCCATCAGGTAAAGAACATGAGGGAAAATGTATAATATGCCACTACCATCAGATGATCCATGACCCTAATGGAATGCAGATGATCGAGTAAGACTCCTAACATGCAATGCAACAAGAGAATTTGATCACTAATGGAGGGATGAAGATACTGACACTAACATTGGCTCCAATGGGGATGGTAGCTCCTTGGAGGTGCCAAGAACTACAGACCTCTGGAAAGCAGACAGTGCCTTCTTCCATTGGGCTATGGAGTCAATAACTTTGACAAACCAAAACCAATATTTTGACTCAATTTCAAGACTGAAATCGACTGAAATCTTGACTCAATTTCAAGATTGAAATCGACTAAAAACTTGACTCAAACAATCCAAACCAAAACTAAAATCAAACCTTCAGTTTTATAGCCTTCACTTCGGGCCCCAAACTGAATGAATGATTACAGTACACACTTTCAATGAAGGAAATAAAACGATATATACAATGATACATATGACAGTAGAAAATATTTTAGAGATGGTACCGTTTCAGCAGCTGACCATTGACCAGCCCACCTGGACAATCTTCTCCATCCATTTCTTTCAGCAAGAAATCATTCTGACCCCGGTATGCAGAAATTTTGAAAGATCCTTTCCACAGGTTCTCAAATTTGCCATGCTTACCTTTGTCTTCATTTCGGGCATCCCATTTCAGCACTATGTCTTCAATTTGAAACTTGTCTGCCTTTGCCTTTCGATCATATATCTTCTTCATTCTCTCTTTCAGCTTGAAGGTGTTAGCACCTAAATCTGCCTTGGGATGAAGGAAGGCAAATTTCAGGGTAACCACAAACCACGCTCAGTCTGGTAGCTAGCCCTACCAGAATAGGAGAGGGCTCTCTCCAAGTCATGCTCAGTGAATGAGTAAACGGAATGGTCTGAGATGACTAACAGTGAAATATTGATCTTAGGCTAGTAAGTAAATATGGATACAAGAAGAAATGTTTTATGAATGACTGAGTTTCTGGGATGGTATGGGACCAACGGAAAGCAATGAGCAGAGAATTTAATTCAAAGGCACAGATTATTTCGTGAGGCAATATAGGCGGAAAGTCTAGCAATTTAGTTTGAAATAACGCGGAATGAAGGAATTTCTTAGGAGGGTGAAAAGGGCATAAGTACATGAATCCTTTTCAACAGAAGAAGAACACTGAACATGAAATTTTCCTACAGGCAGAGCAATAAAAATGAATTCTACCTTATCTAACTTATAAAATTTCACTGGAAATGAATATGAAATGAACTGTGAAACATTTCGAAATACATATGAAACATAAGAGACACATTTGCTACACTCACAACCACATGAATCTCATGAAACAGAGCCACTACCTTTCATCAATCCTCTGTCAAAATATACAATGAAGAACTAAGTTTCTTTCCCACAGTCTCCTAAAACTTACAAGCCAATCAACCCTTTGCAAATAGTTTGCATACAATATATAGAATGTGCCATGAAGAGATAGAACGTCCAAGGGTTGGGGATTTACTCGAATCATTACAAAATGGAGGTGGAAAGCCAACCATTAGCTACAGGTGCAGCGTTACAAACATGACAAATGGCTTGGGTGACCGTTCGCCTTCCTTCGCCACTTGGATAGAATCCAATCTAGAGTGAAAATAATTTAAATGCCACCTTAGGTGATGAAAAAGTTAAATTTAGATGAGCGGGCCCACTTGGAGAAGTCACAAATCGAAATTTCGCGAAACGGAGGTGAAACTGGCCTTTTTTCCTATATGCATCGCGCCACTTTCTATATGCGCCGCGCCACTTTGGAGCATGTTTTGAGGCACTTGCAGGAGTCCAAAATGTGCCCAAGTGTGCTTTTTGGAAATCTTGGCCTGTCTACTTTCCAACCTAAGTGGAATTTATGAATTTGGTGCTCATTTTCCCCTCCAAATCTTCATTCTCCCAAGACTGCTTCCTGTGTGTCAAAATAGGGGCAGAGAGGTCATTTTTTGAGTTATTTTGACCTCCTGGAGACTCAAATCATGCCCAATTTTCTTGTCCAAGCACGAGTAGTCGTGATTTTTCATGATGAATCCAAAAATGCAAACCATTTGTGATTTTGAGCTCCCAGTCCTAAGCACTGCGCCAATGCCGCGGCGCACAGGGAGAAAAAACCTGTGTTGTGACCAAAAATTTACCATGTGACCAAAATTGCCCCAAATTTCTTGAAATTTGGGCTGGAGGTTCTCTATGAAGTTCTATGCTGGGCCAAAGAGGCTTCGGCCAATATCTGAAGTCGATCGAGCTCCCTTTGCCTCTTTTACTTCTTGATTGCCTTCCTCAATTTAGCCTTAAAATTCCTGATTCGGGCCTTGCATACTTTGTTTTGTGCCATGTAGTGGAAAGCCATGTGTCTTAGCAGTGCATGGTCCTTATTGGCCTTGTATAGCAGCCTCTCCAAGTGCATGTTGACTCTCTCGAGGTTTGCTTCGCGATCCTCATTAATCTCTTGCTCCAATGACGTGAGCTCAACTCTTCACCTTTGTGCAGCTTGGCGATGCTCACGAATGTTTTGTAGCTCCATGACCGCTTGCTGATCCTCAAGCTATTTGTTCCTCTACTCCAGATATTTCATGTTCCACTTAGCCCTCTCCAAGTCAAGGGACAAGGCTTCGATCTCTGATTGCTGCTCCTGGATGATCTCTTGAGCTGTGCACTTGTTGGTTCTGTATATGTATCATCATCATGAAGGAGAACAAATTCGGTCTCTTGTTCAGCTGATGGCTCACCTAAAGGCCCCTCATCCTACATTGGCTCCTTACCTCTATCCTGTACCTGTAGTGCTGATTTCGGAAGCGAGGCCCCTTCCACCCCGAGTGGAGATAACACTCGCTTTGCTGCTGTAAACAAATGTCTACTGCCTCTCTGATAGGTGATGAATACTGGTATAGTAGTGGTCTCATAGCGCTCATACCGATGAGAAGGACCACTTATCTCATGTTCAACCTTTGACTCTACCTGTGAAGTGCTGAAGAGGTCACGGGAGATGAAGTCATCCCAAGTAATGCCCTACAATCCCAACTGATGATCCACCAAAATCTTAATAAGAGCAAAGTGATAAACACTATTAAGTTGTTGCTGAGGGGTCTTGTGCTGCATGAAGGTGTTCATCCTCTCTATGTTCTTGCAAATGAAAAATGGGATGTTCATCATCCATACCCTGGTAAAGTGCATGAGCAACCTGATGTGATAGGCATATAGACGAGAGAACCTCCCCTCACAGCTGAAGTACTTCATGATCAACTTCATGAGTGGAGCATATTCATCTTTCAAATATCTGAATGGAAAGACTCTTGTGAGATGCCTCAAGCAACTGGCCTTAATGTAAGGCTCATAATGCTGCCGATCAATTTTCTGTTTCTTGTGCCATGGTTCTCCAACATTCGGTATACCGGTTGCTAATGAGACAGTTTCGGGTGTCAGTGTGAAGGTGACCCCGGCCAAGATAGAGTGATCTCCATGTAGGTGAAGCACAAAAAGACGGGCCAACTCATGATGAACTCGAACATTAGCCACTCTTTGACAAAATTCAAAACATGATAGATGCTGGAAGCATGACATGGCAAGAGGGCAGGCCTGCAATTCTGTGAGGGTGGTTGGCTCATCCCTAACATGTTTGCCACTCTTGTGATGTCTCCTGGGAGCCTGCTCTTCCGAGGATGAGTCACTTTGTGTCTCCATCTCATACTCTGATGAATGTTGTGATGCCATGACTGTTGTGTGTACTGTATTTAGGCTACCCTTTGATGATGGTGTGAAGCTGGGTGCTTTTGTGATATCTGCCACCAAGGGGAACAATGAAACAAAAGGGAGTATTAGGAGGGGAGTAATGTGATGGGAATAGGGGTTATGGGGAGAAGTTTGTTTAGGGATATGTAGGGGGTTTGGGTATTTGATAGGGTAGGTTTTTGGGGTGTTATGTTGACAAATAAGAGGAGGGGAAAGAGAATAGGGTTTGGTAGTGTTTTAGGGTAGGGATAATAGGAAAATGAGAAAGGTAGGATAGGGAAAAATGGTAGGTGAGGGAAAAATGGTGGGTGAAAATGGAACCTTGGCCTCAATACAACAATTATGCAACCCTAGCAACAATGGCCTTTGGTGTTTTCTTTTGGTTGATTTTATGAGTTTTGTTGCATTCAAGCATAGCCATAAACCACCATATCATTTATAAACTTTGATGAACAAGTCATGTCATAGAGCCTATCTGTCAATTTGAGGGGCTTCACAAAAAATTTGAGGAAATTTGGCATGTTTTTGGCCCTCTGTGGGTGTGCATCACGCCTGTTATATGCGTCGTGCCCATTGAAAATTTGAACTGAGGGGTGGCTCTGTGTGCGCCGCGCCCCTGTGTATATGCGCCGCGCCCTAAAAACTGCCTCCAACCTTGCTCCAAACACGCACGATGCACACTCAAACACTTTGCAATGTTTCCGTATGCCTTGATTTGCACAGTGACTTTGATTTTGGTGGACACTTGTATATAAAGACTTGGAAGTCATGGTTTAAATTTTTGCTTCTCCAAAAACCCATTTTTCTAATGTTATGTTTTGACACTTTTTCATTGACTTAAAGCAACACTGATTTTCACTTTCCCTTTGAAATTTTAGCTCAAATGATGAAATTTTAGGCACTCTTTGTAGGGATTGCATGACATGACATTTGGCCACAGAAACCATGTCTGCATCTGAAGAAATCAACTGACGACTTTTTTGAAAATTTTATCACCAATGACATTGTTTGACTTTTCTTCAAAACAGAGTTTTGAAGAACAGTCGAAGTTTATCAATATGACAATGAAACTCTCTGAATCATTACTTTGTAAGGGCCTCAATCTGGCCTGCATGGCTCTACTGGACATATTTAAAGACCAAATTGATTAATCCCTAGACCTAATGATCGAAAATGACCTTTGTCCATTAAAGGACGAGACCTTGACTGTCATGGACTTTGGTGATCATTGACAAAAGAGCTAAGCCAGCAGGGGCCAGACATGAGGGGAAATGACTAGCATGACCTTTTCTTTCAGATTATGGCATGCTCCTAGCAGAATGCAGCTGGGTAAATGGAGCGGGACTCCTAAAAAATGAAATGCATAAAGAGTTTTGATCTCTGACAAAGGACTAACGAGACCGACTCTAACAGAAGGTATTCTGAAAATCCTCCTCTCTAGTCTGTTGTAAATGGATCATTTGATTGATTCTCTGTTGTAAATGATCTTCCTCACTACCAGCTTCTTGCAGAAGTTTAACAAGCGGAACTGCGAGAGATGTAGGAAAAACAATGTCCACACCATACATGATCTCGAAAGGAGACATACCTATTGACTTTTTCTGACTTACTCTATCTACCCATAATGCATTGACCAATTTCTTGTGCCAGCTCTTCTTATTTGTTTCCAGCAGCTTTTTGATGATGTTGACTAAAAATTTATTCCTAGGATTCTGCCAAACCATTACCTTGTGGATAGTATGCAGTTGAGTGCCCCAAGGTAATTTGATATTTATTGCAAAAATCAATCATATTTTTAGATTTAAAAGTTGTTGCATTATCTGTAATTAGCTTATGAGGACAACCAAAACGTGACAAATATTGTTCTCAAGAAACTGAATTATTACCGAATCAGTGGCCTGCCGAGTAGGAATCGCCTCAATCCATTTAGTGAAGTAGTCTGTTGTGGTAAGGATCAAATTATGTTGTGTTGAAGAAGTAGGATGGATCTCGCCAATGAAATATAAACCCCACTGTTGAAACAGAGCACTAACTTCAACCGGTTTGAGTGGAAAAGGCTATAATTTTCTCTTACCTTGAAAAATTTGACATTCATGGCAGCTTGTAACAGTCTTGTACGCATCAGAAAAGAGGGTTGGCCAATACTATCTTGCTCTCAAAATTTTATTGGCTATTGTCTTCCAAAATAGATGACTTCCACAATCTCCTTTGTAAAAATCATCCGTGACCTGTTTTTCTTCTTCTTCAACCAAACAATTCAGCAAGACACCGCCAGGATCTTTCCAATAAAGTGCATTATTCATTATATAAAACTTTGCAGCCTTTAATTTCAGGGTCCTACTTTTGTTCTAAGCCAATCTGGGTGGCGATGAGAGATGTTGGAGCACATAAACAATATCCTTGTACCAAGGAGAAAGAAGAAACATTTCAGCTACCTGAACAAGTGAACTTTCCTCATCTTCTTTGGACATAGCAGTAATGAGATTTATGTCCAAGGCATGCAAATTAGATTCCACCATCAGTTTGGCCAGCCCTTGTCCTTTGATGAGCTTTGTTGGTTTTATCTCCACATCATATTCTAACAAAGCTGTGATCCATTTGCCTCGTCTCCCTTCCGGATCTGTTTGCACTAAGACATCTTTAACGGTATCATTAGGGACATAAGCAAGGATGTGAGAATGCAGAATATAAACTCGAAAATCTTTCAATGCCTTTACCAAAGCAAGAGCTTGATTTTTAATAATATTGTACTTTAAAGTTGCATCCCTTATCGTTCTACTGAAAAAAGCAATTGGTTTCTCAAGCTGGTCTCTTTTCTGCATTAAGACCGCTGCCATAGTATGATCCGAAGCAAATGAAAACAAAATAAAATCTTGAGAATAATTTGGGTTGATCAAAATTGGAGATGAAGAAATGGCTAGCTTTACCAAATTGAAAGACTTGATGGCTTCCTCGGTCCATTTCACTAAACTATCTTTCTTTAACATGTTTGTGATTTCCCTCAAATGTTCTATAAGATTGGCACAAAACAACGTAAGAAATTCATCTTACCATTGAATGACTGGATCTCCTTTTTACTTCGTGGAAAATCAATTTTTTGAATGGCTTCCACTCGAGCTGGATCAATACAAATGCCCTCCTTGGATATGATATGACTGAGAAGCTTGCCTTCATCCATGGCAAACAAGCTCTTCTTTGGATTGAGATATATGCCATACTTTCTACACCGCTGAAATACAATTTTCAAATGAAAAAGGTGCTCTTCATCTGAATTAGAAAAAACTGTCAAATCATCAAGATAAACAACTAAAAATACATCTTTATCATTTTCAAATGTGATATCCATAGCCCACTGAAAGGTTGCACCGGCATTCTTCAATCCGAAAGGAATCTTGGCATAATGGAAAGTTCCCCACGGAGTGGTGAACGTTGTTTTGTCTCTATCATCCTCATGGACCAGAATTTGGTTATAACTAGAATACCCATCGAGTAGCGACATGTGAGATGCTCCAACTACTCTTTGAAGTATGTGATCCATCTTGGGCAATGGATAGTTATCTTTCAACAACACTTTATTCAAATTTTTGAAATCAATACATAATCGAATCTCCCCTATTTTCTTGTGCACGGGCACCAAATTTGAAATCCAATCTGAAAATCTTATGGGAATGATTATACCAACTTTGTATAATCGATTCACTTCCTTCTCTATTGAGGGTAGCATCTTTGGATTTATCCTTCTTAGCTTCTGTCGGAAAGGCTTTTGATTTGGCTTGATCAAGATGATGTGCTGAATTATGCTCTTATCATATGCCTTCAAATCTAAATAGTCCCAAGAAAATACATCAGTAAATGAAGATAATGAACTAATGTATTTTTCCTTTACCTGTGGAGGCAAGGCCCTTGATAACTTGACCATTTTAGGATTTTCTGTTGATCCAGTGTTTACATCTTCAACTCCTTTCTCGGTGGGTGTCAAGCTCGGTTTCCGAGCTACATCATCTTGATCAAACAACTCCTCTAAAGGTATTAGACCTTTAGGAATGACATTGTCCTTGAGCTACAAAACTTCCATCTGATTTACTTCCATATTTGCTTCACCATCATCATGTTCTCCATCTATAGAAGTGTCTTTGTACTTGCCTTCAGTTTGCAAAAATTCTTCGATCTCTTTATCATCTTGAAACACCTGCCAATATCTTTGGTTATCTGGGACATCTGGGCGATGTTTCACATGAATTTCAAACTTATTGTCTGAATTCATCGGAATTTTCAAATCACTTGCAACTATTGCGAGAGAATCTGCAATAACATTCTGAACACGAGGGACACATGTCAAAGTGTAGTCTGGAAACAATCTCAAAATATCTAACACCGCATTCTGGTAAGCTCGCATGCGAGGATGCTTAGCTTGGTATTCACCTTTCACTTGCTTGATAACTAACTCGGAGTCGCCATATACTGAAATTATTTTAGCATTTAACTTCTTAAGGATTTTCAGACCAACAATTAAAGCTTCATATTCAGCCTCATTATTTGAACAATCAAAAGTTAATTTATATGAACAAACCTTTACATTACTTGGCACTTTAGTTGGAAGAAATACAGGGTTGCGTATTCGAATGCCAATTCCAGCACCTTCCCTACCTACCGCACTATCAAAGTCCATGCTCCACAACCCAGCTTCATCCTCCAAATGCTGAAATTCTTTTTTCTCTTCTTCTTTTGCTTGCTATCCATCAACTTCTTGCTACTGTTAGAAGGCTGATTGCTCAACAGTACTATCAAGCTTTCGTCTTTCTTGATCTAGTACAGCTCTAAAATTTTCAGTGATATCTGGAATATCTTATACTTCAACTACTTGACTATTTATATCATTAAAACTATCAGAATATAAAACAAAAGATTCCAAATCGGTATGTACATAGTTGATTGGATGATTTAGAGGTTTCTCCTTGCTAGTGATCATGTACTTCATATTTTTCTCCTGGTATAATTTCCTCAACTGTCCAAATACGAGAATAGTAGCATAGGAGAAATCAAGCTGCAATGTCCCTTTGAGTTTTGCTCCCCAAGATCTAGAAAGAAGCATGCCAAATCTAGGAGGAATATCTGCCACAACCACATCCATCAAAACATTCTTCGCCGGAATCTGATCTAAAGTGACAACCAAATATTTAATAAGCCCAATGCACCTGACCCTACCAGAATCAAAGGAATATAGATCATGGTACTTGCGAGTGATATCTAGACCCAATTTTTCCATGATTGCTTTAGGCATGAGATTATGAGAGGCTCCTGAATCGAACATGGCATTGTGCAATACAAAATCATGCAATCTAAGGCTGATGTAAAAAGGAGCTAGATCAATGTCCTCAGACTCTCCTTCTAATGCTGGCCCAAAGATAAGTTTGGGCTGATCATCCTCCACATTTACCATATCAAATAATGGATCCAAATTCAAAATCTTAGACACCTGACCTTTATAGCTGTTGTTCTTCATTAATTCGGTCAAAGGAATTGACACTTTTTAGCAATTTCATTTTCTAAGCTAAAGGTTGATGTTTTCTCTACCTCCTTGACTGGAGCATCCTTCTTTTCAGTCTTCTCCTTTGATACAATTGCCTGATTTGATCTTTCAATTGCTGATTGTGTTTTGCTGGTGGTAGGATCAACTGTTTCCTTTCCCTTTCTTTGCTCTATTGGAGAATCGTTCTTTGGCGATGACACTTCCTTCTTCTTCTAAATTGGATTGATGGGAACTTCTCTACTCCTGAGTGAATATTGTCATTGTTGGGCTGTCAAAGCATTCATGTAACCCCTCTGATATTCATCAGACTCTTCTTCAAGAATTGTTTCATTTGCCAAGATGAAATCTTCGTCTTTTTGTACAGCTGGGCTTTCTGAATACTCTTCATCTTTAGTGATATAAATGGTTAGATCATCAGGTGTAAAGAAATTATTCTCCTCACCAAATATATTCTCATCATCATCTGATTCCAGACCATGTACAAAATTCTACTGTAGGGGTGTCTTTAATTACTGTTGTGTCGCTTGGTCTTGTGCTCTTTGTTCTCGTTGCTTGATTCTGAATCGTGGTTGTTGCTGACCATGAAAGTTTGGATTTCTGACTTGTGTTTCAGGCTTATCAGCAATTGTGAGCCTATCAAAAATCTTCTTGATCTTGCGACACAAATGATCGGAGGAAGAAGCTTCTTCTTTTATAGTCACCTTCTTTTCGGCCTTTGCTCTAGCTCTCTTGGCAAGCAGATTTGCCTCAACGTTGGCTGCAATTTTCTGCATGTCCTCCCATGTAGTCGGATCTCTTTCCCTCAATTGATATGCCATGTCAGGATCGAAGCCATCGAGAAATTTAATCAAAGCCAAGCCCATTGGTGGTTTTATATCAGCGGGAATTGCATTGTAAACAGTATTGAATCTGACACAATAATCTTGGACACTCTCACCAACATTCCTCTTGATGTTCTCATATTCGGAAAGAATTTGAAGAGGGTTTTTCTTTACTTCCCAATGATCCAATAATTGTCTCTGAAGATTGGTTAGTGTAGTGATACTTGCAGTCGGCAAAGCTCTAAACCACTTTCGCACTTCACCTCCAAAAGTTTGCACAAATAATCTCATAGTCACATTTTCGGCATCAATCTCATGAAGTTCAAAGAAATCTGTCATCCTATCCACATGCTGCTGAGCTATGATACTTTGAGGAGTACCATCAAACAATGGGATTTTTCTTTGGTAGTCAATGGGCGTGGCATCCAAGTTTAGAGGAAACACAAGGGGTGCATATTGGTCAGCCATTTCTCTAGGTGGATTTACAACTAGCCTTGGGGATGTAGGAGGAGTTGAAACAATGATAGCAGTTGACAATGTAATTGGTGTATGAGGTGTCGAAGGAGGAGAGGAAATATGAGATGTTTAAGGTGTTTATGGGGGAGAAGAGACAGGAGGTCTCTGATCTGATATAGTGGGTTGCACGGGAAGGTGGGAATGAAAGGAGGTTCGGTAGGATTTCCTGAACCAGATGCAATTGCAGATGAACCAAGAGTTGCCCATGCGGATTCTAAGAACTTGGGAATATTCGAAGCCACAATGGAAGTTTAAAGATTCAAGATATAACTGTCAATTGATCTATTTTCCCTTTCAGTTTCAAGATATTTTACAAACTCTATATTTAAGACAGTAGAACCAACAGCACTTTCAGATTTAGTCTCAAACAACGAAAGATCAAAATGTTCGTCAAATTCAAGATCTTCAAGATATTCAAAACCAACAGGACACGAATGAGATTTGAACACAGGAATCACATAACTTTCTTGTCGAAGAATTCTTGGGACGAGATTTGGGTTTTCATACACAGGAGGAGGATCAGGATCAGGAGTGTCTCTGGTGTATCGTCTGGAAGCCAGTGTGTTGAATTAATCCCAAAAATCAAACAGACAAAATGAACTTGTTCAACCTATCAAATTATAAACTCATCATCCAAAGTCTATAATTTCTTAATGATACTAGGGTAATCGTTTAGATCAGATGTTCAGTTTATAAACTAGACCGGAGATTGACTGAAGCAGCATTCGTCTACTTTCGTTAATGCAAAGCAAGAGCGTTTCGGAGGCTACCTGGCTAACTTCAGGCTCTGTCTGTAGTCTACAAAGCAAAACAATAATAATAAACTTTCTTCCCCAGTACGGTCGCCAATATGTTAGGGCATAATTCTACCTCGGGCTGAGAAATGCAGGATCTAGGGTAACATCAAACCACGCTTAACCTGGTAGCTAGCCCTACCAAGTCGAGAGAGGGCTCTCTCCTTGTCAATCTCAAAAGAATATGGTCAATAAAGCTTGAGATGACTGATATAAAGATTGATTTTAGGCTAGGTATGTGAGCTGAGGAGTTTGAATGAGTTTAGTTTTGTTTTGTTGGCTCAAATGTGAAAGGCAGATTTGGGTCTGGGGAATGGACACAGTCTTGCAGAGATCTCTATGGGGCGAGGTAGGAAAATGGTTCAGTACTTCAAATTGAGTGATATGGAGAGCTTTTAGACTGGTTAGGAGTTGGAAGGGCATGAAAGTCACAGGGATCCTCTTCAAATAGTTGAAAACATAAATAACTAAACAAACCCTAGGTAGAGCACTGCAACTTCAATGAATTCTACATTTATCTTTGTTTCATTTAGTTAAGATGAATAGAGAGAGATGATGGCATACATAAAACACATGTAAACTTGCAATCATATAAGGAAACATAATACCAAATCAAGTTGCCACAATAGTCCCATAAAGTGTTGCAAACCCTGGTCTATTCCTTTTCCAAACTGCTGAAATGAGTGTACAATAATGCTCAAAGCATTCACAAGAGTCCAACCTTTACCAAATGACTAAAAAACTACTAGATATAGGCAAAAAACAACCCATGATAGGCTCTAGGGGTCGAATTCATGAGTTTATGAGTTGTTTCAACAATATCTAAACTAAGAACTGAAAAGTAGGCAGTGGAACAGCTTGCCTCTAAAACCTAGGAAACTGATTCATTTAGTTTCAAACTACCTTTTCATGATGTATCTACCTCCATGAGTGAAATTTTAGCATATTTATATCAAAATCCATCAATTTACATCAAATTACATCATGAGTTTGACTATGAGAGAGAAAAAAGTCAAACTGAGAAAAAACTAGGCGAAAAAATAGTCTTTTGGCAAAAAAGTCAATTTTCCATCTTGTGAGTCGCGCTCCTATCCCTGTGCACCGTGCTAATTTGGAGCTGATTTTGAAGGCCTTCCCATGCACAAAATTTTCTCCAAGTGGGCTTTTTAGATAGGCCTACTTGTCTACTTTCCAGAACAAGTGGAATTTCTGAATTTGGTCTCCATTTTCCCCTCCAAAAATGAGTTCTCCTAACATTACTTCCTGTGTGTCCAAAAAGGGGCTGAAAGGTCATTTTTTAGGTGCTTTTGACCCTTTTGGAAGCTCAAAACTTGTCAAAATTTATAGGCCATGTGAGGGCATTCATATTTTTCCATGAGAAATCAAAAAATGCTAAGTTTTCTTCAAAAGGAGGTCTCTAGCAAAAGCGCGCGCCAGGTGGCGCGGCGCACTAAGTAGAAAAACCTGTTTTTTAGGCCAAAAATTTAAAATTTGCAAAAAGTTTCCCAAATTTCTTGAAATTTGGGTTTATTGTTCTTCATCAAACACTGTGTTGAGCTAAGGAAGCCTCAACCAAGATCTGGAGCCTATCTTGCTCTTTTCTCTTCCTCATGGCTTTCTTCAACTTGGCCTTCAAAATCCCGATTCTCGCTTTGCACACCTTGTTTCTCGCCAAGTAGTGGTATGCCATGTGCCTCAACATCTTTTTCTCTCTGTTGGCCTTCTCCAGCATCTTCTCCAAGTGCAAGTTTGTCCTCTCAAGCCAAGATTCACGATCAGCTTGAATTTCTTGTTCAAGTGTTGTCAACTTGATTTTCCTCCTCTTGGCAGCTTACCAATTTGCCTTTATTTTTTTTAGGTCCATGATGGTTTGTTGATCCTCTAGCTGTTTGTTCCTCTACTCCAAATAGTTAATTATCCACTTGGCTCTTTCCAGGTTGAGGGACAAGTGATGAATGTCATCTTGCTACTCCCGAATGATCTCTTTGAGCTTTGAGCTCAAATCAGTGTCATCATCTTGAATAAGAATGAAATCTGCCTCTTGACCTACTGAAGCTCCCTCATCATTCAAGGGCTTCTTACCCTTGTCATGTACTTGCTCTGCTGATGGTGGAAACGAGACCCCTTCCACCTCAGGTGGAGATAGTACTCGTTTTGCTGCAGCAAACAATCTCCTAGTGCCCTTTTGGTATGTGACAAACACTGGCACACTAGTGGTTTGTGTCTCATGAACATCCTGTTGATGTGAAGGCTCTCCTGCCTCATGAAAAACTGATGGGGGCACTTGAGGACCTGTAAAGACCTCATGTGAGATGAAATCCTCCCATGACACATTCAGTAAACCAAGCTGATGCAAAACCACAATTTTGATTAGTGCAAAGTGATAGATGTTGTTATACTGCTGATGAGGAGGCTTCCTTTGCACTAATGTAGTCATCTTCTCAATATTCTGGCAAATGAAATAGGGGAGGTTCATCATCCTCACCCTAGTAAAGTGCATCAATAATCTGATATGATAGGTGTACAAATGAGAAAATCTGCCCTCACAGCTGAAATATTTAATTATGAGTTTCATCAAGGGAGCATATGTGTCCTGTAGGTACTTGAATGGGAAAACTCTACTGACATGTCTCTGAAAACCAGCCTTGATATAAGGCTCATAATGATCTTTGTCTACTAGTTGTCCCTTATTCCACTGCTCACCTACATTTGGAATACCGGTTGCTTGAGCAATTGTCTCAGGTGTCAAGGTGAATGTCACACCTGCCAAATTGACTTGGCCATTGTGAAGATGGAACACAAACAGTCTGGCCAGCTCATGGTGGTATTTGACTCTTTCCACCATCTCACAAAATTGATAACAGGATTGATGTTAGAATCATGTGACAGCAAGATGACAGGCCAACAGTTCGGCAAGTGAAGTAGGCTCCTCCCGGTTATGTTTTCCACTCTTATGAGGCCTCCTTGGTGCATGAATTTCTTTGGAAGAGTCACTAACTGTTTCCTCATTTCTGTCATAGGAAGAATCTGACTCCATGTTTGCCAATGCTTGGGTTTTCTCAGATGAGTATGAAGAAATTTTATGGTGTCAATAGGTTTTTCTACCAAAGATATGAATTTATGAGGGACTGTGGAGGGCATGTGGAGGCACTGTGTATTAGAAGTTGGGTATGTTGTTTGTAGGGTTTTTTGGGAATGAAAGGGTTTAGGGAATAATAATTAGGGTTTGGGATAGCAATTAAGGTTTAAGGTAATGAGATTTAGGGATTAGGGTTAGTAATTTAGGGATATGGGAAATAGGGAATGGGTAAATATGAATGAAAAGGGAAGTAGAAAATGAAGTGAGGGAGTGAGGGAGTGAAAATGATAGGAGTGGGATTTAGTAGCAAAAAATGCAATTTGTAAACCATATGCAATGTTTTTTCATCAAACTACAAGGTACTAGGGTTTCAATATTTCCCTATTAAATCACCAAGAAGACTGAGACAAACTCATGCACTGAGCATATTGGACTATGAACTTACTTGGGCAATGAAGAATTTGGCAATTTGAGAGTTTGGAGGAAACTATATGTGAATTTTGGGTGTTGTAATCTTGTGCACCGTGCCACCTCACAAGTGCACCGCGCTACCTCAGTGCGTCACACGCCTTATAAAAATACACTGCAAACTGCTGCCCAATGCGCTACGCTAGATGAGTGCGCTGCACCCACACCTAGGTGCGTTGCGCCTATAATTTTCACCCTTTGAATGCGAAATCGCTCCCTTGGATCTTGAAAACACAAATGGAATTGTTCTCCTTCACTTTTGGCATGCAAATGAACCTCTTTGATATGAATACACTTTATATATCAATGGCTTTTAATTTTTCACTCAAGAAAACCCACTTTCCTAATTTGCTCATTTCACTTTCTTTTAAAACTCTATTTTGGGTAGTTTTCTTTACTTTTTCCTTTCATGGACTGAATGCTTTGACTTTTTGTTTGTTTTTCAAGTGGTGGATTTGCATAGGCTTTGGCAAGGTGACTAGGGCTGCCTCTGAAATTATTACATATGGAAAAAATGAAATTACATCAAATATAGTACATGAAACATAAAAAACTCTGTTTTTCCTCAAAACAGGGTTTTGAGGAAAAATCAATCTCTGAGCATGTGATTATTGAAATTATTGTTTCTGGTACTTTATTTGATCTCCTCATGCACCTGCTGACCATTATTGAGCTTTTTGAAGACCTTATTGATGAAACCCTAGACCTAATGAGACTTAAAACCCTAAAAATGGCTTTTGCAGATTTAAGGAAAAAAATGACTGCAAATGATCTAGATGTATGAAATTGGGCCATCAAGTAAAGAACATGAGGGAAAATGTACAATATTCCACTACCATCGGATGATCCATGACCCTAATGGAATGCAGCTGATCGAGTGAGACTCCTAACATGCAATGCAACAAAGAGAATTTGATCACTGATGGAGGGATGAAGATACTGACACTAACACATCCAATCATGTCAAACCAGTAATATGGAGGATGACTCATTGCAAAAACTTCCTCCTGCGGTGATAATGAAATGAGAACAAATGTAAAGGGGGAAAATAGGAAGATTTGTCTCACTTTCATCAAATTGCTTGTCTAAACCACCTTGAACAACCTGAACCACAAGGTTCCCTAGGCTAATTTTACATACATGGACAAATAAGATTTTCTAGAAGCATAAGAAGCTATGAGAGACCAAACAGTTATAGCAAGTGGAAAAGGAAAAAAGGAGGATGACATTCCAAAGCTCTCAAAACAAAAGCCAAGGAAGAAAAATATTAAACTAAAAGTGTCAAAAAGGAAATATATACAACTCTAGTGAAGCTCAGGACACCTCCAAAGCCCAAGCATAGAACAAAATCTCTGAAAATTGCACCTCAAAGACATAGAAAGAAAAGGCCTAAATCAAAGGTTATTCATAAGAATACAAATCCCTCTCCTACAATGGTCACCCTTGAATAATCATCGAACCTTATAGAAACACTTCTAGAGTAGAAGGAATTATTGAGTAAAGAGGAGATGCACAAGAGAGAGAAAAGGCCAAGGGAAGAATAATAGACATTGAAAACACCTAGAACGTCAACTATAAAGAGGATTCATCCTGAATATCTTCAACCTCATGCCCTACTATAAATATAGAAACCCAAAGTAGACACACACAAGTGGAGAAGGATATAAATTGAACAAAGGGAAAGACTTTGTGGTAATGCTTCAAAATTAAGTGCAAAATATCATTGGATACTAAGGTTACGAGAGGAAAATAGTAGAGAATAGATTAGGAAAGAAAACTAACTGCTAAGAAAGGAGTTGGATATAGTAGGGGGTTAATATCTATAAGAGATGATAACATTGGAACCATGGAATGATCCTTGGGAAAAATGGCCTTTCTATCCATGGATATAGTGATTTGTAAACAACCTGTTAAACCTATGCACTATTCCTCAACAAGCGACAGTATAGACATCAAATCTCTAATTTAGCTCAGTAAGGGGAAGTTAATATACAAGCCCAAGGAATTCATCTATGCATATCAAACCAATATTACAAATAAATATGCTAGGTTTTGTGATTTTTATCTTAATAATATTGTATTTTCACACCCCTTCTCTTGGGACCCTAACCCCTACATAGGGGATGTCTAACTCATGGCCCTATAATATTTCCTTAAGCATGAGTAAATGAGGGGAAAATATGCAAAGAAATGCATTGTCGAAGAACCACACACTCCCCTATATATTAGGGTGTAAATGCCTAACCTGGAGGATATATTGAATGCACATTAAGTCTTTTATTAGGATCAAAAAGTGGCCCTAATATCGAAGTATAAGTAGGAGGCACCAATATCGCATTTTTAGGATTTGTTGTTATTATTATGGGATGAAGCTATCGAGGCATGCTAGAGGAGACGACAAACCTTGCCCTCCAATCTCCAAATTAGGTTACCTCACTCTCCCTCTAATTTACAAGTTATTATCTTCTAGACATCACTCTACAAGAGGGTAATTCAAAGACTAGGAACAAAATGGACTGGAAGAAGACAAGAAAGCAACAAAATAGAAGAAAACAAAAGATTTTGTAGGATTCTATATTTAGAGGACACTCACTAGATACATGGCATGGGATATCAAGTAATTTTACAAGAATCAACAAAAAGAGTGACAACAACAATAACAAGTGTGTTTTGCACAAGGGTGTACAACATTATATGTAGAAAATCCTTGAAACCTTGCAACTACTAATGAGATCAAATTGATCACAAAATACACAAGATTTCTCTACCAAAAATCTTTGAAAAGAAAATAATGAATAGAAACACAATCAAACATAGAACACAAAATATATTTAAGGAACCCAACTAGGAAAAAACACATGCTTCCTTGTATTGAATCAACTGAGCAATCTAATCTATTACATATAATTTGCTTCAGACTTGAATATATGCTGCCGCATATTAATCAACTCTATCTCAAGGCTTTCCCAACACTTAGGCAAATAAATCCTGCTAGGATACCCTATTCCTAGCGTGAATATGCCCCTAAAAAATAGGAATTTCTCCTATTTCCTTGCACAATTCCAAAGAGAAATAACTTTTCCTTCTCAGGCAAACCTATGCACCAAAACTTGTTGTACAATAATGATTACAATTGTGCCTTCATCCAATCTTAATAGGCCATTCGAATTGCATGATCTACTAGGGGCAAATTTAGCAGCTATTGTAGTTAACTAAGTGTAAGTTGTGTTAACAGAAATTCAACTACTCAACTAAACTCATGTCTATGTCTATTCTAGAACTATATATCAGTTAACTGATAGATGCTAGAGTTAACTCCATTATATAGCTAATTTTAGCCATCAACTAGTCCACAACTCAATGAAAACCATCTAACCCGAATTAATTGACAATAACTTAGTGATAGGCCACATCACACATGTTAATATAAATCTAACTCAAGCATCTATGAGAATGAATTTGAATTGCCACCTTTGACTAAGGCACAAGTCAAAGAAACCATTCCTTTCTTCAACACTCCCTCTTAGCAAGGAAGTTATTCTGAACAACCCCAATCCTTCCTCTATGGAACTCAAACTTTCCCCTTGATATGGCCTTGGTCAAGATGTCTACATCCTACTACTCTATATGAATGTATTATAGCATAAGAATCCTCCTATGCACACAATCTCCAAGATGGTGGTACGTTATGTCTATATGCTTGGACCTATCATGAAACACTACATTCTCAGAGAGTTTTATGCAACTCTAATTGTCACAGTAGATCAATTTAAGCTCCATCCCCTGACTAAACATTCCTACTATGATCTTCCTCATCCAAATAGTCTCGCATGTTGCCTGACTAGCATCCATGTACTTGGCCTTTGCTAAACTAAGTTCAATTGATATTTTCTTCCTAAAGAAACTGCAATTGACCCAATATTGAAGATTTCTCTTGATGTGCTCTTCCTATATGTGGGATTTCCTACCCATTATGCATCTATGAATCCTTTAAGCCTCACTTCATCACTTTGTTTGTACCACAATCCAAAGTCTATCGTGCCTCTGAGATATCTCAAAACATGTTTTGTTTCTTTCCATTGGACCATGGAAGGATCCAAAATGAATTGACTCAAATGGTTCACTACAAAACAAATATCAGACCTTATGTTTAACAAATACATCTTGGTCCCAATCAACTTCCTATAGATTGTACCATCTACTAAATCTATTGTGGAGGCATCCTCCTTCCTCCAGTTAATACCTAGAGGAGTATCCACGGGTTTGCAATCCTACATGTGGAATCTCTAAAGGATCTCATAGGTGTACTTCCCCTATCCAGCAAATATCTATCCATCACCCTACAAAACCTCCAAGCCAAGGAAATAGTGCATCAACCCCATATCCTTCATCCCAAACTCTCTTGCAAGGTCCTCCTTGCAATCCTGGATCAAATTGTCATCTCTTGTCATAATCAAATCATCAACATAGAGAACTAAGATGAGAATACTACCATCTACCATAATATAGTATAGGTTGGCATTTGACTTACTCTTAGTGAACCCCAATCCTCTGAGATAATAATCAACGCAAGTGTACCTATTGAAAATTCAACAAGAAAATCCTAATTTAATTTTGTCCTTTAATTAAATTAGGAATTAAATTTTAATTCAAATTCTCATAGCAAATTGTAATAGTTAACCAAGTTAATTTGACTTAATTGGCTCAGTTAATTCGAGTTGGGAGTATAACTAGAGTCATGTAGAGTGTCTACTACTTTTTAGGAGCCCTCATTGAGTTTATTTTGAGTTGTAATTATTTAATTCAGTTTAGCTGAGTTAAATTCAGTTAAACTATTTCCAACTGATGGAGGAATTAGTGGGAGATTTAGTAGTGGGGTGTAACCTGCAATAGTGGGGTGTAACCAACACTTCTCAGCTAGTAAACTGAAGATTCCTTCATAATTAACTCATGCATGTCAAATCAGAGAAAGACCCAGTTGTGATTGGAGTTTAGGGATAGTGTACTATTATTTGTATAATCATCTGAATTGTACAAGTGGTGCATGCAATAAGAGGAAGGCCTATGAGGATTTTGCAATTCATATTTGTGGAATTTCCCAATTAAATATGCGCTAATTTCCTAGGAAATTACACAAGGAAATAGGAGCTTGGAAGGTAGCATATTTTTCTAAGTATTTGTTGGAGCTTGTTTGTGAAGCATTGAGATAGATTGAGATAGTGTAGAGGTTGCTCGGGATTGAGAAAAGAATTGTAATCTTCTCATATTTTGGATTAATGTGATATAAAGATAGAAGGGGTTTTTAGTTGTGGCTTTCCCCATAAAGTTATTCTATTATGTGTGATTGAATTCTTTCTCTATTATGTTTTGTGATTTCATCAATCGTTTATTGTTTCCACTAATGAGTAGAGTAGATTCAAGTCAATTGTTTTAGCATATTACAGTCGGTAGTTTGAACCTACAAAGAATTTCTACATGGTATCAAAGATTAAATCGCTATAGAAGAGGAGAATACGAGTTTGTCTTTTGCAGGAGAAAATAAATTTGCAGTATCATATTTCAGAGCCAGCAATATGTCATTCTACGAATTAAGATTCGAATATTCCCTTGACGGTAGTTCTAACTATATTGCTTGGAAGGACACCATAGAGGTAGTGTTGGAAGACAATGGGCTTAAGGAATTCATAGAAAAAGATATTCCTACGCTAGCTGATTCTTAGGATCTGGCAGAGTGGAGAAAGTGTGTGGCAAAGGTGAGAAGGATTATTCTAGAAGGATTTCAAGATCATATCCTCTCAAATATACATGGTAAGGAAACTTCATTTTCAATGTGGAAGGCCTTGAGAGACTTGTTTCAAAACAGTAGTGACCACAGAAAATTGGAACTAAAGGACAAGCTCAGAAAAATCAATATGGAGAAGGGTGACACAATACCGAAGTACTTGACCAAGTTCACCCAATGTCGGGATGAGCTTGGAAGTGTCAGTGTGATAGTTGTTGAAGTGTTAGTGTGATAGTTATTGAATATTATCTGGTGAGACTAACACTTTTAGGACTTCCCAAGAGTTGGCATAGCTACCAGGACTCAGTTAATGGGAGGGAGAAGCTACCAAAGTGGGAGAAATTGTGGTCCATCTTGGTATAAGAAGAGATCCGACAAAAAACCAGAGATGGATCCTCGTCAAAGCATGATGATTAGGATAATTGTGCCTTAGCTATAAAGGTGAATAAAGGGAAGGGGAATTCATCTCATTACAAATCAAATTCCAGTCAGGGCAGCAAGAATAACAACATATCAAAGATTAAATGTTTTCACTGTCACGAGTTGGGACACTATGCCACAAAGTGTCCGCACAAGAAGGTCGATAAGAAACCCTTAGGAGGAGTGGTAGGTGAAGCTCTTGCTTCAAAATTCAAACTAGATTTCACTCTCATCACTTGCATGGTGACATTGGTGATGGGTTGTATGTGGTACCTAGATAGTGGAGCCTCATTCCATATGACTCGCAAAAAAGAGTTATTTAGTCACTTGGAGGAGAAGGACCTCCAGATGCACATCGAGATGGGAGATGATGGGGCATATAATGTGATCCACATTGGTAGGTTACCTTTCAGAGGGAGTTTGGTACTGCTCTCACATTAAAATATGTCATATATCTTCTAGTTTTGAAGAAGAATTTGGTTTCAATTTCCATGTTGGAGAACCATGGCTACGCTATGATATTTAGCAAGGGAAAGGATTTCCTTCATCACATAGACTCAAGATAGGTGAAGTGGATCGAGGTTTGGGTGAAGAAACTCTACAAATTGCATGTAGAACATTGTGTTTCTTTGAGCACAAAAACAGAGAAGGTGCAATGTCGAGACATCGATGAGTTGTGGCATAGAAGATTGAGTCACTTTCGCCATGGAGCTTTGAAGATCATGCAACAAATTTCTACAGGACATCTCAAGGGTACACTAGAGTAGAGAGACACATGCAAAGGGTGTACATTGGGTATGTACACCAAAGCTTCCTTTCATGAATATAGTTGAGCTCAAACGATCCTTGATAGAGTTACCTCATATGTGTGTGGATCGTTCTCGATAGTATCCACGGCCAAGCAAAGGTATTATGTAACATTTGTTGATCATTTTTCTCGTAAGTGCTATATTTTATTCATGCAAATGAAAGATTAGGCATTTGCTAAATTTTGTGAATTTAAAGCACTTTTCGAGAAAGATACTGGTAGGAAATTCAATGCTCTCAGAAGCGATAATGGTGGAGAATATGTGTCGAATGAATTCAAGAACTTTTGTGCATCAAGAGGAATTTAGCGGGAGTTAATAGCATCTCATAGCCCACAGTAGAATGGGGTGGCTGAAAGGAAGAAAAAAAGTATTGTGGGAGTGGCACAAGCGATGTTACATGATCAAGGGCTACCATTGCACTTGTGGGTTGAAGCATGCAACAAAGTTGTTTATTTTCATAACAGAAGCCCTCATCAAATTCTCGGGGTGATTACACTAAACGAAGATTTTTCAAGTAAGAAACTAGATGTGGAAAACTTCATCATCTTTGGTTCATCAGTCTACTTTCATGTTACCAAGGATGCACGAAAAGATCTAGAGCCAACAGTTGAGTTGGGCATATTTGTGGGGTACACTGATACACCTCACAACTAGCGGGTGTACCTGTCATCCAATAGGATGACACTGATTCATAGAGATGTGAAGTTTAATGAAGAGAAAGCCATGATATGTTCCCTTGAGAGGGAGCTTCATTTTCATGCAAATGAGGAGATTTTAGCTCCAAAGGAGGAACCTTAAGATGATGTGGAGAAACTACATGAAAGAAGCAAAGAGTGGAACCACCAACTCATGCAAAGACTTCCAAAAATGGAAGGAAGCGCACTAGAGAGGCTAAAGGATTGATTCATGATGCTAGAGAGAATGTGGGAGCCCCCACATCATAGCGTAGGTAGAGGAGGTCACCAGATCAATAGACTTGATACATGGCTCTCATGAGTGAGAGTGTAGATATTGAGCCATCCTCATTCGAGAAAACAGTGCAGCAACCAGTATGGGTTGATGCCATGGTTGAGGAGTATAACTCCATTATCAAAAACAATGTTTGGGAAGTGGTCACAAGACCAGAAGACAAGTCAGTGGTGAGTTCTAGATGGCTTTACAAGGTAAAGCAAACAGCATATGGGAGTGTGGAGAAACACAAGGTCAGATTTGTGGCCAAAGTGTTCCCTCAGGTGGAGGGAAGTGATTACAATGAGACCTTTGCTCTAGTAGCAAGGTACTTGATCCGAATTTAAATAAGAATGCAAAAAATTACAGATATAACCATAAACACAGAGATGAAGGAGAAATAAAACTTCATTACATTAACATCAAGGAACTAAAATATGCTTACATACAGAATGGAAATAAACTAGCTCGGGTAATGGTAGCTTATCTCTAAGAAGAGATGTTACAGCTACATGCCTCTGAACTGTGTTACAATGAGGCTCGAAGGCATGTTTATTATTAATAAATAATGGAAAACCCCAAACATCCAAAAACCTAACCCTAGGAGATGAAACGCCAAACTATGGGCTCCGTTGGGGTAAATTGGTACATCAACTTCAAAGGGTCGTAACTTTGGCATACTATCTTCGATTTATGCACTCGATACCTTGTTAGAAATATCTATCCGAGCAATACAACTACTAATATTGAATATCAAGTTGAAAATTCATATTTTCAATGGTGATTTTCCAAAAAAATGTCATTTAGGGCCTCAAAACGGCTTCAGAAGTTCAGGACCCAAAAAACTGCCAAAAATAGTAAATTGTGCTACAATTAAGGAAACTGAAAAAATGAAAGAAACAATGGTGGGGATCCAAGTGGAATAGGTGGGTGGCCACCAATATCCACCTGGATCATTCTTCCCCCATTAGGAAGAAATGGTCCCCATTGCATTGAGTTCCTCCATGAGATGAGGAAACTTCTACTGAACTTGGTCCCTAGTGAGCCACTTGCCCTGGTGAAGGGGTTGGCTTACTTTGAAAACTCGATATAGTTGGATCCTTTGTTTTCGAGTGTTCTTGATTTGTGTGTCCATGATTCGATAAGTTTTGGCTTGTTCCATGCAGTCTAGGTTTAACTATGTTGGTGTGATTTGTTCTGCAATATCAGATGTGTCCAACAATGGTGGAATGTAGGGCTGAAGGTGGTCCACATTGAACACTGGGTTCAGACCAAGGAATATTGGAATACTGAGATCAAAGGCAATGTCCCCTACTACCTTGGTGATGGTGTATGGACCATATCGAAGTGGGAAAATCTTGTGGTGGGGCCCAATGAGGCGCTTCTTCTACAAATGTAGCCAAACTTTTTCACCCACTTAAAAGTTGTGTGGCACCCAATGTTGATCATGCCACTGCTTGTACTTAGAATTGGCTCTGTCCAATATTTCATGGACCTGTTAACGAATGTGCTGAATGTTCTAAATGAATTTTTTTTCCTTATTGGCTTTGGACTAGACATGAGTTGAATCTGCCTGAGTAGCTGTAAATGGTATGGCCACATCAATGGGACATAGTGGCTGGAATCCCAAGCCCACCTGAAAAGGGTTGTGGCCAGTCGAGTTTTGGAGAGCCCGTTTATAGTTGTGTTGGACATAGGGGAGGCTATCATCCCATGTGTGTGGATGCTTTGATTTGTACATCTGTCCAATGTGTACGATCATCCTATTGACAACCTCTGTCTGGCCATCAGTTTAGGGATGGAAAGTTGTGGACTTAGTGACCTTAGTGTCCAGCGTCAACCAAATACTAGACCGAAATGTGCTCAGGAACTTTTTGTCCTAATCTAAGGTGATAAACTATAGGATCCCAAAGTGTACCCACACTCGTTCAAAGAAGAGTTCAACAATGGCTTCTGTTGTGATATTCTTCTTACAGGCCACCATAATGGCCATCTTCGAGAATCTATCGACGACCACAAAAACACAATCATTGTCATGCTTAGTAAAAGGAAGGCCCGACTGTAATCCATGGAGATGGATTCCCAAGGTCGACTAGGGGTAGGAAACAGAGTATAGAAGTCTTGTTTCTTGATGGTCAGTTTGGGAATGGCATAGGAAGTGTAGGATCTAATGTACTTCCTGATATCTTCTCGAATATTTGGCCAATAGAAATACTTATTCAGTATTACCACATTTTTCTCAACCCCAAAATGCCTAGCGACCCAACTGTAGTGTGCTTCCCAAATAATCTTGGCACGCTCGCTTGAAGGAACACAAAGGTGTGCCAAGTGACATAACGATGCATCTTGGAGGTGAAAATATGGAACTTGCTGACCCTCCAAGGGTGTCTGGTATGTGTGGTTGAATTCTAGGTCGCTTTTGTAGAGAAATGGCCAATCAAAAATCTCATGCCCACAAGAGTTGAGCACGGTGGTTAATGCCATGATCGATGGTTGGCTGAGGTAGTCTGCAAAATTATTGGTGTTTCCCTTCTTGTATTTGATATTCAAATGGAATTGTTGCAGGTATGTAGACTACTTTTGATGATGATCATTCTGCAACTTCCCTTGCATTTGTATGAACTGCAGGGGTTGGTGGTCTGTGTGGATTACAGTTTCCTTCCCCAAAATGTAATGCTTCCATTATAGCGGGCCTCCATAATGGAAAACATATTTTTTCACAAGTGGGATACTTTCATATTGTGTCTTAAAGTGTCTCATTTTGATATTTCATTGGATGCCCCTATTAAGTAAGGATTGCCCCAATAGCATAGTCAGAGGCATCTGTTTCGATCTGAAATGGTTGTTGCAAGTTTGGTAATTTGAGCATTGGTACAGGATAGAGGCGATGTTTCAACTTTGTGAATGCCTTTTGTTGAGATTAGACCAAAAGAATTTTGATTTTGCTCCTCCCTTGGTGACTTGACTCAAGGGCCAAGTGATATGAGAGAACCCCAACACGAACCTATGGTAGAAATTGGCAAGACCCGGAAAGTTGCAGAGCTCTGTAAGAGTGGTTAGGGCTGGCCAATCCCGAATGACTTGGATCTTTACTAGATCCACATGCACCCCCCATTCATCAATAATGTATCCCAGATACTGAACTTGGGTCATGCAAAAAGCTCATTTCTCCAAATTAGCACACAGCTTGTGTTGACGCAGTGTTTGGAGAACCTGTCAGATGTGGTGGAGGTTATCGTCCAAACTCTGGTTGAAGATCAGGATGTCTTCCAAGTACACCACTACAAATGAGTTGGTGAATGGCTGCAAGATGTCATCCATCAGCCTCATGAAGGTTGCAGGAGCATTCGTCAACCCAAAAAGCATAATGAGCCATTCGAAAAGTCCCTCCTTAGCTTTGAAGGTTGTATTCCACACATCGGAGGGTTCGATTGGTACCTAGTGATATCTAGACTTCAAGTTGATCTTGCTAAAATATTTTTTCCGCAATTTGGTCTAGAAGTTCATCAATCCGTGGAATCAGGTACCTATTCCAAATAGTGATCTTGTTCAATACTAGATAGTCAATACAAAGTCTCCAAATCCCATCCTTCTTCTATACCAATACGATCAGGCTCCCACAGGGCGATGAACTCGGCCGGATGTGACCTTTCTGCAGTATCTCTTGAATCTACCTCTTTATTTCATCATTCTCCATAATAGAGTGTTGATATATTGGTCCATTGGGCAATGGCGCACCTGGGGTCAGATCGATGGAGTGCTTGACCTGGTAGTGCAGAGGCACCCCTGCGGGGGAGGTGAAGATGTCCTCGTACTCCTCCACGACCTTGTCCATCTATTGTTGTCGTCTGGATGGGCCCTGTCTAGAGTTTGTGGCCACCATATTCTTATTTCCCCGAGGGCTTATCATCAGCAAAAAAAAAATCCCAGTTTTGGAAATGAGCTTACTACATTGTTTTTTAGTAACCAAAGAGATGGCGATAGGTGGTGCTACCTCCGGTATCCTGTACAACTTATTTCCCAAGGTAACAATAACAGTACGAGGCCTTGACTCATACATAGCATGTTGCTTCCACAAGTATGGTTGTCCTAAAAATACATCACAAACATCAAGAGGATCAACGTCACATAATACCTCATCCGTGAAGGGCTTGATGTTGTATGGAAGGTGGATTTGTTGGATGACGTGAAGATCATGTCCTTGGTTAAGCCACCTGATTGTGTACAATTATGGGTGTGTTATGGTCAGTAAGCCTAGCTACTTCACTACATCTACTGAAATGAGGTTCTTTTGGCTCCCGCTATAGACAATGAACTATAGCGGGGAACCATTTACCCACATCTAGGAGTGGAAGAGGTGCTCCTCATCTTCTAGATCTTCAGGTTCCTCCTTCTAGATCTTTGTGGTGGCATTGGGCTCTGCATCAATAATCTGCTTCCATTTTTTATTTCCCCTTGCCAGGTTCTGACTCGAAATCGTAACATGCATCTAATTCAAAATCCTTCAGCTCAACTACAAGTGACTGCTTGGCCCGACACTCACTTGTGTTTTGAGTGGATCTCTTATGGAACTCACACCACTTATATGTGTCCTTCTTCAACTTCGCGGTGTTTTTCTATGCTTGCAACTTTGGCGAGTTGTCCTAGGCCACCCCACCTTGGCTTTGTCCTTTGTTCTGCGGTTTGGGGGCACCTTTCCCTTGCTTCGGATTCATAAATCCAAAGTCTTGCTTTTTTTGTTTAAGATTTTACTCGATCTTGACAGCATATCGATACGTCGTTCCAAGCAAGGAGATGTCTAGAAACTCCATCTCATCCTGGATGTACTTGTGTAGGCAACTGTGGTACTTCAGTACCAAATGTTTCTTAGAATCCTTAATACCCAACTTCATGCGAAGGGTATGAAAAACATTGGTAAACTTTAGTACATCTTGGTCCCTTCCATTCCACAGCATGGTCCACTCTATGTATTTATCTTCATAGCTCCCAACAGGGTAGTATTGCTCCTTGATGGCGTCTCGGAATGAATTCCAAGTGGGTGTGGTTGAAAACAATGAGGGCATACTTTCATCCTTCTACTCACAGTAGGTTTCCCACCACTCCTTTACGTGGGGGGCAGCTTTGAGAAGAGCAAAACTAATCTTTTCTCGGTTGGAAAAATCATGAACATAGAAATATCATTCTATCATATTAACCATTTATCTACAGTGTTTACATCTACTTGGCCCTCAAATATGGGAATTTCAAAGTTTACTTGTACCTTAAAAGAAGTGGTGCCTCCAGAGTGGTTGTTGGATGTGGATGCGCTGTCAGTGGGCAACCGTTGAAGGATCTGGGAAAAGTTATCCATCATCGCGTTCCTTTGTTTCTTGAGGGCCTCCTCAAGCAATATTTTGATAGGGTCTCCTGCCCCCTCGTCTTTATTTTCCTCCCCCATGGGCGTCGTCAGGGTTTGCGAGGTTGATCTTGCAAAGGTTCAACGAGATTGATCCCTAACTCCTTATACCCCGACCTCGTTGGGGACATGTAAAGAAGGATCGAGAAATAGAAAACCCTCTGATACCACTGATCCAAATTTAAACAGGAATGAAACAAATTATAGATATAACCATAAACACAGAGATGCAATAGAAATAAAACTTCATTTCATTAATATCAAGGAACTGAAATATGCTTACATATATAATGGAAATAAACTAGCTTTGGCGATGGTAGCTTATCTCTGAGAAGAGATATGGTGGCTACATGCCTCTGAAATGTGTTACAATGAGGCTTTAAGGCTTATTTGTTATTGAGAAACAATAGAAAACCCAAAACATCCAAAAACCTAACCCTAGGAGATGAAACGCCAAACTATGGGCCCTGTTGGTGTAAATTGGTACATCAACTTCCTGGGGGTCGAAACTTTGGGACACTATATCTGTTTTATGCACCTAATACCTCGTTAGAAATATCTATCCAAGGACTAAAACTATTGACAATTAATATCAAGTTGCAAACTCATATTCGCTAACTATGAGTTTCCAAAAAAATGTCATTTAGGGCCTCAAAATAGCTCCAGAAGTTCAGGACCTGAAAAACTACCAAAAATAGTAAACTACGATACAATTAAGGAAACTGAAAAAATGAAAGAAACAATGGTGGTGGTCAAAGTGGAATAGGCAAGTGGCCACCAATATCCACCTGGATTAATACTCTTCAATTAGATCTATTCTAGCACTATTAGAGCAGATGGGATGGAAGATACATCAGATGGATGTGAAGACATCATTCCTCAATGGTATGATTGAGGAAGAGGTGTATATTGAGAATTTAGAAGGTTTCGAGACTTTCAATAGAGATTCGCATGTGTGCAGACTCAATCAAGCATTATATGGACTAGAAAAAGCACCCCGTTTTTGGTAGACCAGGATTGACAATTATTTCACTGGGTTGGCCTTCACCAAAAGTGAAGCAGATGTGAACCTTTACCATATTGTGGTTAGAAGGTAAATTTTTTATTATAGTATTATATGTCGATGATTTGATTCTAACGGATGATGAGAAGTTGATAAAATATTTCATAGAGGATCTTGCAAGAGAATTTTAGATGAAGGACATGAGGCTCATGCATTACTTTCTTGGTATGTAATTATGGAAAAAAGATGAGGAACTGTTTGTCTCTCAAGGAAAGTATGCCAACGAGATACTCAAGAAGTTCCATGTGGAGAGCAGCAAACCCATGGAGATGCCTCTAGCAGCTAATTGGAATAAGGAATATGTTACTTCAGGTGAAGTAGTGGAGGATACTATTTATAGACATCTTGTGGGTTCACTTATGTATTTGGTGAACACACGACCGAACATGTGTTTTGCAATTAAACAACTTAGTAAAGTCGTGGTTAAGCCGACCAAACTTTATTGGAAGGCTTCTAAACATGTGTTGAGATACCTCATGGGCACCACTCAGTTTGGTATTTGGTACAGACGGATAGAGGGAGTGAAGCTTCAAGGCTTCAGAGAAGCAGATTGGGCAAGGATTCCATCTGACAGAAAGAGCACATCAAGGGGAATATTCAGTATTGGGTCAGAAAAATTTTCTTGGTACAACAAGAAGCATAGATTACTTGCACTCAGTTTAGCAGAAGAAAAGTACATGGCTGCTAATCAAGCAGCTTGTGAGGCTACCTAGATTAGGAAGATCTTTGTTGGGTTATTTGGTCAGTAGATGGATCCTACAATGATTTACTATGACAATCAGAGTTGTATCAAACTCTCTCAGAATATTGTTTTTCATGATCAATCCAAGCATATCAACATCTGATATCACCATATATGAGATTATGTTCAAAGGAGAATCATGTTGTTGGACTACATTCCTACAAAGGAGCAAGATGTATATATTTTGACAAACGCATTTTCAAGATGCAAATTCGAGTTTCACAGAGGTAAGATCAGTGTAGCAAATAATCCCTTTCTTGTTGAGAGGGAGTGTTGAAAATGAAATAAGAAAATCCCAATTTAATTTTGTCCTTGAATTAATTAGGAATTAAATTCTAATTCTAATTCTCCTAACAACTTGTAATAGTTAACTAAGTTAATTTGACTTATTTGGCTCATTTAATTAGAGTTGGGAGTCTAACTAGAGTCATGTAGAGTGTCTCCTACCTTTTAGGAGCCCTGGTTGAGTTTATTTTGAGTTGTAGTTGTTCAATTTAGTTTAACTGAGTTAATTTCAATTAAACTAGTCAAACTAATGGAGGAATTAGTGGGAGATCCAGTAGTGGGGTGTAACATGTAGTAGTAGTGTAACCAGCATTATTCAACTAGTAAAATGAAGATTCACTCATCATTAACTCATGCATGTCAGATCAAAGAAATACCCAGTTGAGATTGGAGTTCAGAGACAGTGTACTATCAGTTGTATAACCGTTTGAATTGTATATATGGTGCATGCAATCAGAGGAAGGCCTATTAGGATTGCACAATTCATATTTGTGGAATTTCCCCATTAAATATGGGCTAATTCCCTAGCAACCTACACAAGGAAATAAGATCTTGGAAGCCAATAAATTTGGCTAAGTATTGGTTGGAGCTTGTCTGTGAAATAGTGAGATAGATTGAGATAGTGTAGAAGTTGCTCAGGCTTCAGAAAAGCATTGTAATCTTCTCATATTTTTTAATTAATTCAATATACAGATAGTAGATTTTTTTAGTTGTGGCTTTCCCCAAAAAATTATTGTGTTATGTGTGATAGAATTCTTTCTCTTTTATGCTTCATGATTTCATCAATCGTTTATTGTTTCTGCTAATGAGTAGAGTAGATTCAAGTCAATTGTTCTATCATATTACAATCTATAGTTTTGAATCTACAAGGAATTTATACAGTACCATGCTCAAGGTTCCTTCTTGAGCCCATAAATATCTCTCTTCAGCCTGCACACATGTGTGTCTCTGCTGAAGGTCTCGAATCCCTCTGGTTGCTTGATGTAGATCTCTTCCTTGGCCACTCCATTGAGGAAATTTTTCATGACATCCATCTGGTGGATCCTCCACCCCATTTGTGCTGCCAATGCAAGTATGGTCCTGATACATGAGTACCTTTCTATTGGGGCAAAGATCTCCTCATAATCAATTCCCTCAATCTGTGAGAAGACCTTGGCCACAAATCTGGCCTTGTACTTCTTCACACTACCATCTCCTACATGTTTCACCTTATACAACCACCTAGAGCCAATAATTGATTTTCCCTCAGGTCTAGGTACAACCTCCCAAACATCATTCTTCATGATGGATTCATACTCCTCAACCATGGAATCCACCCAAACCTACTGGGAAGCTACCTCTTAAAAAGAATATGGCTTAGAATCTATCAATTTTATCATCAATTCCGTGTATCATGTGTATCTATCAGGTAATTTGTGTTGTTTGTGCAAGGAACTTGGGGGTCCGACCTACTTTTGAGCTTCCTACACCAATTTGTCAACCAACATGTTCCTCTTCATCCCTTCTCTGGGATTCACCATGTGAGTGGGTTCCTCCACTTGGTCTGCTCTCTGCTCCTCATCATGTAGTGGTTCCACATCATCATCCTAGAATATCCTCCTTCACTTAGACAATGACTAACTCTCTGAATCTGACTAAGGCTCCTCCTTGGGAGCTAGAATCTCATCATCAGGTGATATGCTCAGCTCTCACTCTAGAGAACTCCTCATGGATTTCTCCTCATCAAATCTCACATCCCTTCTCAAAATAGTATTTTTGAGAGAGGGAATGCACACCTTGTAAATATGAGTTTTCTTAATATAGCCCACAAAGATCCCCCTCTATGTGGTGGACTCCAACTTCTTCCTGCCATCTTTGGACACATGACAGTACACCATGGACCCAAAAATGCAAAAGTGGGAGACATTTGGCTTCCTACCAATAATAATCCCAAGAAATATGTGATGGTTCCTATTCTATAACTACACAGTTGTGTTGCAAGCCCATGCCGACAATGATAAGAGAAACCCCTAGTCATGCAACATGGCTTTAGTAGCCCCAACTCCTATTCTTTCTCTCTGCAACCCCATTCTACTGAGGATTATGGGTGCAATCAACTCTCTCCTAATTCCCTCCTTGGCACACAAATATCTAAAGGCATTTGAGACACTCTCCTCCATTATCACTCCTCAAGGACTTGATTTTCTTCCCTATCTCATTCTCCACTAAGTCCTTGAATTCCACAAACTTGGAATAGACCTCATCTTTCTTCTTCATGAAATAAATCCAACATTTACAAGAAAAATAATCAATTAAGATAACATAATACCTATGTTTGGAAATTGAAATTGTGGAGAAGAGGCCATAAACATCTAAATGAACTCTCTCCATAATAGATTCAGCTCTACTATCTCCTCCCTAAAAGGAATATTTGGCATACTTTCCAAGAGTGCATTCCTTGCACACATCATGTTCATCAAGGGTGCATTGTGGTAGCCCATTGGTAATATGCTAAAGTATCTTCAATGCTTCATGATGTAGATGTCCCATGCGCTTGTGCCAGATCTCTCCAACATCTTGTCCTTGAACAAACTTTTCCTTGTTGCTCAATGTAGGAAAATATATATAGGTGACAATTACATGATTTTCCTCTTAATGGCATTAACTTGTGATGTTTTCATTATTATTATTAGATTTCGTAATTATATTTTCTGATCATCAAGATTAATGCCAAGAAACAAAAGAAAAGAACACATGATATAGCCACTCTTCTAGGGAAAAAACCCCTTCAAGGGGAAAACCCAATCATAAATTCTTCCTTCAATATAATCAAAAGATGAGACGATCATTACCCTTACATTCTAGACCCAAGACTACCTCCATCCATCATAGCATCGAGAAACGAACGAACTGTGGAATCATCATTGTAATAACATCAACCAAGTCACTATACTAGCACTAAGATGAGGTTAGTATGGAGATGTGAGAGAATCGAACAAAGGTCACTATAATAACTTATAGTCCCATGAGAGCATACCGAACTGTTGAGAGGCCTAACACTGATCATAAAGATCATCTTATGCCTTATTTGAACTCCCTGAAATAATACCAAAATTTCTGCTCTCATGCGAACTTGAATCACCGAAAATTTTGCCCTCATCCGAACCTGGTGATCACTGAAAGGTATACCCTTGTCTGAACCCTGTGATCGCCGAAAAAAATGTGAGCTCTAAAATTCTGATCCGAAAAACTGTGTGACAAATGTGAGGACCTAATCCTTGTATATATAGTTGTTTTCCATATGAAAATAGGCTGACATAGGTTGATAAAGGGTTGTGTCATTTAATATTGATCCAACATGCATATTCATTTATTTTTGTAGGCTAACATGTAATCTTCTTATGAAATATGACTTGATGGTGTTGTGCAAGCAATTCTTTCTATGGACAAAAACGATCACTCTAGTCCTATGGGAGGATCTAGCAACAAACGAAGACAGATATATGTAAACTTTCTTAGTTTATACCACAAAACACAAAGGATGATAGGTGACCTACCTCACTATGATGCTAACATTTGTTAGTGTCGTCCTTGATTTTTTCATTTCCAAGCTCAATCTCCTCTTCGCCATTATGAATGAATACCTATAGGGAATATCACGTGGAGACAACAAACACATACATAGCAACAGATCAAGGAGTATTACACTAAATGATAAATAATTGACACATTTATGGAAAGAAAACACATAATGTATTATTAATAGAAGGTAAAGGAAGCATTACAACCACTTAAGCCTTGATGTTTGAAGCCTCCTTTTGGTGACTTTCCAAGTCCTAGTCTTAACCTTCAAGCACTCCTTTCTCCTTAGCAAAATGAGCAGAAATTGGGCATAGTTCAGCACTAGGAATGAAACCAATAATTAGCAAACCATTAGTGGAATGTATGGATCTCATTTATAGGAAGGAGAGGGATTTGAGGATCCATGAAAAGAGGGAGGAGTTCCACATCTCAAGGAAGAGATCCATGGGAGTAAGATATAGGGCCAAGAATGGGAGGTTCATTCCAATCCTCATCTACCTGAAACCACATCATTTTTCTTGAGATTTCTAGAAAGGGAAGCTTCTCCTCCATTTTGGGAAAAAATGCTTGAGAAGGACTAGCACGGATTTCCCTGGTAAAAGTAGTGCTGGCAGAACTAGTCACTATTTATGCAAAAGGTTACCAGCATGGATTAACCTGATAAAACTAGCGTTGGTCTTGCAAAGCAAGATTTTTGACAAGCTCTTTGAAATGCTTTCAAGGCAAGTTTTCTTCGTTTTCTTTAGGGATGTTCCAAATATGTTTCATGGTGAATACATTGTTTGTGATAGCTTTCATTACTTTGCGACACTTGCGACATTACGACACAAAGTGCAACACTTTAGGATACAACACTGGGAGTGTGAAAAAATATTGTATAACAGATGCCCCCTAAAGCATGAAGTCAGAACAGGAAGTGATGGATGAAGTACTTTACAAGCGAAGGCAAGGACTTAGAGAACCACCGTTAGGAGACTTGCAAATCACACATAATGCAATTTACCTAACATCTCTAATTTAAGTATGCTTAAAGTGTAAGCATATAACAATACATGGATCCATTCTATGCATGCATCCATTTGTATAGAAAGGATCATGTTTACAATCATGAATATTTAATAACTCCACGCAGCCTAGATTTATCAAATGAAACCCAAGGTCTTCATCTCTGTCTCGATCCAACCAAAGTACGAATCTCACCATGTGAATAAATAGGTTGTAGTCAAACATGGTAGAAACCACCTGATTACCGGTCAATGATGTAAACCATTAACAAGAAAGAGATAAAACAATAATGATGATGATGGCTCTCAAGGTACAACAACACAATCTACAAGTGTGCACAATGAAGCTGAAATCGAACACTTGTAGAATCATTTGATTGAAGGCTAGTGATGTGAACCTATCATCGAATGTAAATAACCTGTCATTGAGGCATGCAAGATTCAAGGTACTAAAAGGGAGTTCCTATATCATCTTCCTAGATAATGAGCTAGAGTCGATAGGAAGTGATCCATCGAAGGAGGTTCATAATGTTTCCCACATCATCGACACGAAACATAGGATATTTCAAAGTTGCCAAGAGTAATTTAGGATTGTAGCAGAAAAGTCAAACAGGGTATAATTGGTTTGAATTTGTAGGTGGGACTTCTCTTGAACATATCGGTGACACGACTCTGGAATTTTGTAGAATTTGACTCAAAATAGGATTAGAGGTCATAGTGACAATAAGATATCATAAAATTAGAGGAAAATGGATTCCCCAAACCGAGTAATGCAGGTGAGGAAGTTAGGATAACCCAAACCTGACACGAGATACAAATAAGTGTCATGTTCAAAAGAGACATGATTCCTTTCATACAAAATACAAGATATATGTTTCCTTCCATTTTTCCCCACTATTTCTAGTGATTACCTCTTTATTTTTAATCTCAAGCTTGAAGAGGATACCATATGTTTTCCGTATAAGTTCATTCTTCGGATGAATCCATCCTAGTATTTATAATGAACCCTAGGAAGGAGTAGCTTGGTATTATCATGGTTACAAGTCCTTCTTAATTTTAGTTTTACGAGTTCGATGGGGGGGTAATTCGACATCTTTTTCATGTCTAGAGAGTTTGAAAAAGAAGCAAAAAGAAAACTCTAGAAGTCCCTTTTCGTAGATAGTCTCTTAAATCCGAAAAGGTAGAAAACGATACTTAAGAGAACCTCTTAGCCATGTGTGACTAAGGTATTCCTTTTTTGTAACTAGTCTATCTTAGTTTGGAAAAGGGTTAAACTTATATGGAGTAGGCATCTTTTCATTTACTTTAACAAGTTCAAAAAGACAAGTCCTCAACAATCTTTTCATATTTTTTGAGTCTGAAAAGAGTTGAAAGAGGACTCCACACCTAGAGGAACGAGTGGTATAAGAGGATAACAACTACTTCTAGTCATGATGGAACTACTCAAAACATGTAAAGGTCAAGAGGTTGGATAATAAGACCACTCATCCCAGATGTTCCCCAAGAAAGGTTAAAGCAACCAAGTTAAATCATATGATAGGCCAAAGAAATGGTGATGATGGAATGAAAAAACCAAGGCTCATCTAGAGAAAAACGTGCTAATAAAAATTGCAATCACGAGAGGTAAAGTGGGAATGGTTTTTTTTTTAACACAAGATTGAAACATGGGAAACTATGCTTAAGGATAGTTGAATATGGTTTCATTTTTCACAAGCTTGAAACATTAGAAAAAAAAAAAAAAATTGCTTGGATTTGGTTTCATTTTTACACAAGCTTGAAATGGATACAAACTATGCTTGAGATTGGTTTCATTTTTACACAAGATTGAAACAAAGAAAAACTATGCTTGATATTAGATTGCATGCCCCCAGCATAATGACTCAATTTGAGGTACATGCCCCCCCAAGATTCATTTCATTTACATAATTAGACTACTGGTTACTAACAAGTGGATGGAATGAAGGTTCATTTACGATATCAAGTGAAAGACTCGACTGGGAATTTATGGGATCTAGTCAAAGACTCGAATTGGAAGGGGATTTGTTTCATTTTTTAATGATCTTGACACAAGAAAAGAACCATGATCATTACACCTTGTTTCATTTTTTAACGATCTTGACACAATTAAAGGACCTCTTCTCTGACACCTTGTTTCATTTTTTAAGGAGCTTGACACAAGACAAGGATCTCTACTTCGACACCATGTTTCATTAAGGAGTTTGACACAAGACAAGGAACTCTGCTCCAACACCTTGATTCATTTTTTAAGGAGCTTGACAGAAGAAAAGGAAATGTGCTCCACTACCTTGATCATGGCCCATAAGAGACCATGTCTTCCAACAAGTTCTCATTAGATGGGAGAAACACTCTGGAAGGGATACATATCAAGGGATCTAATGGAAATATCATGCTCCAATGCCCCCAGTACATGATGCACTATATCACTGACTAGATCATAAGTAGGCGCGGGCATGGAACAAGTGGCCACATAATTAACTTGTGGTGGGGGTGATACCTCTTGCATACAAGGACCATTTAGGGAAGATGGTTGATTTGTTGAAAACAAAGGTATAAACACAAAGGAATAATTTTTAATTATATTTCTTAAATCACATGGATACAACACATATTTATGGTGTTTATGAGATCCAACCAATTCCAAATATAAATATGGAGGTTGATATATTCTCTCAACATCCACCTACAAATCTGCAACTAATTCTAAATTATACATGGAAGAATTATCTTCCAACACTCCCCCTTAATTCTTACATGCACAATTACAACACATATTATAACAATAAAAATAATCTTTGTCTCACTGGTCTTCATCAGCAACTCTACCCACTCTACAATCGTTTGGACTTGACTCTTTCTTTCTCCACATCTTCAAGCTTACCTTACGACTCGTTTAAAGTACACTACTTCTGACCATCAATGATGAATTTTGCAAGATCAACAATATTGACAACTTGGCTCGTCGAGGCTTCCGCGACAAGAGTTGCCAAGTGATGAACCATCCTATGGACCAATATCCATTTGTCAGATATTTCGGTTTCATATATCCATCAGTTATTAGGAAAAAGGTCTAAATACCGAATGTTTTCAAGAGTTGATCTAACAACTTGACCTTCTTCACACACATGGATCTCATACTGTAACCTGTAGTTTTTGTTCAGGGGTTTCTGAGTGCCAAGAAAAACAAACCATAACAGTATAAACACAATCAAAATAGTGATGTGTTCAAGGGTTTCTGAGTGCCAAGAACCACTAATTTGATTTATGAAACATTGTTTAATAATTGGTTTTGTACCAAATATTACTTACAAATAAATTGCTTAACAAAAAAGACAACAAAACCAATCACAATCCATAACTACTTTCCTCTATTCCACTCTGCTCAATGTGAGAAATGCTCTTCAAAATTGGTTCCTTCAAACTATGTAGTTGGAGAAAATTGATTGAAACAAATAATCTAGAAAAATAGCCCCACTCGTAGCATATGAAAGGAAAATAAAGGGAGAATTATGCCAACAATCCAAACCAACTCCCGAGATACCAAACCAATCCCAGGATATGCAAAATCAATCTTTGTCAGTTTCGTTGTCGAGGTGAAACCCAACCTTGATGACACAGTTTCAAGGGTGAATTAAAGTCCCATTTATAGATGAGGAGGGCAGTAGAAAGCACTATGCATGTTAGAGCCTAGATTGACCTCAGGCTGAAGGGAGGCAATCCTAGGATAACCATAAACCAAGCTTAACCTGGTAGCTAGCCCTACCAGGTCGGAAGAGGGATCTCTCCTTGTCAATCTCAGTTGAGATGACTGAATCAAATATGGATTTTAGGCTAGGTATAGTAGCTCTAGGGTTTTTTGGTTGATTTTGATGGTTTTATTGCTGGATCAAATGGAGTAGGTAGCTTTGGGTCCGGGAAATCAAGTCAGGAATGCAAGGTATTTTGTGGGGTGAGGTAGGTAGATGTTTATGCACTTGGAATTGAGTGAGATGGTAGTTCTAAGACTAGTGAGGAGTTGAGGATGGCATGCAAAGATCATGAGTCCTCTTCAAACAGCTGAAAACATCAAAAACTAAATGTATTCCCAAGGCAGAGCACTGTTACCAATGTATTCCACCTATTTATCTTGATTTCATTTAGTTTAGAAGAATGAATTAGATTTGGGCACACATAGCACATGAGAAAAACTAATGACAGAAGGAGAAACAATGCAAAAACACATTACCACAAGAATCCCACAAAAATAGTTGCAAATCCTGGTTTATTTCCTTGCCAAATTGTTGTAGAGATGTACAATGTAGCTCAGAGCATCCAAGAGAGTCCAACCTTTACAAATGAGGAATAAAATACATAATATAGGCATCAAACAAATCATCCTGACCTTCAGGGTTCGAATCCATGAGAATAGGGGCAGTTTCAACCATTTCCCAACTAAGAACAAGAATATAGGCAGTGGAACAGCTTGCCTCTATAAGTATGGACACTAATTCATTGACCCCCAAACCACCTCAAACTAATGAATCTACCCTCTAAGGTCATTTTACAATTACATTTACATAGCATAGCATCATTTGCAATCATAAATTCATCCATGATGAGAGAAAAAGTCAACTTGTAGAAAAACTAGGCGAAAACTGGATTTTTGGGCAAACTGGCTCTATGCGTAGTGCCACTGGCCAGGTGCATAGCACCACTTCTTAGCTGATTTTGGAGGCCTTCCCCTTAGAAAAATTGCACCCACAATATCTCATTGGAAAGGTATTCCTGCCTGGTTTTTGGAACATCTTCAATTTTTGCATTTGGAGGTCATTTGCCCCATCAAAAGTGGAATCCCCCAAGGCTGCTTATTGTGTGTCCAAAAGGAGGCAGAGAGGTCTTTTTTTTATGGTTTTTTGACCTTTAGGTGACCAAGTTTTACTCCAAAATTGTTGAAACCTTCAGGGATTGATACTCTCATCATGATGAATCCAAATATTCAAACTATTTCTCCAAAAATTCCTCCAGTCAAAATCATAGCGACGGTGGCGCTACGCACCTAATGCAATTTTCTGTGTTGGAAAATTTCAAAATTTCAAAATGACAAAAACTCACTAAAATTTGCCCAGATTTGGCACAAGGCTCCCTAATTAGTTTCTATGATGGGCTAGTGAGGCTTCAGCCAATATTTTTAGCTTGTCTTGCTCCTTTTTTCTCCTCAAGACCTTCCTTAACCTTGCCTTAAGCTTCCTCATCCTTATATTGCATATTTTTTTCTGGGTCATATAGTGATAGGCCATGTGGCGAAGCATCCTCTTGTCTCTATTGGCCTTCTCAAGTAGCCAATCAAGGTGTATGTTGACCCTTTCAAGCCAAGTTTCTCGGTCATTCTCAATTTCTTGCTCAATGGAGGTCAACTTGACCTTTGCCTTGTTAGCCTTTTGCCTGTTCTCCTTGATTATTTGCAACTCCATGAGAACTTGCTTGTCGGTCAATTGTTTGTTCTCTTGATCTAGATATTTGATGACCCATTTAGCCCTCTCTATGTTGTCAGACAAATCTTGTATTTGAGCCTCTTGTTCCTTAATGATCATGCCTTTGACATTCCTTGGATCTTCAGCATCCAAGTCAATGATATCAACTCCTTGTGTCTCCTCATGATCAACAAGGTCAAAATATTTCTCTTGCCCATCACTAGGATCCTTCTCATCCATCTTTTTCTTGCCTTTACCTTTGCCCTTGTGTTGATTCCCAACCTATACCTGTTTAGCTGAAGAAGAAGGCAAAGCCCCTTCCACTCCTTGTGGAGATAGCATTTTCTTGTGGTCTGAAGATGAATGTGAGACCCCTTCCACTCCTTGTGGAGATAATACTCGCCTGGAAGCTGCAAAAAGTCTCCTAGTGCCCCTCTCATATGTTACAAATACTGGCACTCCAACAGTTTCAATCTCTTGGACCTCATCATGTCCTGAAGTTCCACCTTCTTCATGAGGCACTGATGAAAAGGCTTGAGGGCCTTTGAACATTTCATGAGAAATGAAAGTTTCCCATGGCAAGTTAAGAAGGTTCAGCTGATGTAAAACAATGATTTTAATCAAAGAGAAGTGATAGATGTTGGTTAACTATTGGGGGTATGATTTCTTCTTTACAATGAGTGCCATTTTCTCAATGTTTCTAAATATGAAGTAGGGGATATTCATCATTCTCTCCCTAGTAAAATGCATCAGCAGTCTAATGTGGTAGGCATACAATCGGGAGAACCTACCTTCACAAGTAAAGTACTTTATGATGATCTTCATCAATGGAGCAAACCTGTCCTCCAAGAATTTAAAGGGGAATACTCTGTTGAGTTTGTTATGATATTTAGCCTTAATGTAAGGCTCATAGTACTCCCTATCAATGTACTGACCTTTGTTCCACTTTTCACCCACATTTGGAATACCTAAAGCCTCTGAAATGACAGTTGGTGACAAATTAAATGTGACTCTAGCAAGGTGTACCTCATTGTTATCCAAATGTGTCACAAACAACCTTGCTAATTCATGATGGGGTTTAACCCTTTCCACCATTTGACAGAAACTGAAACATGACTGATGTCTGAAACAGGAAAGGGAAAATGGGCAGGATTGTAGTTCCCTCAAACTGGTGGGCTCCTCTCTGATATGCTTTCCTCCCTTATGAGGCCTTCTACCCTATGTGTCTCTCTCCCTGGAACTGTCACTATGGGTTTCTTCCTCCATTTCATACTCACTGTCCATCTCCATTAATGTACAGTTGTTTCTCTTTGTGTTGAATGAAGAGTGGTGAATTGGTGGATTGGTGAGATGAGTATGAAGATATTTGAAATAGGAAAACAGGTGAGGGTGAACAAGAATGAGAAAGGGATGTAGGGTGTGAGTAGGGTTAGTGAATAGTGTAGGGTTTGGGATGTATGTGTATAGGGTTTGGGAATTAGGGAAAAGTTTAGGGAATTATGTATGGGAGGATGGGATTTAGGGAAACAGCAAAAAATGATATAGGACAGCAGTAATGAGTGTATTTTTTACAATATATGAGATAGTTTAGTGACAATTAGGGTTTGATGTTTTTGAGAGACAACACAACCCAAAACTGATGCAACAATTATGTTTAGAAAGAATAGTGATGTTACTTACTTGCAATGGAGGAATTTGGGAGTTTTGAGGTGATTTGATGAAATTTGTAGATGTTTGTAGCCCAACTTCCAAGTGCATAGCACACTCTCCCAGGTGCTTAGCGCTGCTTTGGTGCATAGTGCCAGTTCAAAATAACACAGCAAAGAAAACCCAGATACGTAGCGCCGCTCCTATGCGTAGCGTCGGGTTTTGGTGCATAGTGCAAGGCAATTTTCTCCAAAAACACAACAATTTCCCTCCCTTTGCTTAATAACACCTTAAAATCATGTTTTTGCTCATGAAACTCAATTCAAACAATGAAATAACTTGAGTGTGAAATGACCTTTATATGACTTTGGGCACTTTTGATTTTTCATTTTTCAAAACCCACTTTATAATGTCTTTTGGATTTTTCAAATACTCTATTTTTTGGATGCTTGACTTTTTGTTTGAATTAGGTGAACTGATGCTTGATAATCTTTTGCTTTTGCAGTGGCATGTATTTGGAAATATCAGCAGGTGACTAGGAGCAGCATGAGACCATTAATTACATATGAGAAATAATAAAATTACATGAAATTTACAAATAAATACCAATGCTCTGTTTTCACCTCAAACTGGTTTGGAGGTGAAAAGCTTATTAAGTTTACAAGTTATGATATTAAAACTTTCCTGATAAATATTATCATCCTCATGTGTCTGTTGACCATTATTAGTCAATGATTACTGAAAATTTGACAATGGTGAAACCCTAATACCTAATGAGACTATAACCCTAAGACCTAATACCTATTTAATGAAATAAACTAAAAATGAACCTGGACCTGAACCATTGACTGAATCACACATGAAAAGAGGTCAGCAGATATGTGTCATGAGGGAAAAACTGAAATGTGCCTACCACCATTGATCCATGACCTAATGGAATTCAACTCATTGAGAATGGGACTCCTAATAAGAATGCAAAAGAGTGAATTTTGATCACTAATGGTGGTGTGAAGACACTAACACTAACATTGGATCCAATGGGGATGGTAGCTCGTTGGAGGTGCCAAGAACCATATATCTCTGAGATAAGTAGACTAGTGCCTCATCCATTGGACAATACGGTCAATATACTTCAAAGACTGAAACTGACACTATGAAAATGGACTCAAGACTCAAAGACTAATACAAAACTCAAAGACTGATACAAATCACTCAACTTTATAGCCTTCACCTCGGACCCCAAGCTGAAATGAATTGTAACTTTTGAACATTTGCAATGAAAGAAAAACGGTATATACAATGATCACTTCATGATTTTAGAAATCACCTTAGAAAAAGTAGCGCTTCAGGAGCCTACCATTGACTGGTCCTCCTAAACAATCTTGTCCATCCATCTCTTTGAGCAGGAATGAATTTTGACCTCTGTATGCAGCAAGCTTATAAGGTCCCTTCCATAAGTTTTCAAACTTTCCATGCTTGCCTTTATCTTATTCCTAGCATCCCACCATAATACTACATCCTTAAGCTGGAATTTATCTGCTTTTGTTTTCCGATCATAGATCTTTTTGATCTTATCCTGCAATCTAAAAGTATTTTGGAAGACTTCTTCCCTTGTCTGCTATAAATTGATCATCTGATTGATTCTTCGCTGAAAGTCATCTTCCTCACTGCCAACTTCCTGTAAAAGTTTCACAACTGGAACTGCAAGAGATGTCGGAAATACTGTGTCAATGCCATATACTATTTCAAATGGAGACATACCTATAGACTTCTTTTGGCTCACCTTGTCCTCCCACAAAGCATTAACTAACTTTTATGCCAACCTTTCTTATTTGTTTCCAGCAGCTTCTTGATGATGTTCACCAATGACTTATTTGATGATTCAGCCAAACCATTACCTTGCGGATAATATGTTGTGGAGTGACCCAAGGTAATCTTATACTTGTTGCAAAAGTAGATCATCTTCTTGGATTTGAATGTAGTTTCATTATCTGTGATGATTTTACTAAGACAACCAAAATGAGATAAAATATTCGATTCCAAAAATTGAATGATTACTGTGTTTGTTTCCTGTCTAGTCGGGATTGCTTCAATCCACTTGGTAAAATATTTGGTTGCTGTTAAGATCCATTTGTGCTGAGCGGATGATGTTGGATGGATCTCCACAATAAAGTCGAGTCCCCACTGCTGAAATGGTGCATTGACTTCAACCGGTTTTAAAGGAAGAGGCAGAAACTTTCTTTTCCCCTAAAAGACCTAACATTCATGACAGCCCATGATTGTTTTATAGACATCTGAAGATAAGGTTGGCCAGTAATAACCTGCTCTCAATATTTTGTTTGTTGTTGTCTTCCAGAACAAGTGACCACCACAATCACCCTTGTGAAAGTCACTCATCACCTGCTGGGCTTCATCTTCAATTAAATAGTTCAGCAAAACACCTCTTGTATCCTTCCAATAAAGGGCATTATTCAAAATGCAGAATTTAGCAGCTTTAAGTTTAAGAGTTCTACCTTTGTTTTTTGTCATTTCTGAAGGTGGTGAGAGGCGTTGAAGTACATACACAATATCTGAATACCACGGTGACCGAAGGAACATTTCAAACACTTGAATCAGGGAGCTTTCTTCTTCATCTTCAGACATGGATGCAATTAGATTTATATCTAAAACATGCAAATTTGATTCCGCCATTAACCTCGCCAGGCCTTGTCCTTTGATCAACTTTGTAGGCTTGATCTCCAGATCGTATTCTAACATTGCTGCAATCCATTTTCCCTGCCTTCCTTCCGGATCGGTTTGTACCAGCACATCCTTAACTGCTGCATTAGGAACGTATGTTATGATGTGAGAGTGCAAAATATACACTCGGAAATCCTTCAAAGCTTTGACAAGAGCAAGAGCCTGTTTCTCAATTATATTGTACTGCAAAGCAGCATCTCTAATGGTCCTGCTGAAAAATGCAATGGGCTTTTCTAGCTGATCTCTTTTTTGCATTAAAACTGCTGCCATGGTATGCTCAGATGCAAATGAGAATAAAATAAAATCTTGTGTATAATCGGGACTAATCAAAACCAGGGCTATAGATAAAGCATACTTTACCAAATTAAATGATTTCATAGCATCCTCCATCCACTTTACCACGCTGTCCTTCTTCAACATATTAGTAATTTCTCTCAAATGCTCAGCTAGATTGGGTACAAATCTTCGTAGGAAATTCATCTTACCATTAAAAGCTTGTATCTCCTTCTTATTTTGGGGAAAATCTATCTGTTGAATTGCTTCTACCCTTGAAGGATCAATGTGGATGCCTTCCTTTGAGATAATATGGCCAAGCAACTTCCGCTCATCCATAGCAAAGAGGCTTTTATTTGGATTGAGTGATATTCCAAATTTCCTACATCGCTGAAACATAATCCTCAAATGGTGAAGCTGCTCATCATCTGAATTTGAAAACACTATCAAATCATCCAAATATACAACCAAAAATACATCCTTTTCATTTGCAAAAGCGATGTCCATTGCACATTGAAATGTGGCTCCAGCATTTTTCAAACCAAATGGCATTTTAGCATAATGAAATTTTCCCCAAGGGGTTGTGAACGTAGTCTTATCTCTGTCATCTTCATGCAGTAAAATTTGATTATACCCAGAATATCCATCAAGTAGTGACACGCGTGATGCTCCAACCACTCTCTAGAGGATATGATCCATCTTCGGCAGCAGGTAATTGTCCTTGAATGACACTTTATTCAAATTCCAGAAATCGATACACAATTTGATCTCTTTGGTCTTCTTCCTCACAGGAACAAGATTAGAAATCCAATCAGAAAATCTGATTGGGACAATTATACCAACCTTGTACAATCTATTTACCTCTTTTTCAATGGACGACAGCAACTTGGGATTGATTCTTCTCAGCTTCTATTGGAACGGCTTCTGATTTGGCTTGATGGGAATAGTGTGTTGAATTATATCTTTGTTATATACCTTAGATCTAAATAATCCCAAGCAAACACATTAGCAAATTTAGATAATAATCTAAGACATTTAGACTTTACCTCAGGAGACAATGTCTTCAATAATTTCACAAACTTGGGCTTATTGGATGTTCCAAGATTCACATCCTCAACACCTTTGTCTGTAGACACCAAGCTCGGCTTCCTAGCCACATCATCTTGATCAAAAAGTCCTTCTAAAGGTATGAGACCTTTAGGAATAACATTGTCCTTCAGCTGCAATATTTCCATCTGATTCACCTCAATTTCTAGTTCATCGTCATCATGATCACAATCTATGGAAGCATCCTTGTAGTTCCCTTCATTCTGCAAAAAAACTATTGATCTCCTTATCATCCCAAAACACCTGCCAATACCTTAAATTGTCCGGAACATCTGGGCGATGCTTGACATGGATTTCAAACTTGTTGTTGGAATTCATCAGGATCTTCAAATTACTTGCAGCAGTGGCAAGAGAATCTATAATAACATTTTGAGCACAAGGTATGGCTATCAAGGTATAATCTGGAAACATCCTTAAGATATCTAAAACTACACTTCATTAGGCCCTCATCCATGGATTTTTAGCTTGATATTCGCCCTTAACTTGCTTGATTATCACCTCTGAATATCCATAGACTGATATCCTTTTTGCATTCAGCTTTTTGAGAATTTTCAACCTTGCAATCAGTGTTTCATATTCGGCTTCATTGTTAGAACAGTCAAAGGCCAATTTATATGAAAAAATTCTAACATTACTAGGGACTTTATTTGGCTGGAAAAAAGGGCTGTGAATCCAAATCCCTATGCTAGCACCATCCTTACCCACGGCTCTGTCAAAATCCATGCTCCATAGGCCTACTTCTTATTCTAAATGTTGAAATTATGTTTCACTCTCTTTCTTACTTTGACTGATCTCTTCAATTTGTTGTTTTTCATTACTTTTCTGCTGCTGCCGGAATGTGGACTGCTCAGAAGTACTTGCAATTTTTTGTCTTTCTTGATCAAGGACTGCTCTAAAATTTTCTGAGATGATTAATTGGATGATTAAGTGGCTTATCCTTGCTTGTAAGCATGTACTTCATTTTCTTTTCCCTATATAGTTTTCTCAATTGGCCAAACATGAGAATAGCATCATAGGAGAAATCTAGTTGTAAAGTCCCTTTAAGCTTTGCACCCCACGATCTGGACAAAAGCATACCAAACCGTGGCATAATGTCTGCAACAACCACATCCATGAGAACATTCTTTGCTACAATTTGGTCTAAAGACACCACCAAGTCTTTGATAAGACCAATACAACGGACTCTACCCGAATCAAAAGAATACAGGTCATGATATTTTCGAGTAATGTCAAGGCCCAGTTTCTCCATAATGGTTTTTGGCATCAAATTATGGGAAGCTACGGAATCAAACATGGCATTATTGAGGACATACTCATGCAATCTAAGGCTTATATAGAACGGAGGAACTTCACTATCCTCAGCCTGACCTTCTAAAGCAAGGCCAAATATGAGCTCAGGGTAATCATCTTCTACATTGACCATATCAGATAAAGGATCTATGTCAAAATTTTGGACACTTGGTGTTTATAATTGATGTTCTTCATCAATTCAGTCAAAGGAATTGAAACTTTTAATTTAGCAATCTCATTTTCTAAACTAAAAGCTGAAACTTTATCTCCCTCTTTGACTTGGGGGTCCTTCTTTTCGATCTTTTCCTTTGCTGCACTTTGTTGATTGGTCTTCTCATTTGCAGATGATCCTTTGTTGGAATTCGGGTTAGCAGGCTCCTTCCCTTTCTTTTGAATGTTCGAGAAGTCATTCTTAGGTTTTGCTTCCTTTCTCTTTTGAACTGGGCTGATTGGTACATCTCTGCTTCTCAATGAATATTGTTTCTATTGTGTTGTCAATGAATTCATATATCCTCGTTGATAATCATCTGACTCATCCTCTAAAACCCCTTCATTTGCTAGTATGTAATCTTCATCCTTTTAAACATCAGGGACCTCTGAATATTCTTCATCTTCCGTGAGAAATATGGGCAAACCATCAGCAGTAAAGAAATGATTTGCCTCCACTGCTAGATCATCATCATCTTCACTCTCCATTCCATGTACATAGTTTTACTGTAAAGAAGTTTTGACTTGCTGCTGCAATGATTGATCTTGTGCCTTCTACTCCCTTTGTTTAATCCTGAACTGAGGTTGTTGATGTCCTCTGAAGTTTGGATTTCTAATTCTGGTTTCATGCTTGTCTGCAATTGTTAACCAATCGAACATCTTCTCAATTTTCCAAAGTAAATGATTTTCCTTAACATCTGAGGAAGATGCTTCTTCCTTTATAGTCACCTTATTTTCAGTTTTCATCCTTGCTCTTTTGGCCAGTAGATTTGCCTCTACACTTACTGCGTTCTTCTAAATATCCTCAAGTGTGGTAGGATCTCTTTCTCTCGACTGATACGCCATATCAACATCAAATCTGTCGGGAAATTTGATCAATTCTAACCCCATTGGTGGCTTAATGTCAGCAGGAATAGCATTATAAACTGTATTGAACCTTACACAGTAATCTTGGACACCTTCACCTACATTCCTTTTAATATTTTCATACTCAGATAGAATTTGGAGAGGATTTTTCTTTACCTCCAATCGATCCAGGGATTGTTTATGAAGCATTGGCAAAGTATTGATAGATCCCGCTGGTAATTCTCTGAACCACTTTCGAACCTCGCCTCCAAAACTTTGCACAAATAATATCATGGACACATTTTCGACATCTCCCTCATGAAGATCAAAGAAGTCTTTCATCCTATCAACATGCTATTGCACTGTGATACTTTGAGTGGCATCGAAAAAAGGTATTTTACTTTGGTAATCAATGGGCATATCATCCAAATTCTGAGGCAGAACGAGAGGTGCATACCTGGTAGCCATGACTCGAGGCAGCTTTGAAATTGGTCTTGGAGAAAGAGGAGATTTATGACAACAAGAGTTGTTGATGTAGCAGAAGTAATTGGAATTTGAGGGGTAATGATAGGTTGATGAGGGAGTGAAGGTATAAACGAAGATGTCAAATGATTCAATGGAATATGGAGAATTGATGATGAATCAAAATATGTTGAGGCCAAATCAAAGAGCCCAGGAATTCGATCAATGGTGATGGATGACTGAGGAGAGTTTTGAAGACTTCAATTACTTACCAAGTTGGCTCGTTGGATTTAAGCTCTCTGGTGAATTCTGGGTCTGCGACTATATCCAGCAATTCACTATCAGATGTGGTTCTAAACAAGGAGAGACCAAAGTATTCGTCCAAAGAAAGATCTTCAAGTAACAACCACTCTACCGGGCATGAATGAGACTTGAAAACCAGTCTAGGACTTGATACATTTTCTTGTCTGAGTATCCTCGGAATGAGATTAGGATTTTCAAATATGGGAGGAGGATCGGGATCGGGATTGGACCTAGTGTGTCTTCTAGAAGCCAGTGTGTTTAAAGTTATCAAGATTTTGATAGTGCTTTACAACTTTCCACTTTTCAGCCTACTGAATTCTAAACTTATCATCCAAAAGTTCAGAGCTTCTCAATTGTACTGGGGTGATTTGTCTTTCTTCCCCAGTATGGTCACCACTATGTTAGAGCCTAGATTGACCTTAGGCTGAAGAGAGGCAATCCTAGGATAACCACAAACCAAACTTAACCTAGTAGCTAGCCCTACCAGGTCAGCAGAGGGCTCTCTCCTTGTCAATATCAGTTGAGATGACTGAATCAAATATGGATTTTAGGCTAGGTATGGTAGATCTAGGGTTTTTTGTTTGATTTTGATGGTTTTATTGCTGGATCAAATGGAGTAGGCATCTTTGGGTCCAGGAAATCAAGTCAGGAATGCAGGGTGTTCTGTGGGGCGAGGTAGGTAGATGTTTATGCACTTGGAATTGAGTGAGATGGTAGGTCTAAGACTGGTGAGGAGTTGAGGAGGGCATGCAAAGATCATGAGTCCTCTTCAAACAACTAAAAACATCAAAAACTAAATGTATTCCCAAGGCAGAGCACTGTTACCAATGTATTCCACCTATTTATCTTGATTTCATTTAGTTTAGAAGAATGAATTAGATTTGGGCACACATAACACATGAGAAAAACTAATGACAGAAGGAGAAACAATGAAAAAACACATTACCACAAGAATCCCACAAAAATAGCTGCAAATCCTGGTTTATTTCCTTGCCAAACTGCTGTAAAGATGTACAATGTAGCTCAGAGCATCCAAGAGAGTCCAACCTTTACAAATGAGGAAGAAAATACATAATATAGGCATAAAACAACTCATCCTGACCTTCAAGGGTCGAATCCATGAGAAGAGGGGCAATTTCAACCATTTCCCAACTAAGAACAAGAATATAGGAAATGGAACAGCTTGCCTCTATAAGTATGGAAACTGATTCATTGACCCCAAAACCACCTCAAACTAATGAATCTACCCTCTAAGGTCATTTTAAAATTAAATTTACATAGCATAGCATCATTTACAATCATAAATTCATCCATGATGAGAGAAAAAGTCAACTTGTAGAAAAACTAGGCGAAACTGGATTTTTGGGCAAACTGGCTCTATGCGTAGCGCCACTGGCCAGGTGCATAGCACCACTTCTCAGCTGATTTTGGAGGACTTCCCCTTATCCCAATTGAGCCCAAGATATCTCATTGGAAAGGTCTTCATGTCTAGTTTCTGGAACATCTTGAATTTTTTCATTTGGAGGTCATTTAATCCCTAACAAGTGGAATCTCCCAAGGCTGCGTCCTGTGTGTCCAAAAAGAGGTAGAGAGGTCATTTTTAATGGTTTTTGACCTTTAAGTGACCAAGTTTTACTCCAAAATTTCTGAAACTTTCAGGGATTGATTCTCTCATCATACTGAATCCAAATATGCAAACCATTTCTCCAAAAAGTCCTCCAGTCAAAATCGTAGCGCCGGTGGCACTACGCACCTAATGCAATTTTTTGTGTTGGAAAATTTCAAAATGACAAAAACTCACTAAAACTTGCCCAGATTTGGCACAAGTCTCCCTCATTAGATTCTTTGATGGGCTAGTGAGGCTTCAGCCAAGATTTTTAGCTTGTCTTGCTCCTTTTTTCTCCTTAAGGCCTTCCTTAACCTTGCCTTAAGTTTCCTCATCCTTATATTGCATATTTTGTTCTGGGTCATATAGTGATAAGCCATGTGGCAAAGCATCCTCTTGTCTTTATTGGCCTTCTCAAGCAGCCCCTCAAGGTGTATTTTGACCCTTTCAAGCCAAGTTTCCCGATCATTCTCAATCTCTTGCTCAATGGAGGTCAACTTGACCTTTGCCTTCTTAGCCTTTTGCCTGTTCTCCTTGATTATTTGCAACTCCACGAGAACTTGCTTGTCGGTCAATTGTTTGTTCTCTTGATCTAGATATTTGATGACCCATTTAGCCCTCTCTAAGTTGTCAGACAAAGCTTGTATCTCAGCCTCTTGTTCCTTAATGATCATGTCTTTGACAGTCCTTGGATCTTGAGCATCCAAGTCAATGATATCAACTCCTTGTATCTCCTCATGATCAACAAGGTCAAAATATTTCTCTTTCCCATCACTAGGATCCTTCTCATGCATCTTTTTCTTGCCTTTACCTTTGCCCTTATGTTGTTTCCCACCCTGTACCTATTTAGTTGAAGAAGAAGGCAAAGCCCCTTCCACTCCTTGTGGAGATAGCATTTTCCTGTGGCCTAAAGATGAAGGCGAGACCCCTTCCACTCCTTGTGGAGATAGAATTTTCCTGTGGCCTAAAGATGAAGGTGAGACCCCTTCCACTCCTTGTGGATATAATACTCGTCTAGCAGCTGCAAAAAGCTTCCTAGTGCCCCTCTCATATGTTACAAATACTGGCACTCCAACAGTTTCAATCTCTTGGACCTTATCATGTCCTGAAGGTCCACCTTCTTCATGAGGCACTGATGAAAAGACTTTAGGGCCTTTGAACATTTCATGAGAAATGAAAGTTTCCCATGGCAAGTTAAGAAGGTTCAGCTGATGTAAAACAATGATTTTAATCAAAGAGAAGTGCTATATGTTGGTTAATTACTGGGGGTATGATTTCTTCTTTACAATGAGTACCATTTTCTCAATGTTTCTGAATATGAAGTAGGGGATATTCATCATTCTCACCCTAGTAAAATGCATCAGCAGTCTAATGTGGTAGGCATACAGTCAGGAGAACCTACCTTCACAAGTAAAGTACTTGATGATGATCTTCATCAATGGAGCAAACCTGACCTCCAAGAATTTAAAGGGGAATACTCTGTTGAGTTTGTTATGATATTTAGCCTTAATGTAAGGCTCATAGTACTCCTTGTCAATGTACTAACCTTTGTTCCAATTTTCTCCCACATTTGGAATACCTTTAGCCTCTGAAATGACAGCTAGTGACAAAGTGAATGTGACTCCAGCAAGGTGTACCTCATTGTTATCCAAATGTGTCACAAACAACCTTGCTAATTCATGATGGGATTTAACCCTTTCCACCATCTCACAGAAACTGAAACATGACTGATGTCTGCAACAGGAAATGGCAAATGGGCAAGCTTGCAGTTCCCTCAAACTGGTGGGTTCTTCTCTGATATGTTTTCCTCCCTTATGAGGCCTTCTGCCCTGTGTGTCTCTCTCCCTGGAATTGTCACTATGGGTTTCTTCCTCCATTTCATACTCACTTTCCATCTCCATTGTTGTACAGTTGTTTCTCTTTGTGGTGAATGAAGAGTGGTGGATTGGTGGATTGGTGAGATGAGTATGAAGAGATTTGAAATAGGAAAATAGGTGAGGGTGAACAAGAATGGGAAAGGGATGTAGGGTGTGAGTATGGTTAGTGAATAGTGTAGGGTTTGGGATGTATGTGTATAGGGTTTGGGAAATAGGGAAAAGTTTAGGAATTATGTATGGGAGGATGGGATTTAGGGAAATAGCAAAAAATGATATAGGACAGCAATAATGAGTGTATTTTTTACAATATATGAGATAATTTAGTGACAATTAGGGTTTGATGTTTTTGAGAGACAACACAACCCAAAATTGATGCAACAATTCTGTCTAGAAAGAATAGTGATGTTTCTTACTTGCAATGGATGAATTTGGGAGTTTTGAGGCGATTTGATGAAATTTGCAACTGTTTGTAGCCCAACTTCCAGGTGCATAGCGCACTCTTCCAGGTGCGTAGCACTGTTTTGGTGTGTACCACCAGTTCAAAATAACACAGTAGAGAAAACCAGGTGCATAGCACTGCTCCTATGCGTAGCGTCGGGTTTTGGTGCGTAGAGCCAGGCAATTTTCTCCAAAAACACAACAATTTCCCTCCCTTTGCTTAATAACACCTTAAAATCACGTTTTTGCTCATGAAACTCAATTCAAACAATGAAATAACTTGAGTGTGAAATGACCTTTATATGACTATGGGCACTTTTGATTTTCATTTTTCAAAACCCACTTGATAATGTCTTTTTGCTTTTTCAAATACTTTGTTTTTTGGATGCTTGACATTTTGTCTGAATTAGGTGAACTAATGCTTGATAATATTTTGCTTTTGCAGTGGCATGTATTTGGAAATATCGGCAGGTGACCAGGAGCAGCATGAGACCACTAATTACATATGAGAAATAATAAAATTACATGAAATTTACAAATAAATACCAATGCTCTGTTTTCACCTCAAACTAGTTTTGAGGTGAAAAAAGGTGAAAAACTTATTAAGTTTACAAATTATGATATTAAAACTTTCCTAATAATTATTATCATCCTCATGTGTCTGTTGACCATTATTAGTCAATGATTACTGAAAATTTGACATGGTGAAACCCTAATACCTAATGAGACTATAACCCTAAGACCTAAGACCTATTTAATGAAATAAACTGAAAATGAACCTGGACCTGAACCATTGACTGAATCACACATGAAAAGAGGTCAGCAGATATGTGTCATGAGGGAAAAACTGAAATGTGCCTACCATCAGTTGATCCATGACCTAATGGAATGCAACTCATTAAGAATGGGACTCCTAATATGAATGCAAAAGAGTGAATTTTGATCATTGATGGCAGTGTGAAGACACTGACACTAACAATGCACACACCAGCCAAAAGATATCTTAGGCATGCGTTATAAAAAATTGCAGTTCATTCAATTTAAAAACTCACCTAAGTAAAAAACTCCTCCTTCATGTACATTGCACGAAGACTTTGCAATTTTTTACACAAAACACAGACTATGAACATTGACACTGATAAATAATGGTACAAAGGCCAACTACTCTCATTGCCTCTAGTGCAAACATAGCCACACTTAAAATCCATCAGTGCCCTTACTAAGCCTTTGTTGGAAAGGTAGCTTGGGCTTCAAAAACACTGCGAGACTCCACACGCAGATGGGTCCTTCAAAACCATAGAGAGGAATCGCCTCTCATACTTTTTCTCCATCACAAGAGTATACCGAGGTGCCACACTCATTTGAGATCAACTTCTCATGGCCAAAAGAAATCGATGCTGGAGTAGAAGGATTTGATATAATATATGGTAAATAAAAAATCACAGTGCCAACACTACAAGTTCTATCGACTATAATGATGCTGGTGTTCTGTCCATCGACTGTAATGATGCACGGTGGGTGATCTAGTGCGATTGTTGTTGATTTACCATTCTGTAAGGAACATGACACCGGATGCTATAAGCATTTTCTGCATAAGACTGATGATGGAAACCACAATCGCAACACTAGAACAACATAGCCACTCACAATTTTACATTGCACGCAAAACACACAACTAACAAAAAAACATACAACAGTATTTTCTAGCACATCGAAAATCCACACACACCTCTACTAATTTATGTACAGAGTATTAAATCTCATATATATCTCATTTTCCAAGGCCCTTCATGAAGGGAGTCAAGCCCATATAGGCTCTGATACCTTGTTGAAAATAGAGGTATACACACACAAAGGAATAATTTTTATTATATTTCTTAAATCACACAGATAAAAAGCATATTTATGGTGCTTGTGAGATCCAACCAATTCCAAATATAAATAGTGAGGTTGAGATATTCTCTCAACATCCACCTACAAATCTGCAACTAATTCTAAATTATACATGGAATAATTATCTTCCAACATGATTGGGAGTCAAATTAGGACCAACAAAATAAATTTGATCAATGGCAACAATTCTTCCTTCATGCGGGAAACATATGACACGAAAGAGAGAAGAGACAAGAGCTCCCATGACATAAACATAGTCACGGCCAAGGAGTAAAAAAAAATCCAAAGGACCTTGGACAACCATCACATCGATATAGACAATCTTTCCTCCCTAAGTAATAGGAAACTTAGGAAGGATCCCTAACGGTTGAATGGTTCCTATGTTAAAAGCCAATAGATTCTAGGTAATGGGCACAAGTTGCGGAGAACCTAAAGTTTTCCAAGTAGTTGAGGATAGAATACTAATATATGCGCCTTAATCTATGATTGTGCCAGGTACAGGTATATTATAATCTTGTAATATGATCTAAAAGGGCACGTAAGAAGGAAGACGATATCCTGCCAGTCGAAACCAATCAAAGGAAGTGGCCATACTACTTGTAGGGGGTGCCATGGGAATGGGATAACTTCCCCCTTGTATTATGGGAATGGGAGGATCACCCTCCAGTACAATGGGAACGGGAGAAATACCCCCCAATTCATTGGAATCTAAAGAAACAAGGAGAAACTGAGAGGTATGAAGTTCACTCTATACAGGAAAGGTATGATCAACTGAAGGTGGAATTGAGTCAACCATTTTCTCAACCAATCGTTTGTCACGAACAGACTCATGGGATTCACATTTAGAGAGAGTGCGATTAACTAGAGATGCATTTTGATCAATCACTTGATCAATTAGTGGAGGATTAGGGGAAAGATTTCAATAACGAGTCGAAAGACAAGATTGAGAATATTTAAGGTTTTCCAACACTTTTGAGGGTTCATCCATACATGGACAAAGGTGAATAGGATGATTCCCTTCACATAAATTATAGGGAAATTTGACTTTACCCTTTTTCCCATGGACCTTACTATCACTAGTTGAGGGTTTTTCACCTACATGATCTCCAGAAATTGATGACGAAGGTTGATGTGAGCCTACAGACCACACTTCCAATACCTTGGGAATACCAGTAAAATCTCTAAGAAGGCGGTCACCCTTACAAAGCATGCAAAGGAATTAACTTTCCAGGGTTGATTGGAAGGTTTCTCCGTACTATTTTCATCCATAGCAATGGCTGCTTGGTTGTCCCCCTACTTATTCTTCTTCTTCTTAATCTTCTAGTTCTTCTTATTTGTATCCACCTGGTTAATAACTTGCAATATTTCACTAGATGAAGAGGAAGAAAAGGAAGAAGACCGAATAGGCAAAGAAGATAAAGATTCAACTTTAGGATCAACTGGAGGTTGATATTTTCAGGTGGAGGAGAACCCAGTTGAGAAGAAGTTTGGACATTCGGAACCATAGGGGTCGAAAATAACAAAACTGGAAAACCAATGGTAAATTCGGGAAGGGACAACGTTCCCATATAAGGAGTGCCAACATTTCCAAAAGAAGGAAAAGTACCATGATTCATGTCAGAGGGGTTTCCTTGACTGGTGGACTCAATAACTATTTCCATTAGTCTCAATCTAAGATATACTAAGGAGTATTTCGATAGGAAGGATGTTGTTACGCAGTCAATTAATTGATTTTTAAAATTAAATAAACAAACAAAATAAAGGGGTAACTAGGCAAAAGGGTTTACCAAGCAACCGTGAACTACAATATACACCTTGGCTAACTAAGGACTTAACGTACAGCAGCCAATCTCCCTGAATGTTGTGTTTGGTGTATCACATTTTACAAGGTGACAGACTCGGTTACCTATGGATGGATAGCAACCTATAGGGGACTCCAAAAATATACTCGATTGTACGTGGGAGTGTAGTCAATAACAGTGTTGTCTAATGTGTAATCTTTCGATGAGAGCATTCCCATATACTAACCATGCGTGGAGCACCTCCTATATACTCGAAATTACTGGAGAATGGTCCTATACACTTCCATACATGGAACAAGATTTCACCCTTGAAATACAACGTTGGAAAAAAACGACATCTCCTACGTTTAACAACATCAGAACACGTCTCTAGCCTAGACCTCTAGATGTTTTCGTTAATGTTCCAAATGCTCCTTAGGTTAATTGAGATAAATTTTAAAGTTGATCTTGAATTATGTTTCGGTTTCAAGGCTCAAAAATCGATGTCACATGAACACACCTATGATGCAACCAGTATGGGAAAAATACTCTTTCCACTTCAGTGAAGGATACCTAGCATAGGGAAGAAGTTCAAATATTGACACAACAACCAAGTATGCAACAAACAAAGCTTCCTAATTAGATCTTTCATTTTCATTATTCCAAATATTTTTAATTCACTAAAGTTCACCTACATGATTTTTTTTTCCTTCTCAATGAATGAGAATGCACTTTTCAACTTTCAACACTAAGAAATATAATTTATGCTCAATGATAATCCCAAAAAAAAAAATTCAACGCAATGTAACCTAATGCAATTTTTAAAAGTAAACTTTGAGATGAAAGCTAAGAAAATGCAAATGCAATTTCTTTCTAGTTTTGAAAAGAACTAAAAATGCTTTAACCAACAGCAAATCAGTATTCCTTCCACATGTACAAGAAGCAAAAAGTAAATTCAATTGACCCAAATAACTAAAGACTCAACCAAAATTCACTTTCACTACTTCAAACAATGGGATGGACTTTTGCAAACCAAAAATAATCTAACAACAATAAGTCAAAATTTTATGCACACAAAGTAGGAGAAATAATTTGCAGATCAAGAAATTCCAGATATTCTATCAAAACCCTAAAAAATCTCATTTTTTTTTTGGACGATTGCTACTGTAATGGTCAAAAACCATGCTGACAGAGTCTTCAATGCTACTATAAGCAGCAAAATCCATGCTGGAAGCACTTTGTTTTGTATAAAAAAGTGCGTTGGGAAAGAAAAACTTAGGAAAAGAAAAAAAAAACAAAGTTGAACAGAGACCTAGATTTGACACTCTAAACCACACGCCACTCAGAATGTGGATCCATAATCAATCAAAGTTATGGATCACTAATAGGTTGGCCAAACTAATCAAAAAGACTAAACATAAAAGGAGGTTTGAAGGGTTATAAGCTGCCCAATAGAATCAACATTTTTGTTGTGCAGGAAATCATTTCTACAGACAAAAATGATCCCTCTAGTATTATGGGAGGATCTAGCAACAAACGAAGACAAATATATGTAAACTTTCCTAGCTTATACCAGAAAACGCAAAGGAGGATAAGTGACCAACCTCACTTTGATGCTAACATCTTTTGGTGTCATCCTTGATTCTTTTCTTTCCAAGCTCAATATCCTCTTGACCGTTATAGATGAATACCTACAAGGAAGATCACGTGGATACAACAAACACATACATAGCAAAATTTATTCCAGCATAAACCATGTAGCAGATTAAGGAGTATTACACTAAATGAGAAATAATTTACACATCTATGGAAAGAAACACATAATGTATCATTAATAGATGGTAAAGGGAGCATTGCAACCACTTAAGCCTTGGTGTTGGAAGCCTCCTTTAGTGACTTTCCAAGTCCTAGCCTTAACCTTCAAGCACCCCTTTCTCCTTAGTAAAATGAGCAGAAATTGGGCATAGTTCAACACTAGGAAGGCAACCAATCATTAGCCAACCATTAGTGGATAGTAGGGATCTCATTTATAGGGAAGGAGAGGGAGTTGAGGATCCATGAAAAGAGGGAGGAGTTCCACATCTCAAGGGAGAGATCCATGGGAGTAGGATCTAGGGCCAAGAATGGGAGGTCTCATTCCAATCCTCATCTACCTGAAACCACATCGTTGTTCTCAAGCTTTCTAGTAAGGGAAGTTTCTCCTCCATTTTGGGAAAAACTACCTGAAAAGGACCAGTGCGTATTTTCCTGGTAAAAGTAGTGCTGGCAGCACTAGTCACTAGTTATGAAAAAGGTTACCAGCATGAATTTGCCTGATAAAAGTAGTGTTGGTCTTGCAAAACAAGGTTTTTGACAAGCTCTTCAGAATGCTTTCAAGGAAATTTTTCTTCCTTTTCTTCAGGGATGTTCCAAACATGTTTCATGGTGAATACATTGCTTGTGATAGCTTTCATCACAGTGTGAAACTCGCAGCATTGACGCCACAAAGTATGACACTTTAGGATACGAGATTGGGAGTGTGACAAAATATTGTATAACAGATGGAGATCCTTTCAACAGTAAGGAGACTTTGCTGGATGGAGGATTCTTCAAAAATTTATTTTGGTAATAACCTAAAGCCTTCAACGGAGGCTTGACCTATACATTTGAACCAAGCATGAAACCCATGCTTCAATAAGTCGAATTAAATTAATAATAAAAATTCTTTTCACTTTCTTTTGACAAATATATTACATTTGACTTAAGTAAAATAATGAAGACTGGACCTAGTTACATTTTCCAACGCTCCTTCTTAACTAGGGACATATTCATATTTACATATAACCAAAGAGGTACATGGAAGATCTCAAACCACATCATCTATGAAGAAGTTTAGGCACCGCAATTCTATGGACTAGGTTCCTAACCAAGGAAGTCTATCCATTGGTCTCTCAATAATTTTTGGCACCCAATATTGCGGACTAAATTCTTGACTAGGGAAATCTATCTGAGTGGGACTAAGATGGACTCAAGATTTCAACCTCTCTAGGTACCATCAGGCTTATTAGATAACCATTGACCCAAGAATCCAAGTGTGTGTCAGAGCTCAATGGCCAATGACACCTTTCCAACTTTGGAACCTAGACATCAACACAAAATACCAGCCATATGTCTTCCAAGGAAATGCTTCACTCACAAAGCCTCAACCCCCCTTGATCCAGCATATCAAGGACCACAAATATCTCTCGATCAAATTGATTGGTAACCAGCATGTTATCAAAACCTTCGATATATTTACCTATACAAACACAACTAAAATCGATAGTCTACTTTCACATGTACATAATCAAATAAAAACCTCTAGGGTTGTTCTAGATGTTTCTCCTCAACTCAGTAGCAATATCAACCAAATTTTTGACAAAATATACCTCAATTATAAACTTTCCTTTCCTACTTCTCATGCAGCAACATATCCTCTGAAACTCATTAATCAAAAACAGGTTATGCCCTCCCTCTTAACCAGGAAGCACTTCTTCATACGGACTCCCTCTTAATCTTAGGGAGATCTCTTATATGCAGGCTTCCTTCGGGAGATCAACTTCTTATTTTCAACATAGGAGAATATTTAGAGGCTTCCAACCATTTCATCAAAGTTATCATCCTCATCATGCTTGACACATCGAGAATCTTCACCAAGTTGAAGATTGTGTACTTGCACAACTTACATAGAAAGTACAAACAAATATATAGAAGCATGAAATTAGCTATATCAAAATAACAGAAGAATTTCAACTTTATACATATCAAATAACCAGACTTAATTACAAACAAGAGATATATACTCTTCAACATCTTTCTAGGGAATTGTTCATAAACCCTAGACTATTTCACAACCACTTTCATCCTATCTAGGGCTTCAATTTTTCTTCCCAAGGTATGAACTTCAACATATAGAAAACCCTAGAAACAATTCAAACAAATATAAAGCAAATAAAAACCTTTCAAAATTCACATGTTAGACTTCTCACTAGGGTTTCATACAAATCCTAGATTCCATACAAAAGAATTAATCAAAGTCAATCACATCTTAAACATTAACATGGCCAACTTCCACTAGGGTTGGTTGCAAACCATAGATTTCTAATCATCCATCAAATCCAACGAAAACTCATATTTCAACAATCTTACACAAATCTCAAATTATCATATTGTCATCATTTGTCAGATATTTTTACTTCTACTAAGGTTCAAATCCAAAACCCTAGAATTCCATTTTCATGATCTCAATAATCATTAAATAAATAGATCCCAAATTGTTATATCACACATACTAGACAATGTAAATATTACTAGGATTCAAGTGCAAACCCTAGATTTCCAAAGATCATCATCCTAGAATCTCAGACAAGGACTTCCATTAAATCCTAAGACTTATGACCATCAATAATTAGGTCAACACACATATCTAGGAATTCATAATCATACATAAGCATATCATATGTCCGACAACATTAATACACCTGACCTAGACCAAGCCAGGGTTTTCACCAAAAGGACATATCTACATACCTAGGGTTTCATCATCATGAAAAGGAATTACATATCATATGTTATTCAAACCCAAATTCACAAATATCAATAAAAGTTAGACATATAATGAAACACACACACATACCAAGGAGATCACTTCTTATAGACATTATAAGGATCTTGCTTACACATTCCACCAAACCCTAATGAGTTAGGATTTCAATGTAGAACCATAGCAAACCCAACATTACCAAAATATCGAAGGTTCAGGATTTTATACCTTATCATTCAACCCTAACAAGTTAGGTTTTCATGATCATACCAAAATCCCAAACATGACATCAATAAAAACTTCAAACAACATTTCACAATATCCCTAAGCAACTTAGGGTTTCAGACATTCACATTAGCATACCCTTAGGTTAGGGTTTTCCAGAACCTATCTAGGGTTCTACAAAATTAGTTAAGAATATGAGTGGGTGGTAGATTTATCAAGATAGGAATCACCCAAAACAAGGATCATTATGATTCTATATAGATAGACATAACAATGCTAGTAATGTAATGCAAGCTCAAAAATAAGATAAAGAGAATTTTATAAGACATATAGACATACCTGGAGGTGGAAATGTTTCTTGACAAACCTGGTAAGGATTCCTTGAAGTGTTTTCTTTGTAATAGGCCAAGATCCTTTAATACATACTTACAAGAAAACCATGTGATACCAAGAATGTGATTTAATTTCTCTCAATCAAGGACTTTTGCTTGGAATCCTAGATTACTTGTAAATCCTAGAGGGAGAGGATTAAGGTTCTAAGAGTACATTCTTAATCTTAGACTAGATAGAAACAAGGATTATATGAACCATAATAGAAATTCAAATGCTTATATACATACCTTGTGATTTCATACCTTTAATTTGATAACTTGTAGTACCAATACTTACTTGGTTCCTTGTACTCAGATCCTCTTCAAGCTGGTTCCTTGGACTGTCAATTTCAATTTCCATAGACTTCAGATTCTTTATGTGATGACCAAGTTTTCTTCATGTGGAAGCATAATAGAAAACTGTGAGAGCATGACACCAAACTTGTGGAAGCATAGAAATCATCTTTCCATCAAGTCCGAGATCTTTGTCACTGTGGAGGCATCGAAACTATCTTTGTCTCACTGTAGGAGTCTTGAAACTTCCTCTCTGTGGTAGTATCGAGGTAGCATTGTGTTGTCATCTTGTAATATCACCGAAACTATGGTTACTGTGGAGGTACTAAACTATGGAAAAATCCTTGTGATGGCATTAATGTTATGTATCTATACCTTCTCACTATGATGGAACTGAACCCTTATCATTGTAGTGGTACTGTGACCTTCTCTTTGTAATAGTATTGAGCCTTTCTTACTGTGATATCACCACTGTGATAGAACCGAGTCTCATATATTGTATTAGCATCACTGAAATAGTACTGATTCTGATTTTGATATGGTGACTGAGATGACACTAAGACCTTTCTTCTGCTTGTGATTGTTGGGTGTGGAGCCTAATTATCTTCTTTATTCCAAGGTATCACTGCATTGGACCCCAATTTGTAGCCGCCCATAATATTTTCACTGCAAGGGGGGTCCAGGGGGCATGGCTGTGATCTTTGGGAGCCCCCCCTGGCAGGGGATCGGGGACAGAGCCCCTAAAGCTAAAAATGGATCTAAAATTGCCTTGTAAAATGTTGTAATTTCGTATTCAATCTGGGTAATTCATTAGGCGGAGATCTGACGGTAGAAGTTATGTTTACTTTAGGTTTTTTCACCCTAGAAGGCAACCCCTCACTATATATGAGGGAATTGCATTTCGTCTATGTAGATCTGTATTCTGAGTGAGAAAGGGTGAGGAGATTGTGTGAGAGCGAAGAGGGAATTACAGCGGATATATTGTAGGTTGTATCTCTTTAGTTTTTTGGATAATATAAAAGGAAGGACTGGCTGTTTCCCATGGACGTTGCCAAAATTGGGTGAACCATGTATATCTGTGTCTCTCATGTTTTATGTGTTTTTTGTGTTTATATTTCTACAATATATTTTATGTGTTCCATTGCTCTGTAATATATAATTTTCTAACAACCGGTATGAGAGCCGAAGGTCTATTTGGCTGATAAACTCGCAGGAGAAGGGTTCTTGGTTCGAGTTGGAGCAATGGCGAAAGATGGTAGGTTTAGGGTCGAAAAATTTAACGGCCAAACTACCAGCTATGGAAGATGCAGATGGAATATTATTTGTACCAGAAAGATCTATACCAACCATTGAGCGGAAAGACAAAGAAGTCGACGAGTATGACAGACACAGAATGGGATATTCTTGACAGAAAGGCACTTGGAACAATACGGTTGTGCCTAGTGGCATCGGTAGCCTTTAATATTTCAAAGGAAACGACAACATAGGGTTTAATGTCAGAATTGGCCAAACTATATGAAAAAACCTCGGTCTCAAATAAAGTATTTCTTATGAAGCATTTATTTAATGTGAAGATGTCAAAGGGTGGATCTGTTGCTGATCATTTAAATGAATTTAATACATTTACTAGTCAGTTAAGTTCTGTAGGGGTAACTTTTGATGATGAAGTTAGGGCTCTGTTATTTCTATGCTCATTGCCAAAAAGTTGGAATGGTTTAGTTATCGCCATTAGTAACTATGTCTCTGGATCTAGTACTTTAAAGTTTGATGATGTTGTCGGAGCAATCCTTAGCGAGGATATGCGACGGAAAACCTCTAAGGAGACATCAGGTAATTCTTTGACTGTAGAGAATAGGGGGAGAAAATGGAAAGAGGAAAGAGCCAAGGATATCACAGTAAGTCAAGGAAAGGCAGATCCAAGTCCAGATCAGGGATAGTGTGCTGGAAATGTGGGAAGAAATGACACCTGAAGAAAGACTGCAAGTCTCGGAAGGGAAAAGAAGGAGATGTGCAGCAACAAAACAATCACGAAGCGAATGCGACAGGTGATGTGTTGCAAGATGCTTTGATTCTTTCATTAGAAAATATTATTGATGCATGGGTGGTAGATTCAGAGACCTCATTCCATGCCACACCTGATAGGAAACATTTTCATGATTATGTTCAAGGAGATTTTGGAAAAGTTCGATTGGGTGATGATAAACCCTGTAAAATCATTGGAATGGGTACATTTTTCATAAAACAGCGGAATGGAAATCAATGGCTATTGAAGGAGGTAAGGCATGTTCCAGATCTGAAGACAAATATAATTTCAATAGGGCGGTTGGGAGGTGAAGGATGTGTGACTACTTTTACAGATAAAACCTGGAAGGTCACTAAAGGATCCCTGGTAATAGCAAAAGGAGAAAATGTTGGTACATTGTATTTATGCAATGGTATTTATAATTTTGTTAGTGTTTTAACCTCTACAAGAGAAGATATGGCATTATGGCATCATAAGCTTGGGCACTATAGTGAGAAGGGGATGCAGATTCTTCACTAAAGACATTTGTTGCCAAGTTTGAAGCATGTTGATTTAAAATTCTAAGAGAATTGTGATTATGGAAAATAGAAGAGAGTCATATTCCTCAGAGTTGGGAAATAAAAGAAGAGCGAAAAATTAAAGCTTGTGCATACATATGTATGGGGACCTACTCAGGTATCATCTCTCGTTGGCTCTCATTATTATGTTAATTTTATTGATGATGCAACCACAAAAACATAGATTTATTGTATTCGAAATAAATCTGATTTATTTGATACTTTCAAGAAATGGAAAGCTTTGGTTGAAAATGAGACAGAAAAAAGGTTGAAGTGTCTCAGATCAGATAATGGAGTTGAATATTGTAGAAAAGAGTTTGATAGGTATTGTTTAGAGAATGGAATTTGCAGAGAGAAGATAGTTCCAGGAACACCACAGGAAAATGGTGTGTCAAAAAGGATAAACAGGACAATCATGGAGCATGCAATGTGCATGAGATTGCATGCAGGATTGCCTATACAATTTTGGGTAGATGTTGTAGATATTGTTGTTTATATAATAAACAAAGAGACTTCAAGTTCCTTGGATGGTGGTATTCCAGAGGAGGCATGGATAGGTAAAAAGGTAAACTACTCATTTTTAAATACTTTTGGTTGTGAAGCCTTTGTCCACATTAATAAAGAAAATAGAACAAATCTTGAGGCAAAATCAAAGAAATGTACCTTTATTAGATATGGTGTTAATGATTTTGGTTATCGGTTTTATGATTATGAAAAACACAAAATCGTTAGAAGCAAATATGTCATATTCAATGAAAAGATTTTGTATAAGGATCAGCTGCAGGAAAAGAAATAAGAAAAAGAAAACAAAGAATACACAATGCTTGATGAGATCACAAAAAAAGTGATGGTGCTTGACAATCATAATGATCAACAACCAGAACAATAACAACAACCACAACAACAAAAAGCACCTCAAACACCTAAAAGTGGTGTTAGAAGATCTACCAGGATAAGTAGACCCCCTGAATGATACTCTCCTTCATTATAACATGTATTGTTGACTGATTCTAGTGAACCAGAATGTTATGAAGAAGTAGTGTAGATAGAAACCAGGAAGAAGTGGGAGCAAGCCATGAAAGAAGAGATGGAATCCTTAGCACATAACTAGACTTGGGACTTAGTCAAGTTGCCTGCAGGTAAAATAGCATTGCAGAATAAATGGATTTACAGGTTGAAGGAAGAAGGTGGAGGTAGAAAAAGGTATAAAGCTAGACTTGTGGTGAAGGGGTTTGCACAAAAAAAGGGTATAGACTTTGATGAGATATTTTCTCCTGTTGTTAAAATGACTTCAATTAGAACTATTTTAAGTCTAGTAGCAGCTGAAGATTTTCATCTTGAGTAGTTAGATGTAAAGACAACCTTTCTCCATGGGGATTTTGAGGAAGAGATATATATGTAGCAGCCAGAAGGATATGAGGTAAAAGGGAAAGAAAAACTAGTGTGCGGGTTGAAGAAGAGCTTGTATGGATTAAAACAAGCACCAAGGCAGTGGTATCTAAAATTTGACAAGTTTATGTCTGAACAAGGTTATACTAGATGTCACTCTGATCATTGTTTTCATCTCAAAAGGCAAAATGATGGCAGCGATATTATATTGTTATTGTATGTAGATGACATGCTTGTTTCAGGTTCTAACATGCAAGAAATAAATGTGCTCAAAAGAAAATTGGAAAACTCATTTGTAATGAAGGTTTTGGGTGCTACAAAACAAATCCTTAGTATGAGAATAACTAGAGATAGGAAGAATCGAAAATTAACATTGTCTCAGAGTGAGTACATAGAAAAGGTGTTGAAAATATTTAATATGCAAAATGCAAAACCAGTTAGAATACCTTTGGCTATTCATTTCAAACTAAGTAAGGAGGTGTGTCCCAAGACTCAGGAAGAAATGGCTTATATGTCTAAAGTTCCATATGCATCAACAGTTGGAAGCTTAATGTATGCAATGGTCTGCACAAGGCCTGATATTGCACATGCAATGGGAGTTGTAAGCAGGTACATGAACAACCCAGGAAAAGAACATTGGATGGTGGTGAAGTGGATTTTGAGGTATTTGAGAGGTACCACAAATCAAGCATTATGCTTTGGTGGTTTAAACATTGCTCTACAGGGATATGTTGATGCAGATATGGTGGGTGATAGAGATAACAGGAGGAGCACCATAGGGTATGTGTTTACTATAGGTGGAACAACTCTCAGTTGGGTTTCAAAACTTAAAGTGTTGTTGCGCTCTCAACAATGGAAGCAGAGTATGTTGCTGCTACAGCGGCTAGTAAATAAATGATTTGGTTACAAAGGTTTCTGGATGAATTGGGTAAGAAGCAGGAGTTGGGTAGGTTATACAGTGACAACCAGAGTGCCATACATCTTGCAAAGAACTCTGAATTTCATTCCAAGACTAAACATATATAGTTCAAGTACCATTTCCTATGGTCAGTGTTGGAAGATGGACAGTTGAAGCTGGAAAAGTTACACACTAGCTAGAATCATATAGATATGTTAACAAAAGTTGTAACCAGGGAGAAACTGAGATTCTGCTTAGTTTCAATTAGTCTTCAAGTATGATGAAGAAGATGAGAAACAGCCAGGTCCAAAGTGGATTCATTGTCCAACAAATGAAGTAGCAATGGAGTTGTTATAATCAGTCTCCAAGTGGGAGATTATTAGGTGTGGATCCTAATTATATTCTTTATTCAAAGGTATCACCACATTGGACCAAGTCTCATATATTGTATTAGCGTTACTAAAATAGCACTGATTCTGATTTTGATATGGTGACTGAGATGACACTAATACCTTTCTTCTGCCTGTGATTGTTGGGTGTGGAGCCTGATTATCTTCTTGGTTCAGAGGTATCACTGCATTGGACCCCAGTTCATAATGTGGCGGCAACGCCGCCTGTAATATTTGCGCTGCAAGGGGGGTCCAGGGGGGTGCAGCTGTGATCTTTGGGAGCCCCTCACTAATGGGGGATCGGGGGCAGTGGCCCTGAATCTAAAAATGGATGTAAAATTTCTTTGTAAAAAGTTGTAATTTCGTAGTCAATCTGGGCCGTTCATTAGGCAGCGATTTAACGGTAGAATTTATGTTTAATTTAGGGTTTTTTGCCCTAGAAGGCAACCCCTTGCTATATGTGAGGGAATTGTATTGGGTCTATGTAGATGAGTATTCTGAGTGAGAAAGAGAGAGGAGATTGTGTGAGAATGAAGAGGGAATTACAACGGATCTATTGTAGGTTGTATCTCTTCAGTTTGTTGGATAATATAAAAGGAAGGACTGGTTGTTTCCCGTGGACGTAACCCAAATTGGGTGAGCCATGTATATATGTGTCTCTCTTGTTTTATTCATTTTCTGTGTTTATATTTTTGCAATATATTTTATGTATTCCATTGCTCTGTAATATATCATTTTCTAACAGTCATTATACCGAGAGTACTCCTGACATATCCAAATTTTTCTCACTTGTGTAACAACATTGAAACCAATTTACTGTAGTCTGTAATAATCTTAGAGATTTGAACTTTTTTGGTAGCACCGAGGTCATCATTAGTTTCATTATCCCATAATTGCCTTAGATGAATACAATTTCTCTGATACCATTTTGGAAAATCTATATAGGTGGCAGTTACATGATTTTCCTCTTAATGACATTAACTTTTGATGTTTTCATTATTAGTAGTAGATTTCATAATTATCTTTTCTAATCATCAAGATTAATTCCAAGCAACAAAAGTAAAGAACACAAGATATAGGCATGTTTCCAAGGAAAAACCCCCTTCGAGGGGAAACCCAGTCATAAATTCTTCCTTCAATAGATTCAAAATATGAGACGACCATGACCCTTACATTCTAGACTCAACACTACCTCCATCCATCATAACATCGAGATACGAACAAACTATGGAAGCATCACTGTAATAGCATCAACAAAGTCATTTTACTAGCATCGAGATGAGGTTACACTAGAGATGTGAGAGCATCGAACAGAGATCGCGGTAATAAATTATAGCCTTATGAGAGCATACCGAACTATTGGGAGGCCTAACACTAATTATAGAGATAATCTTGATGCCCTATCTGAACTCCCTGAAATAACAACAAAATGTGTGCCCTCATCTAAACTTGAATCACCAAAAATTCTACTCTCATCTGAACCCTGTGATTACCGAAAGGTCTACCCTTATCTGAACCTTGTGATCACCAAAAAAATGCAAGCTCTGAAATTTTGATCCAACAAAAATGTGTGAAAAATGTGAGGAACTCATCCCTGTATATATATAGTTGTTTTCCATATTAAAATAGGTCGACATAAGTTGATGAAGAGTTTCATCATTTAATATTGAGCCAACATGCATATTCATTTATTTGTGTAGGCTGACATGTAATCTTCTTATGGAATATGACTTGATGGAGATCCTTTCAATATCAAGGAAACTTTGATGGATGGAGGAATCTTCACAAATTTATTTTGACAATAACCTAAAGCCTTCAATGGAGGCTTGACCTATACATTTGACCCAAGCATGAAACCCATGCTTTAATAAGTCAAATTAAATTATTAATAATTATTATTTTCACTTTCTTTTGACAAATATATTACATTTAACTCAAGTATAATAATGAAGACTAAACCTAGTGACATTTTCCAACACTCAAGACTACACATGCATCAACCTCCAATTTGTAGAGGTTCTTGATCCTAACACCAATCTTCTTGACCTGTCCTAAAGTAGAATGCTTGAGGTAGGCCTTCCCTTTGTTGAATACTACATCATACCCTTTGCCTTCAAGGATTGCTACTTAGACAACGTTTTTATTCAATGTTAGGACATACTTCACATTCTTGAGATGGAGAATGGAACTAGACTCCCTCTTAAATCTTACTATACCAATTCCTTTGGTAATATATCTTCCACGTCTCCAAGTTGAATATGGAATTTCATGTCTCTCTCCTCCAAACTATTGAAGAATTATTTATTCACTGTCATGTGGATGAAGCCCTTGAGGCAATGTGCCACACACTACCTTGAGTTTAGCTTTCCATACAGGCTATTAAAGAGAAATCCAATTTGAACAAAGAATAGAGTTCTTCTCCTACTATTTTTTCTGCAACATGCTTGTTGTATTTCTTGTTTCGACATTTTGTAGCATAGTGTCCAAATTCATGACAATGAAAACACTTGATCTTGTTAAGATCCTTCTTTTTAGTTCCTCCATTATGACTATATTTAGTCTTTCCTTAGGCCTTATTTCCCTTGGATTCTTCTATTTTCTAGCTAAGGAAAATTCCTACTCATCATCTATCCTAGTTGAGACTTCATCCCTTGTGTTCATCCTTATCTCTTCCTGCACAAGATCTGACCACAGTCTCTCCCAATCAAGGAACTTATCTCTTCCATTCACAGCATCTTGGAAACTCTATCAAGATTTGGGAAGCCCAAGAAGAGCAAGACTCACAATATCTATTGGTGGAACTGTCTCTCCAACACCTCCAAGTCCATCCCTCACTTGAGAAAACCTAGATAGATATGTAGTAATGGAATCAAACTTTCCCATTTGGATGTTCCTCAATTTTTCCTTCAAATATTTTTTTTTTGCATCACTAATACTTTAAAATAGATGAATAATGGCCTTCCACATCTAGAATTTTGTCTCCTTCCCATACAAATTTGGAACAATATGGTCTCTAACTCCTTCTAGGATCATCCTCCTAGCTTTGGCAGTGTCCCTCCTCCATTGAGTTATTTGTTATGCATCTGATGCAAGAGTTTTAGGAATATCAGTCTTTATGTATTCCAAAACCCCATTATCATCTAAAACAACCTCCATTTTTTCCTTCCATGCACATAAATTTGAATTACCTTCTAGGGCATGCTCTATCCTCAAACCATAGAACGACATGATTCTTGTCCTTGTTGAATTCCTACAGTAACTAATCTTCTCTTCAATGTTCTTTGAATCTGATCAAGGAACTTGGTCGCTATCTTTTTTTCATCTCTGATGCCATGCAGAAAATCCTTGAAACCTTGCAACTGATAATAATAGAAAATTGATCACAAAAAACACAAGATTTCTCTACCAAAAAATTGCAGAAATAAAACAATGAATAGAAACACAATCACACATAGAACACAAAATATATCTGGGGAAAACAACTGGGAAAAAACCCCTTCATGATTGTATTGAATCAACTGAGAAATCTGATCTATTGCATACAATTTGCTTCAAGCCTGAATCTCTGTTGCAATATTGATCAACTCTATCTCAAGGCTTCCTTAACACTTAGGAAAATAACGCCTACTAGGAGCTCATATTTCCTAGCGCAAATTTTCCCCTAAAAATTAGGAATTTCTCCTATTTCTTTACACAATTCCCAAGGGAAATATATTTTCCTTCTCAACCAAGCTTGTACTTGTGTACAATAATCATTACACTATGCCTTCATCTAATATCAATAGGCAATTTGAATTGAATGACCTACTAAGGCTAAATTTAGCAGTTGTTGCAATTAACTGAGAGTAAGTTGAGTGAACAGAAAGTCAATTGTTCAACTAAACTCACGTCTATATCTATTATAGAATTAGAGATCATTTAACTAACAGGAACTAGATTTAACTCAACCGGATAGCTAATTTTAGCCATCAGCTTTCCATAACTCACTGAAATCCATATAACTCGAATTAAATAACAATAACTTAGTGATATCCCACATCACACATGTTAAGTGAAAGCTAACTCAAGCATCAATGAGATTGAACTCGGATTGACATATTTGACAAAGGCATAAGTCAAATAAGCCATTCCTTGCTACATTTTCAACATTCTAAGCTTGGGGTGATGATGGACATGTATAGTGGATATCCTCTAAGCCCATCCATAGTGTCAATAATTCCTAATTTCACATAATTTGACCATTATTTGATGTACATTATGGATATTTTCATGATTATCATGAGTAGAGTAGAATTGCTTGAAAGAGTTGGGCATGCTTATGGTTTACTTAACCTTACTATGTAATAAGTGTTGATACTATAGGATTTTGTGAGGAACCTTTGACCAACAACACGAAGGAATAATAGAGATTGTGTCCCTCCTAGAGTTGGTACTCATCCCAAGGTTTTTTAAAGCTACTAGAGGGAAACTTAACTAATTTTTCTCTGTAGCTTTGGAAGTTATCAAGTTAGTCTAATTTTAGCAAGCTATGTACTCTATTTTACCAACTTAATGAAAAATATGTTTCTCTTAGCAAATTGTATAACTAAAGCCTTTGAGCACCTTGGGGAAGGACCACCTAAAGGAACTCTAGAGGACCCTTTGTACTTCATATTTTTTATATTTATGTTCTATTTGTGTCATTTTTTAGCACCTCTTTTTGCAAAAAAATTCCAATAGAATAGTTGTTTGTTTCTTATAGAAGGGAAGTTTAATGATGCAACATATTTCTTTATGGAATATGTGTTTCACTAATATATAATGTAGGTCACTTGAATATTTATCATGGTTATAAGGGCATTCTACCCACTTTCTGAACATTCTATGATTTATTCTGAAAACTTCTTGCAAGATTGCAAAAACTTCTTGTAGCTTTGCTATAGTTCCTATAGAAAAATGTAGATTTGTAAATTCCTTAGTTCCTAATCAATAATGCATGCTTATTCATAATATAATTATCAACATCGGGTAATAATGCTCTTGAGGGGATTAGGAAGTATCTATGGTTTTAGTTTGCTTCAAATTCTAATTCCATGCTTTCTGCAACTTAGTTTAGAATTGTAGTTTGTTTAGAAGATTCAGCAACAACAGTTTCATTTCCTCTTTTGCAATGAATTATGTTTTTAAGATTTTGTTAAATGGTAATAGTTACAGCGAGTTCCATTTTCAAGAAAAAAAAATTCTGCAATCAATACCTTAGTACAGTGCTAGTTTTTTTAGCATCAACAATTGTTTTCATTTAGTTCTCCCCTCCATTAAGCATTCAAAGTGATACTTGAGATGTCATCTAAACCACCACTAAAGATAGTCCAAATCATAGATAATATATTAAGGGAGGAAAGAAGAATGTGGCTTTCACATATAGTCCATAGCATCTCGCATGTTTGTACGATATTCGGTTGACGTTTAAAGTGGATAGCTAAAGGAAGGTAGCACTCTTGCTGCATTTATGAAGCCCGTCACCTACCTTATAAATACTAACCAATAATTGGCAGTAATGACTTATGACCTATAATTATTAATCCGCTAACCCTTAACCTTGCCTAACCCTTAATAAATATTCAACTAACCTCCCTAACCCTATCACACTAACCAATAACCCATAACACCTAAATAGTCACTAATCAACTTAACCAAAAGCCCATAAAATATTAACACAATTGACCACTAACCCCTAAAAATTCCAAAACTCCCTACACCCAGCTCACTAACAATGTTTGAACTATGCCCTCATTGGTCAACAACACACTCACCCCTAACCCATTAAACCTTATCGCCTAACCCTTAACCTACAAAAACGTAGCATAGTATAACACTTAATAACTAACACATTGAAATTTGGCATCTATCACTCATAACTAGCCCTTAGCCCAAATAACAAACTAGAGCATGAACTATATATTAAAGGTGGGTAGTGTTGTAGCGGCTACAACCACCCTCCAAAATTTTTCCTTAGCCTTGTTTTGGAGCCTCCCTTCCAACCTTCATAGCAGCTTGCCTTGCTTCATCAAGTTCACAAGCTTCAGTGTCTTTCTTGCACAAAGGCAACCTGTCGGTCATAGCTTGATCCATTCCCCTCATAGGTTGTTCACCCAAACATGGTCCAGTTGCAGGTTGAGCAGCTTCCCCTTGAAAATTGTGCATTTATGGAGGGCAACTAGCCTTCCCACTAGAAATTGTGCAATCCTCTCTAGCAACCTGTTGGGCTCCAGGATTGCGCAATCCTGCCTGCAAACACTCCCAGCAAGATATGCAAAAATTTCCCCAGCAAGGCTACACAGCCCAGAATTTGTGAAAATATGGGCAGCAGTCAGCTGCTCTTCCCAGAAATTGTGCAAATCTCCTGGGCAGTTAGCCCAACTCCCATCTAGAAATGTGTATTTCCTTCAAGCAGTCGAACAACCTCTTTCATGTGCAGCTGAGTTGACCGGGTCCCTCTGGGACCTAGCAAAATAGAATTGCATGCATATGTTGCTTCTCCCAAGGAAACATGCAAAGGAATCCCTTTTCTCAGGGATCTATGTCTAGTAGTTGGAGGTTGCATGTAAGGAGTAGTTCAGAAACCTCCCACCAAGTGTCACTTCCCCTAGATTTGTGGCATCTGGGTCACAACCTCAATGTTATCAAAACTCATCAGTCGAACGTTGTAGAGCTCATTCCTCACATCAACCTTGCAGCTCTGACATCCCACATCAATCTAGGAGCAGTCAGCACATTCAACTCATTCATTTTGGTGTAATCCCGCTTCTCGTGCCTTGTGTTACATTTCTGTCGCTTTTGTATTTTCACTTGTGTGAGTACTATTTGCTTGATTTCTTTGAACGCTTGTTGTCATTTACATGTACTCTAGCTTGTCCTGGCTTTGTTTCAGTTTTCGTTGCTATCTCACTATTGTCGCATGCATGAAATTGTTGCATGGACGTTCGCCCAACCGCAAACTGCCTCACCCACATGCATGTGGATCTATTTGTTGAATCTTGAATTCATGTTTTTCATGCACTTTCAATCACTTCTGCTATCACTTAGTGTTGCCATGCATTTACAGTCTTAGTTGCTTTCAGTTTCCCGTCGGCGAGTTGAGCCAACCTTGGCCTGGACTCTGCCTTCACCAAAGCTGCATTACGCAATCTGAGGAAGGAAGGCTCACCTTCCTCTCCAGATTTGCGCATTCCTACCCAGCACTGGCCTACAGGACTATTTTGCACTTTTCTGGAGGACAGTGGTTGCTTGGCCCAAGAAATTGTGCAAATTTGTCCCTGGGCCAGTAGTCCTTCCCAGCTAGAATTGTGCATTGCGCAATCCCAGCAGTCAGCAGCCAGACTAGACTGTGCATTATGCAGTTCTAGCAGTCATTCAGTCTCCCAGTAGCCCAGACTGTGCATTGTGCAGTCTTGGCAGTCGGTTTCCTGACCTCCTGGCTGAAATTGCACAACCTTCATGATTATTCACCCAAGTATGTTGCAAGTTAGTTCTCATGTTCATTTTGGTTTTCAACTAACATATTGCTTGCCATGAGTGTTTCCATGTCTCAAAGTATCGCAGGCATTCATCTGCCTCTCAGCTGTACAGGTATAATGGTTTCTAGGAGAGTAGAGATGAAGACAGCATTCAGAGTAGACTTGGGGATGCAATCGATCAAGTGTCTATGGACTTGCCTACCCACGAAGACATCAAGTTGTTCGTAGACAAGGAAATCAAGATATGACAGCAGCAACATCATAGCGAGAAGCATCATGAATAGCAATTGAAGACATCATACCAAATGCAACAAATACAAGAGGAAGGTTGTTGACAACATGGAGGCGGAATAAGGTTGCAAGCCCAAGTAGATCCATTGATGATGAAAGCAACTTTGGAGACTCCGGCTATGAACTAACAGAATGACATGAAGATCGCGTGAAGGTAGAATATGGAACAAAGTAGGATTTGCATGTGTTGAAGTGGCAACTTAGGAAGAACATGAAGCTACACAGACGGATGAATGAGTTGCAACAGGAACAGGAACAACAATGGACACAACATGCACTCACAGATGAAATTGTGCCCGTACAATTTAAGAATCCATCCCAGTAGCTAATATGGAACAGACATGGTGAGCAGTGTTGGTGATAGCATGCAAAGGATTCAGCAGCATGCATGTCATTGTGCACGCACATGCAATCCAACCCATTCAACACACTCACCAAGGCGAAGACAAGAAGCAAGTCCAACTGGAGTTGAACATGTACTTCGGCAAGTTGACGTGCATGACCACCAACACACACTTGAAGATTAGCACAAACACTATGCATCAGTGTTTTATTGGTTCAGTCACACCTAAGAAGACCATCCGCATGTTAGCATATGAGTTGGATGAAGGGCCGAACCAATGGACGGTTGCAATGGAGGCAAGAGTTTGCTTCAGCAAGATGTCACCATGAGGTGTATACACACCACCACGGACGACCAAGCTTGGCATTAGTTCACCACCTTCACCATCACAAGCATGTCAAAGGGTTTGTCTCATCACAGCAGACTGAGTGCCAGTGATGTCCTGCAAGGCTTGCTCAAGCCATGTTATCTCACATGAGTACATGTGCATTGTCATGTTGAGTCATGTCAAGTGTAAGTCAAGTTTCAATGGTTGGATGTAACTGTCATAGAGTAGGTGAAGAGTCATGAGGGTAGTTGAACTGTCACAAATGGGAATGTTAAGGGTCACCCCACCCTTTGTTATAAATAGTCCCTCATAACTCATTATAGAGGCTTTTGTTCATCCAAGCTTCTACTAAGACTAACTTGAAGAAGGCTTGGACAGTATTGTAACGCACCTTGGTTACTCTACTCCACAGAGCTAGTACATCTCTTTGGAGGAGCAGGCGGATGTGGCTGTAATGTTCCAATGTTGGGGCTAGTAGTTTTACATGCATGTATTGTATGATTGAGACTCACACTTATTTATATAATAAGATCCATCACATTTTCATGCATATGTTGTTATTGTAGTTGGACTACTCTAGTTGCCTTAATGATATATGTTGTTTAACTTACGTACTTATGTATGAACTGATTCACATGCAATTATATGAATCTTGTTGTTAATGTGTTTTATATGTTGTTAATTTTGTCACCATCAGTGTTGACTTCTCTGTCGAACATTAGATAGACATTTCACATGAACCTTGTTGTAACAACCATCACACTCATCTCGGACTAATCCGTGAGTGTTGTATGTGTTATCTTACCTTGTATGATGTGACTGCCGCATCCGAATGGACTGCTCCACTGGAAGTTGTGCATGTACTTTTATGTTGTGTGTTCCTAGCCGAGTTGGGACTGATCCCTTTCAACCTGGAACTCATCTTCACCTCCTTACCCCTTCGAAGTGTTAGAACCTCTCGTACACCTTCCTTGACTCACTGCATCAATCACACCCTTGCTACTGACAGAGTTATCTTACTTTCCTCTATGCGACATCGCGGTCAAGGCGTTACCTTACGACCCACTGTTGGGACTCCTACACCAAACGATATGAGGTCTAATTGGGACTTCTTACCGGGGATATCCCCTTGACATATTGGCGGTTCCAACACTGTCAACATTTCTGGCACTAGAAGGAGGGCCTAATGACAAGTTGTGTCCTCTCATCCAATTTTGAACCTTTTCATATCTTTCATGGATTCTTGCACTCTTCGTCCCCAGAGGTGTTTTTTGAATCATGAAGATGTCTCCATCTCAGGGAAGCTTTTCGATCTCTTGTCCACTCACACGTATGATGGTGAAGGCGAAGTGGCCTGGTTTGAGCACTTACATTGCTTTCTTTCCATGATTCATGAGGAAGATGAGATTTCTGACGAACAGCTGGTTTTTTGTTTGCATACACACTTTGCGAATCTCCCTTTCGTTGGGTGCTCAACCTACCAGCTGACACCTGCACTCATTTGAGAACTTATGTTATCTTATTAAAGACACGTTCTATCATTTTGATCCAGACCATATTGACCGAAAATTGTTACAGTAATGGAGGGCTCTGCATGAATCCGTTATTTATTTTTAGCAGTGCTTCCATGACTTGCAGTTTCAAGCTTCGAGGAGCTGATGAAATTTGCTTATCTTTGGGACCGGTTTGTGTATTGCCTTAATAAATTTTCCCGTCCAAAGAGAAAGTTTGAGATCAATCCTCACTCAACATTCTTCGTTGACGGAGCTCTGCAATCTCATGTGGAAGCGAGCACTATCTCAATTGTCTGTCTACCTTCCTCTTATTGAACAACTCCACCACTGCCCAGTGATGTTGAGGATCATGCTCACACACCTGCTCATCCTTCATACCCTCCCAACATCACTTCACTCAATTTTCGCATAGATTTGGTTGTGAGTCCTTCAAGTCCTCATATGCATTATTTTCTACGACCTCTATCTTCGTACCTAGGTGTTCCTCTGGATGATGTTGTCTTATGTTCATCCATTCCAGACTCTTCACTTGTTGTGAATGAGGAACAACCCACTGACAAAGTTGGTGTTTCACAACCAACATGCACTATCATTCATGAAGAGTATGAGTGGGAGCTTGAGCATCAACACTTGGCAAAGGATGAATCCCTTTCGTTTGAGCCCTCTCCATTCTTTCCTAACATCGTTGGTGAAACTTCATCCATGATTTCGCATGTGTCAATTCATCTATGGATGCACCCATTGTTGATCTTTCGCAGGACACACCGTATGTTATCGCATCATCCAACAACGGAGAGGACCAATCATTCATTATAAATCCACTTGATCTTTCATCTACTTTTTTTGGAAACACAGAGGGTGAACATCCTTCCTCCTCATCTATCCCTTTGTGTGACTCATCAAACCATGAGGATGTCAACCAACATCCTAAATTTTCTGATCTTAGTTGTCGTGATCTATTCACCTCATCATCCAATCACGATTTTGATTCACTCGTTGTTAATCTATCTAAGCCACTAGTCTACGAAGATCCATCTGTCAACAAAGTTGAAACCCCACAGACTGTCGAGGCACTTCAACCTGAGCTGATGGTTATGTCAGGCCCTCGCCGTCCTGAGGTTGGTTTCTCTTCCAATCACAAAATTGTTCAAACACTCAAGGCTCCTCATCACTCATATGTATGCACTCAAGATCAATCTAACACTCAGATTTTACTTCCTCCACTCAAACTACACGATCCCATTACTCATCAATTGGAGGAGTCTTACATCGCAAGCACTCGTGCATGACGCAAGTTATCTTTGTTTATTTCATTTTCTTGCATGTCACAGTCAAGAGTGTGCTTATTCAAAGTTGCATGTAGTGTCACACATCACCATGATAAGTCTGTGGACTGCCCGTCATGCACATGCACGCACTTATGTCCCGTGGGCACTTTGAATCATGAAGTGTGGTTGTCTTCATTGTTATATCTTTCTTGCTTGCTAGTTCACACAACTAGGTTGCTCACGGACCAAGCCTTCACCAACATGGGTCTACCAATGCGCCAATGGCTGCATTGGAAGTATCACTTCACATGATCAGGCCCATGTACCGTTAGTGTAGGAGTAGGAGTAGTGTTTGATTTCAGCTATTTACCTGGATGCTCATTTTCTTACGTGCTTTGTTTGCTTATTTGCTTTTCTTACTTGTTTGTTTCTTGCTTCGCTTTCATTTTGGCTTCTGCTCTTGCTTTGCTTTGTTGATTGTTATTTTGTTCGATTGTTTCGTTCATAGGTTAGTTTTGCATGAAACCATGTATGACTCTTGAAGTGAGCTGGGTAAAGTACAAGAGGGCTTGTACGACTATCACTACTTGGTTATCTATCATCTTGCCTCTGTTTGATGAGCTTGTTACTTTTAGTCCATGATACGTCGAAGGAAAATATGTACTGTTCGAAGTGAACCTTAGTGTAAACACAACGCTTGCACACTAACTAGTGTCACCTTCTCTAGTCAATTTTGTTTGGGTTAACCCTTGTCAACTCAATCAAGTAGAGTAAGGTAAGGGGCAAAACCTTAACAGGCACATCAGAGATACAATAAACTACTTCTCTGATGGAACAATCTCTTCTGCTCTGAATAAGTCGGGATCCCTCTTCCACCTCTGAAATGAATAAGTGTTATGCATAGTGAAAAATGAAAAAATGAAAAAATGAAAAATGAATAAGGAAAAAAAGAGAAAGGATTCCTGTGTAGGGAGGTGATGCAAGTAACTTCGCCGGGGTACTGACCAGGCTCGCTAGAAATGGATCCATGCTTGTGTTCCTATGTGACTCCACTGGGGTACTATCCAGGCCTGCTAGCAATGGAGCAACACCAGAGATGAAACTAAGACTCTGACGACTATACTGCTTTTGCACCTATATACCCCTCAACCCCAACCAAAATAATTGTGTTTCCTTGGCTTGGAATGTGTGTTAATCGACCAAGGGTTTGGAAGATGCTACATCTTACAATCAAGTTAGTCTGAAACCAAGATGAGCTGGAAACTAAACAATACTTCTAGAGATGTTAAACTTGCTTTTCACGAACAAGGTCCATTCAGAGAATTGGAGTTCTACCAGTGTATCGCCAAGTGTTGTAGCAGCTACAACCACCCTCAAAAAATTTTCCTTAGCCTCGTTTTGGAGCCTCCCTTCCAACCTTCATAGTAGCTTACCTTGCTTCGTCAAGTTCACAAGCTTCAGTGTCTATCTTGCACAAAGGCAGCTTAGCAGTCATAGCTTGATCCATTCACCTCACAGGTTGTTCACCCGAAATTGGTCCAGCTACAGGTTGAGCAGCTTCCCCTTGAAAATTGCGCATTTCTGGAGGGAAACCAGCCTTCCCTCCAGAAATTGTACAATCCTCTCTGGCAGCCTACTAGGCTCCAGGATTGCACAATCCTTCCTACCAACACTCTGTTGTTGGGAAAAGTATCCAATACGGAATGACCCTATCCCACTCTAAGGGTGATAGTTCCTTAGCAACAATCAAAGCAAAGCTATCTGAGATTACTTCTTTATGAGATGTAAAAGAGGGGAGAAAGAGATCCACTAACCGATGTCTTTCGCTAATGATTGATCCAATCTTCTCTCTTTGTTGCTTGCCCCCAGCTCCTTGCTCTTTCACTGGCCCAGCTACACCAAGATCCTGCAAAATGGCAAGAGAGGGAAACTACAAGAAGCATACATTCATAATTGATTCAAGGATTAGAATAAATCAAATACACAAGTATAACAATACACCATTGAGACACATGCATATAGAAGAACCTCAAATGCTTTATTAATGGAAGAAGTAAGGTTCAGGAAGTGATACAACCATAAGAGGCCCAATCCAGCATCACCTTCCCAGCAGAAAGAAATCTCCTCTTCACCTTCTTCAAAGAAAATCACCCAATAGTTCTAAACTCAAACCAACAGCAATTCTTTACATTCACAAGATTCCAGCTTCCCTAGACCTCATGAGAGAGATCTATATATAGGAGTTTCGGAGAAAGGATGAGTCAGCTTGAGGCTGGCATGAAGCTGACTAGTGTCCTATCTCACTTCAGTTCTTAATTCCACTTGGAGGTTCTTGCTTCCACTTGGAGATTTGGAACCTCTTACTCATCACCAGTCGAATTCCCTGATCCAAGTGTCATTTTGGAAGCTTCCTGGGCATTGACACCTTGAGGAATGACTGTGCCACATGTCCAAACTCGCCCAGCGCAGGTAGCCTTCTTTGCAGTTGACATTCAACGCAGGTAGACAGTGGAGCAGTTGACATTCAGCGCAGATGCTCAGTGGAGCAATTGACATGATCCAGAATTGCCTTGTTTTTGAGTGTTTTCAGGTGGAGAACTTTTATTAAGTGTTGTGGTTTGCTGGCCTTGTTCCTCTAGGGGTAGGAACAACATGTTTAGGGACTTTGGATCTCTTAGATTATGGACATTTCATGCTTCATGCTGTAAGGCACAAAAATGTCTATAACACACTCCCAGTAGGATTTACGTAAATTCCCCAGAAAGGTTGCTCAGCCCTGAATTTGTGCAAATATGGGCAGAAATTAGCTACTCTACCCAGAAATTATGAAAATCTCCTGGGCAGTAACCCATGTCCCATCCAAAAATGAGCATTTCCTTCAAGCAGTCGAACAGCCTCTTACAAGTGCAGCTGAGTTGACTGGTTCCCTCCGGGACCGAGCAAAACAGACTTGCATGCATAGGCTATTTCTCCCAAGGCAGCATGCAAAGGCATCCCTTGTCTTAGGGATATATGTTTAGCAATTGGAGGTTACATTAAAGGAGCAGTTCAGAAACTTCCCACCAAGTGTCGCTTCCCCTACATTTGTGGCATCTGAGTTGCAACCTCGATGTTATCAAAACCCATCAGTTGGACGCTGCAGAGCTCATTCCTCACATCAACCTTATAGCTCTGACATCCCACATCACATCTTGGAGCAGTTGGCACATTCAACTCAACCGTTTTGGGGTAAGCCCGCTTCCCATGCCTTGTGCTGCATTTCTGTCGCTTTTTGTGTTTTCGCTTGTGCGAGTATTGTTTCCTTGATTTCTTTGAACGCTTTTTATCATTTACATATACTCTAGATTTTCCTAGCTCTGTTTCATTTTTCGTTCCTATCTCACTACTGTCGCATGCATGAAACTATTGCATGGATGTTTACCCAACCTGCGAACTGCCTCACCCCCATGCATGTTGATCTGTTTGTTGAATCTCGCATTCATGTTTTTCATGCACTGTCAATCACTTCTGCTATCACTTAGTATTGCCATGCATTTACTGTCTTAGTTGCTTTAAGTTGCCCATCGACGAGTCGGGCCAACCTTGCCCTGGACTCTGCCTTAACTAAGGTTTTATTGCCCAATTTGGGGAAGGAAGGCTCACCTTCTGTTATAGACATATTTGGGCACTGCAACCCCAATATATATATGTCAATAAACCAAGGGCTCTTTAGTCCCTAAAAGTGTTATTTCATACCCTAAAGGATCATGGTCAACTGATTACATCATTTCCCAGAAGTTCCACATGAAAAAACACTCAAAACTAGCCAAAACTAGACCATATTGACTGCTCCATGGTCAAGGTGGCATATTGGTTAACTCACTAGCCAGGTGCGATGCATACTAAAATGGCCTTCTGTATGGTGTGAAGAGTGAGAACAAACAAACGGCAGAGACAGTTTGCTAAGTGGAAGCTCATGGAATCTTCCGAAAACTTCTCCTATGACACTTGCCTCTCTGAATTTGCCTAGGGATGAGTAAGAGGTCAATGACATCTCCAAGTGGAACCAAGAAATATTAGTGAAATGACACTAATAAAAGACCCAGAGCTGACTCACACCCTTGCAAGACATCTATAAATGGATCCCTCATCTCAGAGATCCGGAGGCTGGAATTTTGTAATTTGTAAGGAAGTGTTGTTGGTTTATCTGTGAGAAGAGACATTTTATTGTTGGGTGATCTTGCTTTTCATGAAGTGAAGAGGGCTTCTATGCTGGGAGGATGATGTTGGATCAAATAGATGGGTTGTAATCCTCTCTTCTACTATTAATAAAGTTCTTTGAGTTTTCCTCCATATAATCGTGTATCTTTTAATCTTATTGTTTATGAATGCAATTGTATGGTCAATGTGTTTCTAATTCTACATTTTTTATGATGTTTTAGATAGAGATGCTTCGATGGTTTTCTGTTACTTTGACTCTACAGGTACTCTTTAAAGCGGGACAAGCAGGAGAGTAGTAGCAAATTCTATCAAGGGAGAGAGAAATCAAGCAAGGATCCAAGCAGAAGATCCAGGTTGGTCCTCTTTTCTTCCCTCTTATCTATCACACTTAAAGGAAATCTCGAATTGCTTTGATTGTTTTTTTCTAAGACAATTGCCCATCTTAGTGGGACTAGCAGTTCGAACCGCCTTTGCTATGCAATTGCGAAGTAGATGAATGTTGCTTCAATCAATCTCTGGGTTGGTTTATGAACTAAACATCTGACTTACAAGCATCCTAAGTGCCCTCGTGGTAGCTCAATAACCTCATAAGATCATACCCCTGTACTTTTTTCCTTACTATTCATAATAGCTCATCCTAAATCCCTGAACTCGACTGCAAATTTGGCCAAAAACCCAGCTTAGTTTTGCCCCTAGTCCATCGCACTGTTTGTAACTAGAAGCCTCTATGCATCACAACTCCCATGTGTTGTAGGTGAGATGCATCCCTGTTTCCCTGAAGGACAGGTGCGATGACTGAGTGATACTCTTTTCTCCCTTTGAAAATTGGTTTTTTGTCCTTGTTTTCAGCTCTGTTTGATTGTGTTGCTGCTTATTATTAGTATCTCCTTGCTGAAACCTTCTTCCTTCACATATTTCAGCCTCCATTGATTAGGAATTGTAAATGTTTTTGTGTATTTGTCTATCATTTACAGTCCTCCTTTGTCAAAAGTAGCTTAATCGAACTATCATTTTTTGACGCAAGAAGTGTCGTAACTATCATTTTGAGTCAAAAGAAGAGTGTCATAAAGTATTCCTCTTCTAGATAGTCGATTGTACTTTTGTCATTGTATTTGATTTGGATTATTATTATTTGAAGTGTCGAAAGCAGTTTTCAATTCGAAATCAAAAAATGTCGTTTTAGTCTTCCTTTCATTTTGAAAAGAAATTGTCAAAGATGTCGCTTTGAAGAAAATAGTTCAAATCTGTACTTAGTTTTCCTTTCTGGCATTCTCACATTAAGGAAATGAAAAACAAATACATGCATGTGCATTTGCATTTTGACTGTATGCAGAATATGATTTAGGAAAGTGCATTTAGTGTGTGCTCTATGCTCTCTGCTGAAATAAATCATAATCTTCTTTCCTTTGTAGCTAGGATTTTCATTGCTAAAAGAAAATAAACAATTGTTTATCATTTTAGATTGTATATTTAGGAATTTTACATCTACATCACTTGGTGAACCTTGAAAGACAAACTTCTAATCAAGATCAACTATAAAATAAATCTCAATGAACATAAAAACTCTTTGGAACCTAACGCAACACATCTAGAAGTCTAGGCTAGAGACGTGTTCCGAAGTCGTAAAACCTGGTAACTATCATTTTCATCGAAGGTTGGGTGATTCCTCCTCTTTTAAATGACAAGTACCAGTACAGACTTGTGCTCCCTGTACTGTCGAGTATAAACTAGGAGACCACAATATGCTAATATCATTTATCTATAGGAAGCCGTGTCTACCGCCCTATCGATCGCAATGCACTGAACACAGCATTCGGGAAGATTGGTTGTCGTACATAAGTCCTTGGTAATTTCTCTATCATTTATCACCAAGCTGCATTTTGCAGTTATGTGATTGGTTTGGTAATCCCTCTGTCTAGATTTCCAGAGTAGTCACTTTCATTCCTTTTCGACTCCTTAAAAGAAAAGGTCCATTTGAGCACTTGTCACTTCAGGCTCGTTAAAAATCGAAGGCGACTAGAGTCATCTTTAGCTTTTTCTCGACTATTAAAAATTGAAAAATCAAAGTTGTGTCAAAGCATCATTTAAAATTTATTTAAATTGGAATAACATCCTTGTTCCTTCATTCATCTTAGGTTGAGATAATGGAGTCCACCAATCAAGGATTCCCTCTTGGGGGAAATCCTAGTCCTTTCTCCTCTTAGGGAGATATTGGTGATCTGTATATGGCTACATTGTCCCTTCTAGGAATCACAATCGACCTTCCATTATGGCTATTCTTGACCTCTGTCGTTCAAAACACCGTAATTCCTCAGCAACCAGATGATACTAAAGTTGTCCCTTCACCTTCTACTTTGCTTGTTTCTCCCTCCCCTTCTTCCTCTTCGCTTGTTGAAACTAGTGACACTAAAAACCAAGTAGCTGAGAAGAAGAAGAAGAAATCAGCTAAACAAGGAGGTAACCATGTATCATCTGATGAAAATGCACACACTGAACTTTCCAAACGTAGATCTCCATGCATAATTTGCAAAGGGGACCAGCTTCATCGAGATTTCCCTTGCATTCCACAAATCTTGAGAGAATGGTATCCCCATTTGCACCATTCGGTGTCATCAACCTCTAGCAATCAGGTTGACAGCACACCATCAACTAGTGAAAATGAAGTTAATGGACATAATAGGAATGTCAAATTTCCTTGTAGGTTATGTGAAGGTAATCATGTTCTTCACCGTTGTCCTTTTCTGGATGAAGCCAAAAGTGTTTTGGATAACCGTCCTACTTCACCGCAGTGACTTCCACCTGGATACAAGAAACTCTCACCAAGTCCTTTGGTAGTTGAAAACCCGATTGAAATAATTCAATTGTCGATCGAATCGCCTATCATTGAAAGTAAACCTTCTGAGTCCATACCGGACCAAAGTCAACAGGTCGAGATGGCAGTCGACCCAGTCTTGCCTTCAGAAGGTCCACCTTCAGATGATACTATTTCCAAAGAGAATGAGGATGACACCATTCAAATTATTTTTGTCGATACAGAGTTTAATGAACTTGGGGGCAATCCACCTGTTCCTTTGCAACAGGAATAAATCCCCCCAGTTCGTGAAATTTATCCAGCCATTTATCTGGTACCTCCTCTGAGCAGTCTAGTCATTTTCATTGATTGGAATCAACTAGCAAGACCCCACCTTCCATCTAAATGTACCATTCTAGATCATAGTACAAGTTTACAAAATGATTTTGTTTGGCACTATCATAGATGAAGGGGCTTCAGTGAGTATCCTTTCCTCAACTACTTGGAAAGTGCTTGGTTCACCATCGCTTCTGCCTGAAACACAAAATTTGTCATCTTTCAACAAAGGAACCAGTCAACCGTTAGGGATCCTTCCAAAGTTACTGATAACTTTGAAAAGGAAAACCGTTCAGTTGAACGTAATGGTAGTCCAACGACCTTTAGATTACAATCTACTCCTTGGACGTGACTATATATATAGCATGGAAGCTATTGTTTCCACACTCTTTTGAGTGATGTGTTTTCCGCATGAAGGCAAACTAGTGCAATTTGTCGACCATCTTTCATTTCCTAGTTCAAACACAGCTACGACTCAAACATCATCCCTAAATGGTCTCTTTGCGTCAGCAATGTCTCTTCAACCTTCATTCCATCCACCTAATTACCGCGAGTAGTTCGGCGAATGTAACGAAGTTTAGGGGGTATGCACCCTGGTCTGCTTCAGCAGGTGAGCCTAGCTAAAAAGAGAAATTTTCCTGAAGGTTATATGATTGGACTGAAAAAACATTTCCTTGTAGGTTATGTAATCAGTCTGAAACATCTACTTCATTGAAGGTTATATGGTTGGATTGAAAAACCATTTCCTTGCAGGATATGTGATCGATCTAAAATAGCTATTTCCCTGTAAGTTATGTGATTGGAAGCTCACACCATTCACCTTCGTCTATTTCGATGGAAAAAGCCAAGGAAGAGTTTTTGTCTGCTAACAGAAATAACCTTGCCTAACCACAGGGACTTCCATATGGTAACCTGGAAACTCTCCTTTTCTTAAATACCTGTGGGCATGCAAACCTTTGTATGCAAGTGAAAAACGACCAATTTGATTTTTAGCTTTTTAGGGTTTTCAGCTTTTTAGCTTTTTGGTTCAACTTCTTAGGTTAGGCAGTTGGTCCAAGACGTCTACTCACCAGATGGACAAAAGGAAGTATTTTTCCTCGTCGGAGGACAAAACCATCCTACCTAACCTCAGTCGTTCCTTAGCTTTTTAGTTTTTTTAGCTTTGTAGTTTGGTCGTTTCTAGCTTATATAAAAAGGCTATGAGCACATGTTATAGTAGAGTTCAAGCTCATTAAAAAAAATAAACCTACCAATAAGAGACATCTTCAAACAACTGGCATGAGCAATGTTTCTGCAAGGTTCAAGCTCGTTAAAAAATAAACCCGCCTATGAGCATAGTTTCTCCTGGTTCAAGCTCACTAAAAAATGAATCCACCTTTGGTAAATAACCTTTGTGATTGCCCTGCTATCAGCCTTTTTGAACCTTGGTTGTGTTCCTACCGTCACCTCCATTCATTTGGCCGATCATACGCTTCCACTTGATTATTTACCCTTTTGAGGAACAGTTGCGACGAGTGATTCTGATTGCCACCCTCTTCACACTGCCATGTTTTGAGAAGTTCCAAACTTACCTGGAACCAGTTGCTACCTAAAAATACCACTCGTTCCTCAAAAACAAGTCGCTTTTAAACTCTTTTTAGACTCATTAAATATAAAAATATTGTCAAGCCATTAGCCTTTCTAGCTCGTTAAAGTAAGGGGAAGTGCCATCCTTCCTGTACATTTTAGTATTTTTGGACCTAAGGGGTTATCAAACAAAAAGATCAAGTGCTTGTCTTTTTCAGCTCGCTAAAATGATCGAAAAGCCATCCCTTTCGTATTATTTTATACTTTTTCGGACTTAAGGGATTATGCTACGAAAAAGGACTATTGGAGTCTCCTTTTCATCCCTTTTCAAACTCTCTAAACATGAAAAGGACCGATTTATCTTTGCCGTTAAACTCGTTAGAAGAATAGCGACAAAATTGTCCATCTAGACAAGAACGAGTTTCATTATCGCTAGGCTCGCTAAAACATAGCGATAGGTTTTCCCGAAGGGAAATTATAGACCAAGCATATGTTATCATTCTCAAGCTTAACAAAAATAAAGAGGTACTCGTCAGCAATGACTAGGGAAAAAAGGGAAGAAAACTTGAAGAATTTTATTGGTAGCAGGTCGCTCTTGAACATGACACTGTCACTCCATCACCATGATTGAGTCGGGTTGGGTTATTCCGTTCACCATTCATATCACCATTGGTCCTCCATACCATCCATGGGGTTAACACTACCAATCCATATCAGTGTCACCGACATGTTCAAGAGAAGTCATTCGAAGAATTTACCATCCAGCTAACACCTCATCCACTGCACTACCTTCACCCTTCATTTTTCATCACCACCATTCCTGAACCTTGTATCATCAGATCGTTTTCACCTCCAGAAAAATTATTTGCTTTGTTTCGTGTCGTAGATGTGGGATACATCAAGGCCCTCCTACGACGGGTCACTTCTTGTCGACATCAGCTCATTATCCAAGAAGCTGACTTAGAAACAACCCTTTCAGTACTTTGAAGCTTGCATTCCTTAATGGCAAGTTTCTCACTTCCAGCGACAGGTTTACATCAATGACCTTCGACCGAAAGATTTTGTGTGGTGTTCAACGTCGGCTCCTATATTCACACCACGTGAACTGTACTGTAGTAGCTTTAGGGTCATTATCATTATCGGTGATTCCTCTCGCGCTTGATAATAGCTTACATTATTGGCTGGTAATCAGGCGATGTCTTTCCATGTTCGACTTCAAAACATCTTTTCACATGGATCAACTTGTATATCGGTCGAAGATTGAACGAGTTTGAAGACCCCGGATCTAGTTTCATCCATTCGGGCTGCGATATATTCAGGAACATAAAAACATCAAACATACATAGAATCTACACAGATAGTCATCTAAGCAAAAGAAGATGACTCTTCATATGAAGAATCAATCTGTCCTATGTACATGAAAATGAATTTATAAATTTGAGCATGGGAATGCCCACCTCAGCCAAATCATGAAAATAATATGATGATGATGTATTGTATTGTATCTTGTACAGGTCACCTTCCAATTTGAATACCTCGGATCCTTATGATAAAGCATTTCACCCAACATCAGAAGATTTACGACCTCATGCTTTAGGGGGAAACTGTTGTAGACATATTTGGGCACTGCAACCCCAATTTATATGTCAATAAACCAAGGGTTGTTTAGTCCATAAAAGTGTTGCTTCATACCCTAAAGGATCATGGTAAACTGATTACATCATTTCCCAGAAGTTCCACATGAAAAAACACTCAGAATTGGCCAAAACTGGACCATACTGACTGCTCCATGGTCAAGGTGCAATGCATACTGGCTGCCTCACTAGCCAGGTGCGATGCATACTGAAATGGCCTTCTGTAGGGTGCGATGGGCGAGAACAGACAAATGGCAGAGACAGTTTGCTAAGTGGAAGCTCATGGAATATTCCAAAAACTTCTCTTGTAACACTTGCCTCTCTGAATTCGCCCAGGGATGAGTAAGAGATCAATGAGATCTCCAAGTGGAACCAAGAACTATCGGTGAAATTACACTAATCAAAAACCCAGAACTGACTCACACCCTTGCAAGACATCTATAAATGGATCCCTCATCTCAGAGATCTGGAGGCTGGAATTTTGTAATTTGTAAGGAAGTGCTGTTGGTTTATCTGTGAGAAGAGACATTGTATTGTTGGGTGATCTTGCTTTTCATGAGGTGAAGAGGGCTTCTATGCTGGGAGGATGATGCTGGATCAGACAGCTGGGTTGTTATCCTCTCTTCTACTATTAATAAATTTCTTTGAGTTTTCCTCCATAAAATCGTGTATTTGTGAATCTTATTGTTTATGAATGCAATTGTATGGTCAATTTGTTTCTGATTCTGCATTGTTTATGATGTTTTAGATAGAGATGCTTTGATGGTTTTCCGTTACTTTGACTCTACAAGTACTCTTTAAAGCGGGACAAGTAGGAGAGGAGTAGAAAATTCTATCAAGGGAGAGAGAAATCAAGTAAGGATCCAAGTGGAAGATCCAAGTTGGTCCTCTTTTCTTCCATCTTATCTATCACACTAAAAGGAAAACTTGAATTTCTTTGATTGTTTGTTTCTAAGATAGCTACCCATCTTAGTGGGACTAGCAGTTCGAACCACCTTTGTTATGCAATTGCAAAGTAGATGAATGCTACTCCAGTCAATCTCTGGGTTGGTTTATGAACTAAACATCTGACTTACAAGCATCCTAAGCGCCCTCATGGTAGCTCAATAACCTCATAAGATCATAGCCCTATACTTTGTTCTTTACTGTTCATAATAGCTCAGCCTAAATCCCTGAACTCAGCTGCAAATTTGGCCAAAAACCCATCTCAGTTTTGCCCCCTAGTCCATCACACTGTCTGTAACTAGCAGCCTGTATGCATCACACCTTCTGTGTGTTGTAGGTGAGATGCATCCCTGTTTCCCTAAAGGACAGGTGTGATGACTGAGTGATACTCTTTTCTCCCTTTGAAAATTGGTTTTTTGTCCTTGTTTTCAGCTTTGTTTGATTGTGTTGCTGCTTATGATCAATATCTCCTTGTTGAAACCTTCTTCCTTCACATATTTCATCCTCCATTGATTAGGAATTGTAAATGTTTTTGTGTATTTGTCTATCATTTACAGTCCTCCTTTTTCAAAAGTAGCTTAATCGAACTATCGTTTTTTGACGTAAGAAGTGTCGTAACTATCATTTTGAGTCAAAAGAAGGGTGTTGTAAAGTATTCCTCTTCTAGACAGTCGATTGTACTTTTGTCATTTTATTTGATTTGGATTATTAGTATTTGAAGTGTGGAAAGCAGATTTCAATTTGAAATCAAAAAGTGTCGTTTTAGTCTTCCTTTCATTTTGAAAAGAAATTGTCAAAGATGTCGCTTTGAAGAAAATAGTTTAGATCTGTACTTAGTTTTCCTTTCTGGCATTATCACATTAAGGAAACAAAAAACAAATACATGCATGTGCATTTGCATTTTGACTGTAAGCAGAATATGATTTAGGAAAGTGCATTTAGTGTGTGTTCTATGCTCTCTGCTCAAAGAAATCATAATCTTCTTTCCTTTGTAGCTAGGATTTCCATTGCTAAAAGAAAATAAATGATTGTTTATCATTTTATATTACATATTTAGGAATTTTACATCTACTTCACATGGTGAACCTTGAAAGAGAAACTTCTAATCAAGATAAACTATAAAATAAATCTCAATGAACATAAAAACGCTTTGGAACCTAACGCAACACATCTAGAAGTCTAGGCTAGAGACGTGTTCCGGCGTCATAAAACCTAGTAACTATCGTTTTCATCGAAGGTTGGGTGATTCCTTCTCTTTGATACGACAAGTTCCAGTACGGACTTGTGCTCCCCGTACCATCGAGTATATATTGGGAGACCACAATAGGGTGATATCCTTTATCTATAGGAAGCCATTTCTGTCGCCCTATCGATCGAAATGCACTAAACACAGCATTCAGGAAGATTGACTGTCATACATAAGTCCTTGGTAATGTCTCTATCATTTATCACCAAGGTGTATTTTGCAGTTTTGCGATTGGTTTGGTAATCCCTATGTCTAGATTTCCAAAGTAGTCACTTTCATTCCTTTTCGACTCCTTAAAATAAAAGGTCCATCGGAGCACTTGTCACTTCAGGCTCATTAAAAATCGAAGGTGACTAGATTCATCTTTAGCTTTTTCTCAACTCTTAAAAATTGAAAAAGAAAATTTGTGTCAAGGCATCATTAAAAATTCATTTAAATCAGAATAACATCCATGTTCCTTCGTTGATCTTAGGTTGAGATAATGGAGTCCACCAATCAAGGAATCCCTCTTGGGGGGAATCCTAGTCCTTTCTCCTCTTGGGGAGATATTGGTGCTCCGTATATGGCTACATTGTCCCTTCCAAGAATCACAATCAGCCTGCCAGTATGGCTATTATTGACCTCTGTCGTTCAAAACACCGTAATTCCTCAGCAATCAAATCTGCAACCAGATGATACTGAAGTTGTCCCTTCACCTTCTACTTCACTTGTTTCTCCCTCCCCTTCTTCCTCTTCACTTGGTGAAACTAGTGACACTAAAAGCCAAGTAGCTGAGAAGAAGAAGGAGAAGTCAGTTAAACAAGGAGGCAACCACGCATCATCCGTTGAAAATCCACACACTGAACTTTCCAAACGCAGATCTCCATGCATAATTTGCAAAGGGGACCACCTTCATCGATATTTCCCTTGCATTCCACAGATCTTGAGAGAATGGTCTCCCCGTTTGCACCATTCGGTGTCATCAACCTCTGGCAATCAGGTTGACAGCACACCATCAACTAGTGAAAATGAAGTTAATTGACAGAATAGGAATGTCAAATTTCCTTGTAGGTTATGTGAAGGTAATCATGTTCTTCACCATTGTCCTTTTCTAGATGAAGCCAAAAGTGTTTTTGATAACCATCCTACTTCACCGCAACGACTTCCACTTGGATACAAGAAACTCTCACCAAGTCCTCTGCTAGTTGAAAACCTGATTGACATAACTCAATTGTTGATCGAATCGCCTATCGTTGAAAGTAAACCTTCTAAGTCCATACCGAACCAAAGTCAATAGGTCGAGAGGGCAGTCAACCCAGTCTTTCCTTCAGAAATTCCACCTTTAGATGATACTATTTCCAAAGAGAATGAGGACGACATCATTCAAATTCTTTTTGTCGATACAGAGTTTAATGAACTTGGGGGCAATCCACCCGTTCCTTTACAATAGGAAGAAATCCCCCCAGTTCGTGAAATTTATCCAGCCATTTATGCGGTACCTCCTCTGAGCAGTCTAGTCATTTTATTTGATTGGAATCAACTAGCAAGACCCCGACTTCCATCTAATGTACCATTTGTAGGTTTTAACCCCGTACAGAAATTACCTGCATACGAATTCTAAAACACATAAAATAAACAATATGAGAGTATAACACTTAAAACACATATACATAGAGATTTTCCCCTCGATCCCAAAACCGGGACTACTAGCTTGATTTTTCATTATGTTCCTTTCAATGTTACAATACATATTTATACATGCCGAAGCATCCAATACGATGGACCGAAAACCATCACGTCCAAAAAACATGTGCGAAAATTATGCACAAAACCATAGGTGGGTCCGCCCAACCTAACATAGGGTCCAAACCCCATAAAGTTGGGTTAGGGGTGCCCCTCAAACCCCTTGTTAACTACGTGGAAAGAATATAACACAATCCAACGTTCTCCCACTTGTTGTTTTCTTTCCATAGGGGCCATAAGAGAGCTTAGTCATTTTTCCAGCCCTGAAACGCCAATTGTCTCTCTACACCAAGAGAACTTCTCAGAGCTTACGGATTTTGTCAATGCATCTACAGTATTCTTCAAAGTGTCCACCTTTACCAGCAACACCTTTTTGTCTTCTATCATATCCCTCACAAAGTGATACTAAACATCAATGTGCTTTATCTTTGAATGATATGCGGGGTTCTTTGCTAAGAAAATTGCACTTTGGCTGTCACAGTCTATCCTTATAGCTTCCTGTACTAACCCCATACTTGAACACAATCTCTGCAACCAAACTGCTTCCTTGCTTGCATGAGTGGCTGCCATGTATTCTACCTTTGTAGTTGACAGTGCCACTAGAGATTGTTTCTTACTCATCCAACTAACTACACCTCCAAATAGGTTAAACACATATCCACTTGTAGATCTTCTCTGATCCATATCTCCAACCCAATCTGCATCAACAAAGCCATGAATATCCAACACTCTGTCCAATCCTGGTCTTCCTTGGTAGCACATACCATAATCACTAGTGCCATGAAAATACCTGAAAACTCGCTTCATTGTTGTCCAATGCTCCTTTCCTAGTTTTGACATAAACCTACTCAATACTCCCACTACATGTGCAATGTCTGTTCTAGTACAGACCGTTGCATACATCAAGTTACCGACTACACTTGCATATGGAACACAGGACATGTCCTCTTCCTCTTCTTGTGTCTTGAGACACTGTTCAGCAGATAACCTCACACCTACAGGAATAGGAACCTTCACCGGTTTACTATTCTGCATATTAAACCTATGCAATATTGTCTCGACATACTTCCTCTGGTTTAACCAGAGCTTCCTCTTTGCCTGATCTCTTTTAATTTCCATGCCCAAAATATAGTTGGCAGCACCAAGATCTTTCATGTCGAATTTGGAGGAAAATTGGGTCTTCAAATCCTGGATAACTTCTTTGTCATTTCCAAACAACAACATATCATCCACATACAAGACCAGATAAATAACATGGTCACCAATTAATTTAAAATACACATAGTGATCTGCTTTGCTTCTAGTGAAGCCAAGTCCCCGTATAAATGTATCAAATTTCTGATACCACATCCTTGGTGACTGTTTTAACCCATACAGAGACTTCTTTAACTTACAGACCAATTCTTTCTTACCCTTCACCGCAAAGCCTTCAGGTTACTTCATGTAGATCTCCTCTTCTAGATCCCCGTGAAGAAATGTTGTCTTCACATCCATCTATTCTACCTCAAAATCAAAAGTAGCAGCAACAGATAAAAGTAATCTAATAGAAGTTACCTTGGCAACAGGAAAAAAAATATCACCAAAATCAATTCCCAACACCTGGCAATAACCTTTTGCTACCAACCAAGCTTTTTATTTCTCCACTTTTCCTTCTGTTGTCTTCTTTTTGAACACCCATTTGCTGTCAATGGGTTTCCTTCTAGCCGACAACTCTGCCAGATCCCAAGCCTCATTTTCGTGCAAAGATGCCATTCATCAACCATGGCCTCTTTCCAGAGTTTTCCATCCTCTGAATCCACTGCTTCCTTCATAGTTCTGGGATCATCATCAGTAACAGACAAAGAAAAATTTGAACAGAACACAGATGGACTATACCTTTCTGGCTTCCTTCTTTCTTGAAATGATATTCTCATAGTCGGAGTTTGTGGTTCTTCATCTTTTTATTCCTCCTCTGTTGTAGAGTCTGATTCTTCCTCCTTTAGCTCAAACTCTATCTTCTCAGGTTCCCTTGGTTAGACTTCATGTTTAGTAACATCTTTCACCTCTCTAAACACCACATCTCAGCTGTACATAACCTTCCTTGTTACTGGGTTCCAAAGCTTATAACCCTTTAAACCATCCTTGTACCCAATAAAGATGTACTTTTCAGATTTACTATCCAACTTTTTTCTTTTATCCTTTGGAACATGTACATATGCATCACATCCAAATACCCTCAGATGTCAAAGAGAGGGTTTCTAACCAGTCCATACCTCTTGTGGAGTCTTATCCTCCAATGCTAATGAAGGTGACCCGTTGACCAGGTAACATGCAGTATCCACTGCCTCTGCCCAGAATTCCTGTCCTAACCCGGCACCACTGAGCATGCTTCTTGCCCTTTCCATCAATGTCTTGTTCATTCTTTCTGCAACTCCATTTTGCTGAGGTGTATATGGAGTAGTCTTCTACCGTGCTATACCACACTTCTTGCAGAATTCTTCAAATTCCTTACTGCAAAACTCTCCACCATTATCTGTCCTCAGCACCTTTATCTTCTTCTCTGTCTGGTTTTCCACTAGAGCCTTAAATTCTTTAAACCTATCAAAGACTTCATATTTCTTATTAAGGAAATATATCCATGTATTCCTTGAGAAGTCATCTATAAATGATACATAGTACACAGACTTACCCAGTGATGGAACTTCACAGGTCCAAACACGTCACTGTGCACAAATTCTAATATCTGTTTCACCCTCTTACCACCAGAGGGGAAACTCACCTAATTCTGCTTCCCGTATACAAAATTTTCACAGAAATCAAAATCCAGAGAGCTATTACTCATACCTTCTACCATACCTTTACCATGAAGTATTCGAAGGCCCTTCTCTCCAATATGTCCAAGCCTTTGATGCCACAGCTTGGTCTTTTCTCCAGAGACCACTAGATTTTCTGCTCCACTTTCAGGAACCACGAAACTGTTGCACCCATCAACAACAGTGCTACCTTGCAACTTGTACAGATTTCCAATCCGAACTCCCCACATCAATACCAGTGCTCCCCAAACCATCTTGCAAGTTTCCTTCTCGAACACCGTTTTTGCAACTGCATCATCCAGCTTACTAATAGAAATCAGATTTCTGGCTAATGCAGGAATATGTAGAACACCCGAAAGTGTTCTAACCCTTCCACCTTTCAGCTTCAACTTTACTTTTCCACGACCAATGATTCTAGCCTTCCTGTCATCCCCCAAGAAGATATCACCACCATCATATTTCTCATACTCACAGAACCACTCTCTATGGGGAGTGAAGTGAAAGGATGCACTTGACTCAGTCAACCATGCCTCATGATCTACATGTGTACTTGAAGAAGCCAAGTACACATCCCCACCTTCATCTGAGGTGGTTTTTGCCTCTGCAGAAGGAGCATCATCGGATCCCTTTCCTTTATCAAGAGCTTTAGATTTACAGTCCCTTTTGTAGTGGCCTTCATTTCCTAGCACACCACCTTTACAGGTTTTCCTGGAGATTTAGATCTCCCTCTAGATTTAGATCTCCCACTCGATGACTTATTTTTGCTTTTGTTCTGGGATTGTCCTGGTACAGACAAGGCATCACCATTTTGGCTCTCCATATTTTTCCATCTCATCTCCTTCGTTAGCAAGGCTGAGACTATTTCATCAAACTGCAAGGCAGTTGCATTGCTACCTATTGCAATAACCAGACTATCCCATGAATCTGGTAGAGAACACAACAAATTGATGCATTTATCTTCATCTGAAATTTTAATATCAACATATTCTAACTGACTTACCACAGTATTAAATGCATTCATATGCTCTGTCACTGAGTCTCCATCTTTCATCCTCAGGTTATACAGCTTTTTCCGCAGGAACAGTTTATTCACCAGAGACTTAGATTGGTACAAAGTCCCTAACTTGTCCGACAAAGAATTTGTTGTAGCTTACCCTGAAACATTCAGCAATACTGAATCTGAGACACACAATCGTATTGTGCTCTTTGCCTTCTGATCCAACATATTCCATTCTTCATCAGACACTCTCGTTGGTTTAGTACCCGGATCTACCGCGATCCACTGATCTTTATCAACCAAAAGATCCTCCATCTTTAGTTTCCACAACTCAAAACTCTGACCATTAAATTTCTCGATCTTTATCTTTCCACTTCTCACCATCTTCTTTCACCACTAGAATCGATCTTACAGATCTCCCACTAAACAGGGTCTACCACAGGCCCGAGCGAAACCCCTCAGCAACAAAGGCGTCCCCTTGAAGCCAAATTTTCTCTGATACCAAATGTAGGTTTTAACCCCATACAGGAATTACCTGCATATGAATTCTAAAACACATAAAATAAACAATACGAGAGTATAACACTTAAAACACATATACACAGAGATTTTCCCCTGGATCCCAAAACCGGGACTACCAGCTTGATTTTTCATTATGTTCCTTTCAATGTTACGATACATATTTATACATGTCGAAGCATCCAATACCATGGATCGAAAATCATCACGTCCAATACCATGGACTGAAAACCATCGCATCCAAAAAACATGTGCGAAAATTATGCACAAAACCATAGGTGGGTCCGCCCAACCTAACATAGGGTCCAAAACCAAAATTTTCCGGGGAGCTATCCTAAACCCCATAAAGTGGGGTTACGAGTGCCCCTCAAACCCCCTGTTAACTACATGGAAAGAATATAACACAACCCAACACCATTCTGGATCATAGTACAAGTTTACAAAATGATCGTGTCTAGCACTATCATAGATGAAGGGGCTTTAGTGAGTATCTTTTCCTCAACTTCTTAGAAAGCACTTGGTTCGCCATCGCTTCTGCCTGAAACACAAAATTTGTCAAGCTTCAACAAAGGAACCAGTCGACCGTTAGGGATCCTTCCAAAGTTACCGATAACTTTGAAAAGGAAAATTGTTCAATTGAATGTAATGGTAGTCCAAGGACCTTTAGATTACAATCTACTCCTTGGACGTGACTATATATATAGCATGGAAGCTATTGTTTCCACACTCTTTCGAGTGATTTGTTTTCCTCATGAAGGCAAACTGGTGCAATTTGTCTTCCAGCTTTCATTTCCCAGTTGAAACACAGCTACGAATCAACCATCATCCCTAAATGGTCTCTTTGCGTCAGCAATGTCTCTTCAACCTTCATTCCATCCACCTAATTACCGCGAGTAGTTCGGTGAATGTAACAAAGTTTAGGGGGCATGCACCCTGGTCTGCTTTGGCAGGTGAGCCCAGCTGAAAAGAGAAATTTTCCTGAAGGTTATATGATTGGACTAAAAAAACATTCCCTTGTAGGTTATGTGATCAGTCTGAAACAGCTATTTCCTTGAAGGTTATATGATTGGATTGAAAAACCATTTCCTTGCAAGATATGTGATCGATCTGAAATATCTATTTCCTTGTAAGTTATGTGATTGGAAGCTCACACCATTCACCTTCGTCTATTTCGATGGACAAAGCCAAGGAAGAGTTTTGTTTGTTGACAGAAAAAATCCTGCCTAACTGCAGGGACTTCCATATGGTAACCTGGAAGCTCTCAATTTCTTAAATACCTAGGGGCATGTAAACCTTTGTATGCAAGTGAAAAACGACCAATTTGATTTTTATCTTTTTAGCGTTTTCAGCTTTTTAGCTTTTTAGTTCAACTTCTTAGGTTAGGCAGTTGGTCCAAGATGTCTGCTCACCAGACAGACCAAAGGAAGTATTTTGCCTCGTCGGAGGACAAAACCATCCTACCTAACCTCAGTCGTTCCTTAGCTTTTTAGTTTTTCTAGCTTTGTAGTTTGGTCGTTTCTAGCTTATATAAAAAGGCTATGAGCACATGTTATAGTAGAGTTCAAGCTCATTAAAAAAATAAACCTACCAATAAGAGACATCTTCAAACGACTGGCATAAGCAATGTTTCTGCAAGGTTCAAGCTCATTAAAAAATAAACCCGTCTATGAGCATAGTTTCTCCTGGTTCAAGCTCACTAAAAAATGAATCCACCTTTGGTAAATAACCTTTGTGATTGCCCTGCTATCAACCTTTTTGAACCTTGGTTGTTTTCCTACTGTCACCTCCATTCATTTGGCTGATCATACGCTTCCACTTGATTGTTTACCCTTTTGAGGAATAGCTGCAATGAGTGATTCTGATTGCCACCCTCTTCACACTGCCATGTTTTGAGAAGTTCCAAACTTACCTGGAACCAGTTGCTACCCGAAAGTACCACTCGTTCCTCAAAAACGAGTCACTTTTAAACTCTTTTTAGACTCGTTAAATATAAAAATATTGTCGAGCCATTGGCCTTTCCAGATCATTAAAGTAAGGGGAAGCGCCATCCCTCCTGTACATTTTAATCATTTTGGACCTAAGGGAACAGCCTCTCGAATTGCTTTGATTGTTTGTTTCTAAGATAGCTACCCATCTTAGTGGGACTAGCAGTTCGAATCAACACTAGTTTTCCTGGAAACACCTTCATCTCTATATTTGTGCATTCCTACCCATCATTGGCCTCCAGGACTATTTTATGCTTTTCCAGAGGACAAGGGATGCTTGGCCCAAGAAATTTCTCAAATATGTCCCTGGGCCAACAATCCTTCCCAGTTGGAATTGCACATTGCGCAATCCCAACAGTCAGCAGCCAGACTAGAATGTGCATTGTGTAGTTCTAGTAGTTAGTCAGTCTCCAAGCAGCCCAAACTGTGCATTGTGCATCCTTGGCAGTCAATCTCCTGACCTCCCAGCCGAAATTGTGCAACCTTCATGATCATTCACCCAGGTATGTTGCAAGTCAGTTCTCATGTTCATTTTGGTTTTCAATTGACATATTGCTTTCCATGAGTGTTGCCATGTCTCCAGGTATCGCAGGTATTTATCTGCCTCTTAGCAGTACAAGTACAATGGTTTCCAGGAGAGCAGAGATGAAGACATCATTCAGAGCACACTTGGGGATGCAGTCGATCAAGTGTTTATGGACTTGCCTACCCACGAAGACATCAAGTTGTTCGTAGACAAGGACATCATCAACATCATGAACAACAACTGAAGACAGCATACCAAATGTAACAAATGCAAGAGGAAGGTTGTTGAAAACACGAAGGGGGAAAAGGTTACAAGCCCAAGCAGATCCATTGATGATGAAAGAAACTTTGGAGACTCCAGCTATGAAGTGACGGCACGACATGAATATCGCACGAAGGCAGAAGATGGAACAAAGTAGGAGTTACATGTGCTAAAGAAGCAACTCAGGAAGAACATGAAGCTGCATAGGTAGACGAATGAGCTGCAATAGGAACAGGAACAGCAGTGGACGCAACATGCACTCATGGATGAAATTGCGCCTGTACAAGTTAAGAATCCATCCTAGTAGCTAACATGGAGCAGACATGGTGAGTAGTGTTGGTGATCGCATGCAAGGGATTCAGCAGCATGCATGTCATTATGCATGCACATACAATCCAACCCATTCAACACACTCACCAAGGTGAGGACGATAAGCAAGTCCAATTGGTACTGAACATGTACTTCGGCAAGTTGATGTGCATGACCACAAAAACACACTTGAAGATCAACACAGACACTATGAATCAGTGTGTTGTTGGTTCAGTCACACCCAAGAAGACCATGTGCATGTTAGCAGATGAGTTGGATGAAGGGGCTGAACCAATGCACCGGTTGCAATGGAGGCAAGTGTTCACCTCAGCAAGATGTCACCATGAGGTGCATACACACTACCACGGATGACCAAGCTTGGCATCAGCTCACCACCTTCACCATCACAAGCATGTCAAAGGGTTTGTCTCATCACAACGGACCAAGTGTTAGTGATGTCTTACAAGGCTTGCTTAAGCCATGTTGTCTCACATGAGTAATGTGCATTATAATGTTGAGTCATGTCAAGTGTAAGTCAAGTGTCAATGGTTGGATGTAACAGTCATAGAGTAGGTGAAGAGTCATGAGGGTAGTTGAATTGTCAGAAAGAGGAATGTCAGGGGTCACCCCACCCTTTGCTATAAATAGTCCCTCATAACTCATTATAGAGGCTTTTGGTCAGCCAAGCTTCTACTAAGACTATCTTGAAGAAGGCTTGGACAGTATTGTAATGCGCCTTGACTTCTCCACTCCACAGAGCTAGTACATCTCTTTGGAGGAGTAGGCGGATGTGGCTGTAATGTTCCACTGTTGGGGCTAGTAGGTTTACATGGATGTATTGTATGATTGAGACTTACACTTCTTTATATAATAAGAGCCATCACATTTTCATGCATATGTTGTTATTAAAGTTGGACTCCTCCAGTTGCCTTAATGATATTTGTTGTTTAAGTTACGTACTTGTGTATGAACTAATTCACAATGAAATTATATGAGTCTTGTTGTTAATGTGTTGTATATGTTGTTAATGTTGTTACCATCTGTGTCGACTTCTCTGTCGGACATTAGACAGACCTTTCACATGAACCTTGTTATAACAAACATCACACTCGTCTCGGACTAATTCATGAGTGTTGTATGTGTTATCTTACCTTGTATGATGTGACTACCACATCCGAGTGGGCTGCTCTGTCGAAAGTTGTGCATGTCCTTTTGTGTTGTGTGTTCCTAGCTGAGTCGGGACTAATCCCTTTCAGCCTGGAACTCACCTTCACCTCTTTCCCCCTTCGAAGTGTTAAAACCTATCATACACCTTCCTTGACTCACTGCATAATTCACACCCTTGCTACTAATAGAGTTATCTTACTTTCCTCTGTGTGACATCGTGGTCAAGGAATTACCTTATGAACCACTACTGAGACTCCTACACCAAACAGTCTGAGGTCTAATTGGGACTTCTTACCGTGGAGATCCCCTTGACATGTTGGTGGGTCCAGCACCGTCAATAGGTAGCTAAGAAATATTTCCCCTGTGACATCACATATTATGATAGTTTTGTCTTGTTTCCTTAAGATTAGGAATTTAAGAGATAGGCACAACAAGCTAAACCCTATGGATTGACTAATCAATTGAACCCCATCACATTAATACTATACCTATAATTCCCTAACCCCTAACCTAATAACAACTCAATACCACAAACACACTAAGACCCAAACCCACTAACACATTACTAATCCTCTAACATACCAAAACACTAAACTTGGGTAAGACTACCTATAAGCACTAACCAAATATGATTAAACACTATCCAACAATCCATGTTGATATTTGTAGCTTGGGAGGTACTCCAAGCCTTGAGGATCGAGGGTTTGGAGGAAGGAGCTCCACAAGTGGCCTTGTGGGCTTGAAACCTAAGCCTATAGTTTTGCACCCATCGATGTTTGGGTCAAAACCATGACGATATTGGACATATGGTGGTTGGAGATGATAGAAGACATTGAGACAAATCCAACACAATGAAAATCATCGAAATCCAACATGTATAAATGGAGATATTAATTTTTATGTGTAGCGGTTAGGTTTGCTCATGAAAATTCAAGTTGCCTTGCGTTAAAGTAAACCCACAAGGGAATATTCATTGATCCCTTGAGATTCATATAAAAACAGGTGTTGTGTGAGGTTATGGGACACCTTGAAGAGCAAATAAGGGAGCTCGTTGGAGGAGGAGGACCTTTTTTTTTGCTGCAGGAAGAGAAGGACTCCAACCGAAGGTGAGGAGGAGAAGGTGGATTCTCTTCTAGATTTTCTTAGAGATTCGAGTGCATAGGATTAAGGCCAAAGTCTACCTCAGAGATATGTAGCCCTAGGATACCTAACAACGAAGAGAATGAGGTCATTCTTATGACTGTTTGGGATGTTTTTGGGTAGATGAAGCTAGCGAGGAAGAGAGGGCCTGAAAGAGACTAGGCCAAGTAGGTGAAGGGTTGTTTCGGGCATAAAATCATTGATTATTTTCTGTATTGCAATTGTAGGTGGGTATAATACCTATTTAGGGAGGCCGAGTAGACTACTAGGCTCCCTAAACAAGGTTGTAGACATCTCCAGCAAGAACGCAGGGAAAGGAGGCCTGTAGGGTGGAGAAAATATTAATTTTATGTAGACCTTGTATGCCCTAACTAGGCTGAGACTTGAGGGACAAGTTGAGGATTGTTTGTGCATGGAATTAAGGGTGGAATCCTTGTTTTGAGGAATCGAGTTCTCCATGTGTAGACTGAAGAAATTTTGGGCAATTTATGTTATGGCAAGCATGGTTTGTCTCTGCTTCAAGTGACCACAGCTCTGAGGAAAGGTACAGACCAAGTGAAGTTTTTTCCCAACCTTTTGGAGAAGGCCGAAACATTTAGAATTGGGTACTAGCATCTTGAGGCAAAATTGAAGGTAAGGAAATCCATGGTTGAGATAGGTTGTTTGAGAAGTGAATTAGGGATGGCATAAGCCCTGACCAGAAGCAACAACCTACAGAAGTATCACACTAGCCTTAGAGGTATGTATTGATGATGAGTTTGATGTTAGGGATGTAGTGTCTATGTTGGGCACTTGTTGGATGACTCTGGAAGCTAGAAGAAAGGGTTTCTTAGTGGGAAGATGCTACAGTAGGAAACACAAATCCCTAGGCAAGAGGACAGTAGAAAAAGGAGTTTCATATGGCCTCTTGAATGATGGCTTAATCAGTTTCCTAGACAAGGAAAATTTGAGGAGATTGTTGGCAGCCAAGAGGAGGGGTTTCCTAGATGATTGGATGCCCTAACTAGGAGAAGATGTTGCAACAAGTATTGGTCATTCATGGAATGTTGGAGGGAAGTGTGGGAATGGACCAAGTGTGGACATAGATTGGGTATTTATGGTCTATTGGAGGACAATGTGATAGTGTCCAAGTTGGATCTCAGTGTGCACCATCGTCATGGACCTAGGTGGTTTCTAAAGTGGCAGTTGTTGAGCTCAAGGGTTGATGAATGAAAGGACCAGTTGAGTAGCCTTAGACTTGTGTGTGGAGAAGGAATTCTACAGCAGATGATGGGCATTCCTCCTAGCTCATGTTCATTGCGGGAGATGGACATATTGCAGTGATAGGTGGAAACCCTCTGTGCCCTATGTTGATCTTCATTGGAGTAGCACAGGACGACCTTTGTGGGTTGAAGTCCCTGAGTAGCTGAGGAGCAATAGTGGGCAGATTGAGAGTTGGGAAAAACTAGACAGGATTCTCGATGTGCTGTGCCCTTGATGGACTAAGGCATAACTAGTGAGCAGATTGGATAGTCGAGATTCAATGGCCAGATGGACTTGGAGCATTGATATAAGTAGGAGCTGCAGATCGAGAGTCGAATACGACTAAGGGGAGTTGTGAATTCAACTACATCATCCAAATGGTCAGAGTATCTTATTGAGGGTAAATTGGTTGTCGATGGATTGACACCAAGCCCTAGTTTTGTATTCTTGTACTAGTGGATATTTGAGGGCCATTATCCCTGGTACAAGAGCTCTCAGCTATTGTATTATATGTTGATTAATATAATGAAGTTGGGTTGAAAATTGTAAAAAATTATCCATTTTTTGTGCACTAGTAGATTTACTGTTGTTTATATTAAATTGTGTGTAGTTTCGTTGTGATCTTTGGTTTGGTAGCGTTAGTGATTTAATATTCTATCCCAGACACCAATATCGTGGAAAAATAGCAACGCACAACCCATAACTATTGAACCACCAACTCTAAACTCTCCTAACCCCTATTCCTCTAACCATCTATACTTAAGGACTAAATATTCACTAATTCACTTAATCCACAACCCATAACTGATATAACCTAATTGACTTCTAACCCCTAATTAGTCCAAAATTACCTAAATATTAACCCACTTACAATGTTTGATACAAATCCATAATTGGTCACTATCATATTTAACCCTAACCCTTAACCCTTAGTAACTATACCATTGACCCCTAAGCCATCCCACTAATTCAAAACTAACCATTAGCCCACATGGAAGACAAAGAGCATTAAGTAGATTAAAGGAAAAACATTTTTGTTAGGAAATTTTCCTCTAGAAGATCACATTGGATGACATTCTTATCAAATTGATATAAACATATGAATTAAGGGGACCAACCTAACTAATGCCTATGATTATAAATGTTTGCAATGGTCACTACCTATCACCTTCATTCCTAGTTCAATTTTATGTGACGGACCTTAATGACCATTTTCGATACCTTTATTAGAAAAGCACATTAGCAATAGCCTTTGCTTTAACAATACTATTTTAGTAGCCAATACTAGGATATGCAACAACCATTTAAGGTTAATCTCCAATAGTACCAAGGGTGACCATCTAGGAAATATTATCACTTATGCTATTGGTGATGATCTCACATGCAAGATCATCACCAATGACCTTATTGGATGTAAGGTCTATTGGCATCAAGTTCATGCCTTAGTAATTCCTAGGTCACTTTATTGTGCATGATTACTTTGGATATTGTCTAGTTACTTTGGCCATTATTTAGCTTAGGGCCATGCACAATTTATATTCAAACAAAAATAAAATTTGAAATTTTTACCTTAGAAAAGATGAATCATCATGTATGTTTTTTTTATAATATATTTATTTATAATAATAAGAAAACATCAAGATCTCAACATCATTATATCTAAAAGGAAGTAAAATGGAACTAGTAAAATTTTATCTATCTATTCACAAAACCATCTCTCCACATGAACCTAGCTACTTATACAATTTTGAGTAAAGGATATGTAGCTCTAAATACATAGAAATCTCCCTCAACTTGTTAATACATTTATAATGGACACAACCAATCAAAAATGATGGTTTGGTTTCAGTCAAATCTATTCTTTCCCTTGGGTTGGATAACACTCGAAATGATCCCTCATTATTGTTTGGTCAAAGTCAATATCTCCTTTCATTATGGGCTATTATACCCTTTAAGAAAGGAAGCAATGGTAAAAATATAATAAGGACGCAATCTACTTATGCAAGCATTACCTTCACCTTCAACTTCAAGATGTGGACAAAGGCCAACTCTTCCATCAATTGTTACCTTCAAATCACTTTAGTATCCTTTGATTGAAAAAGAATAAAACCATTTATCATAGTTAAATTTAAATCTTTCACATTGATTGATGAAAATAAATAGTTAAAACTAAAACCCTCTTCTATTCAATGAGATTGGAGCCCCTGGGGGCAGCTCATTTGGCAAGTGTCATGAAAATGAAGTGTTACGTACCAAGAGATTTGAGGTTAGAACCCCCCAAACTTACTCGTGTCTGCAAAAGGGGCATACGTAGGCACCTAGAGGTTAAAATGGTAACAGTCGAAATCAACTCCATGTCACGCAAGTACAAAACTAACCTAATTGTCAATTCCCTTAGTCACCAAAAAAAATAGAAAGAACAAAAGTTATTCCATGAGATTGGACAGCTAGGTGGTATTACATTGTCTAGCTTTGAATAAACAAAATCCTCTTTCCAAATAATTAATTAGTGATTTCCCATTCTCTAATAACAAAATAAAAAACACTCTTTACCAAAATCACATCATTATTTTCATCTTCATTTATAAATGAAAAATTAAAGAAAATATTATCATAGTATGATATACTACATAATCAATATCCACAAATAATATATATATAGGGAGAGAGAGACACTGATTTCCAATGAAATCGGGCTATCACCACATATTCAAAATGCCTAGTCTCTAGTGAACACAAATATGAGGACCAGAACGATATTGTGGCATACATCAATGACGTCCACGATTGCATCAATGAAATCCTGGAGCAGATGGCTTCTGTGAGACATAGCCAATGTAACACAAATGAGAGAATGGAAGAAATTGAGGTGTGTTTGGCTCATATAGACTTTCATGTCCATGAAGGCCATAGCCCTCCAATAACTCTGGGTGGTCAAGGCTTACATCCCCCTCCTTGATATGAAAATCACTCGTTGTTTTTTGGTTTTGTATGTATTTTGGAATATTTGGCAATTTTGTCCATGGGATATAGGAAAAGAATGGGCACATCTCTTAAGTTTTTGTCTGGCTCTCCTTGCTAACAAATCCAATCAGAGTTTAGAAAGAAAGTTGTAGGCCATTAGCATGTAATCAATTTTCCTCTGATAATATAATGGAAGCTTTTTGACCAACTAAAAAAAATGCCTAGTCTCCAAAAACTTACATAGTATATTGTTAGTAAAATCAACTTACCATAGTCAATGTATATATCAATGCAACAATGAATCACAAAAAAAAAATAGAATACCACCTATAAAGTTATAGTGCATCACTACTTTTGGTGGTGAGAAAGTTTTTCCACATCCTATAAATCCAATACCATTTAATGACCTACCTTCTTTTGGGAGAAAGAAATATTTTTGGCTTTATCGCTTCTTAAAGTTTTTTCCAATATTTTAACTTTTATAAATAAGCATGTTGGACAAAGAAAGATTTTTGGCTTTATCACCTTGTAAAGTTTTTTCCAATATTTTTACTTTTATTACGACGTAAGGTGTTCCCTCTCTGAATAACTCCCCTAGATGCCACTTTGTACCACTCTGCAGCGTCAAATTCATTGTTAGACGATTGAACAATTCTCTACCCTTCTATTAATACAGTTTCAACTAAATGAATACAGTTTCAATTGAATGAATGATAGCATATAACCCTCTCCATATTCGCATTTTTATTTTCATTTTGTAGAAGAAAACTCTTCTCCTAGCTTTACTGCGGTTTGCATTTGGTTACGTGTGATGGAGCAGGGATACACTACAGAAGAGGAGAAGATCACGCATGTAATGCCTGAATATTGACAGCAAAGCAGACCCGAGTTGGAAAGCTATCGTTGTCATTTTGCTTGTTGGTAACGATTCCTTAGGGCTACTTATATTGAATAATTAACACGCACACTATAATGGTGAAGGCTACAGGTTCTGGGCATTCGCGATCGAATTCTCAAATGCCCACTTTGGCAGGTAGTTTTTTCAATATTGGGTATGAGAGAATATTAAAATAGATCTTTGTTGAATTCATTATTTTGCTTACATATATTCAGGAGAAGCATGCAGAGTTTGACTTTAAAGGTGGAGTTGGCACAATAAGTGTTGTCGCGGAAAAAAATCCTTCGAAGGAATGTGATGGAGCACTAAATCCTGAAACTGATTTCAAGCTGGATCAGTTGCAAGATTTTCAACAGTCAAAACCTTGCATTAGCAAGCACAATATAGAAAGTTTGGAAGAAGAAATAAAGCAGGAAAGACATTCAAGTATAGACTTTTATGGAATGATTTCTCACAGAATGCTAATGTTGCTATTATGAGTTGATAGATTTTTAAAATTTATCCTAATAAATTTAGTTGTATTGCATGATAGATGAGCAGAAATAAGCAAGCATTGTATGGTTTTACTTTTTAATGTTTTTGTACTTTCACTGACCCAGGTTTGCAGATTCTCCTTCTGAAGATGATATAGACAGCACGGGAAATGATTCTAGTTCATCAAACTCAAGATAGGCATAGCAAGCAAAGAAAAAGAAAAAAAAATTGTAATCTTGGCACTGCACTTGATAATCTTGGCCAGATGTTCCCTCACACAGTATTACCTCAACAAACTCTATGAAGCCTCATACATTTTTGGAAAGGAATCATAAGTCTATTTGTCTAGATCAAGGCCTTTGTTGTAGTTGACGATATTTTTGGCTGGTAGAACCTATTATTTTTTTGTTTCATGCTTGTGCTATTTTTTGTTGATGGTTGGTTTGCACAGACGAAGCAGTGGATCATGTCCTCCCACCTGTGTTCCAAGAAACTTCCACTACGGGACCATACCAGGCTTATTTCCAGAAACGTGTGTTGTACATCCTTGAAACATGTTTTCCCACATGTTGGAAACACATTTCATTCGCTGGAAATGCATTTCCCGGGCCATACCAACAATTGTATGATGCAGTTCCAACACTAAATCTGTCATTTTGACTTGGTTTTTAACTATGTTTGACCAAAAATTCTTGTAGTTAAAATTTGAGCTTAACAGTCCCTTAGAACTCATACCTAAGCTGACCTTCGGGAAGTCCCTATTATGCACTCCAGCCTTATATTAAAAATATTTAAGAACATAAGCTTTTGAACTGTAAATTCTTCATGTATTACTTCTCTCAAGTATATCCAACAAAATCAAAACAGAGTATTGTTACAAATAGGAAGTAAATACAAAATTAAACCCAAAAGACATGCAAAGGAGTGTTGCAGAGAATTTTAGATTAACTGGTTGCGTGGTTATTGTTGTTGGGAAAAGTATCCATTCGGAATGCCCCTATCCCACTCTAAGGTGTGATAGTGCCTTAGCAACAAACAAGGAAAACTACTTGAGTATTCTTCTTTATGAAATGTAAATGAGGAGGAAGGATGTAACTAACCTGTGTCTTTCGCTAGTTTGTTGATCCAATCGCTCCTCTCTTCAATAGCTCCCAGCTCCCTTCTCCCTTACCGGCCCAGCTTCACCGAATTCCTGCAAGATCACAAGAGAGAGAAACTACACGAAGATATAGATATACATTCATAAAAAGCTCAGGATCAGATTAAGCTAAACATGCAAATATAACAAAACATCATTGATACACAGCATGTAGGAGAAACTCAAATAGTTTATTGATAGAATAAGAAAGTCCAAGAGGAGATACAACCAAGTGAGTCCCGATCCAGCATCTACCTCCCAGCAAAGGAATCCCTTCCTCTCCTCCAACAAAGCATAAATCACCCAATGCACTAATCTCAATCTCAAACCAACAGCAATTTTCTGCAAAGTACAAAATTCCAGCCTCTGGATCTCTAGGATGAGGGATCCATATATAGATGTAAGCAGAGAGGATGAGTCAGCTTATGTTTTGACTTGTGGCTTCTCTCTATCAGTTCTTGCTTCCACTTGGAGGTTGAGAGCCTCTTACTCATCACTAGTCGAATTCATTGAGGCAAGTGTCATTGGAGAAGATTCTAGAAGCTTCCATGGTCTTTCCACCTCGTTGAATGAGCTTTCCATTTGTCATTTCCCGCTCAGCGCACCCTGGTAGTTCTTTTAGGTGCGTTGCAACGCACCCAGCTAGTGTACTAGGGTGCACTGCAACGTAGGTAGCTAGTAGAGCATCTGAATTGATCCTGAATTGACTGTTTCTGAGTGGTTTTTGGTGGAGAACTTCTGGGAGAAGCTGTCATTGGTTGACCTTGTTCCTTTAGGGGTAGGAACAACTCTTTTAGGGACTTTGGATCCCTTGGATTATGGACATTTCATGCTCAATGTTGTAAGGCACAAAAATGTCTATAACAGTTACCCCCTAAAGTATGAGGCCGTTTATCAGGTGAAATGCTTTATTAGGAGGATCCGAAGTTCTTTCAATGCTGGGAGGAGACCTGTAATAAGATACAATACAATACATTATTTTTCATACTGTTTTCATGATCTAGCTGAGGCGGGCATTCCCATGCTCAGCTTTATAAATTCATTTTTCTGTACATAGAACAGACAATCGTCTGATGGTAGACTGATGATTTTGATGAAATCATCATCCTTTTGGTAGGATGATTATTTGTGCTGCAATGCTGTACATGTCAATGTCTTTATTTTTCCTGAATATATATCGCAGCCCGGATGGATGAAACTAGATCCGGGGTCTTCAATCTCGTCCGATATTCACTCTAAGTACAACTCGATCCATGTGAGAAATGTTCTGAAGTCGAACATGGAAAGACATTGCTTGATTACCAGTCAATGATGTAAACTGTTAACAAGAACGAGAGGAATCACCAATAATGATAATGACCCTCAAGGTACTGCAGTACAATTCACGTGGTGTGAATAAAGGACTTGGCGTCGAACACCACGCAAAATCTTTCGGTCGAAGGTCATTGATGTATACCTGTCGCCAGAAGTGAGAAACTTGCCATTGAGGCATGCAAGCTTCAAAGTACTGAAGGGGGTGTTCCTAGATCAACTTCTTGGATAATGAGCTGATGTCGACACGAAGTGATCCGTCAAAGGAGGGCCTTAATGTATCCCACATCAGTGACACGGAACAGAGCAAATGATTTTGATGGAGGTGAAAACGATCTGATGATATATGGTTCAGGGTGGCGGTCATGAAAGAATGAAGGATAATGTATGGTAGTGGATGGGACACGGTTGACTTCTCTGGATGACTTCTCTTGAACATATCGGCGACACTTGTGGGATGGATCGGTAGCATTTACCCCAAAGGTGGATGGTATGGCGAGACCATGGCGATGTGACCAGTGAATGAAACAACCCAACCCGACTCAGGCACGGAGTGGAAGTGTCATGTTCAAGAGCGACTTGCTACCAATAAAATTTCTTTGAGTTTCTTCCCAATTTTCCCCAGTCATTGCTGACCAGTACCTCTTTATTTTTGTTAAGCTTGAGGAGGATAACATATGCTTGTTCTATAATTTGCCCTTCGGGCAAACCCATCGCTATGTTTTAACGAGCCTAGCGACAGTGAAACTCGTTCTCGTCTAAAGACAAGTTTGTCACTATTAATCTTTTTAACGAGTCTAACGACAAAGATAACTCGGTCCTTTTCATTTTTAGAGAGTCTGAAAAGGTATATAAAGTTAACTCCGAAATTCCTTTTTCGTCATCTAATCCCTTAAGTCCGAAAAAGTATAAAACAATACAGAAGGGATGAATTTTCGGTAGTTTTAACGAGCCGAACAAAAAAAGCGCTTGATCTTTTTGTGCAATAATCCCTCAGGTCCAAAAAGATTAAAATCTAGAGGAGGGATAGCACTTCTGGTCGCTTTAACGAGCTGGAAGGCCAAAACTCGGCAATCTTTTCATATTTTACGAGTCAGATGAAAAGAGCTTAAAGAAGACTTGTCTTTTGAGGAACGAGTGATAAAACGGGTAGCAGCTGATTCCAGGTAAGGGTTGGAATTTTCCAATCACGGCAGTGTCACAAGGATGGCTAATGAAATCACTCTTCGCAGCTGTTCCTCAAAATGGGTAAACAATCAAATGGAGGTGAATGATCGGCCAATGGAAAAGTGGAGGTGACGATGCAAACACGACCAAGGCTTTAATGGCTGATAATGTTACATTCACGGTGGTTATTTACTGGAGGATAGTTCATTTTTTAACGAGCTTAAACGCGGGTTGAAACACTTGCTTGATCTTATGTTTATTTTTTAACGAGCATAAACTCTGTGCTAAAACTTGCTCGAGGCGGGTTTATTTTTTAACGAGCTTGAACCCTGCGATAACACTGCTCATGGCGGGTTTATTTTTTAACGAGATTGAACCCCGCAGCAACACTGCTCGTGATAAGTTTTCATGCCCCCAGCATAATAATGCAAATCAAGGTGCATGCCCCCCAAGCTTCATCGCATTCAACTTGGTGGTTGGAATGAAGGTTTACCTTTGAGAAAGGGGATTTGTTTCATTTTTTAATGAGGTTGACACAGTAAAAGAACCATCCTCAACACTCCTTGTTTCATTTTTTAACGAGGTTGACACGAGATAAGAACCGTCCTTGGAGCCCACTGTATTTACAGTGTTTGATAGAAAATCGAAAACTGAAGGATGATAAAGGTCATCTTGAGTATCTTCTCCACAATCCGGGAGAATGGAACAATGGTGGGAATCATTCCATGGTGCCCCGTCAATTACCATTGATTGGACAATTCCTTCGTCTGTGACATGCACTTGCGACCAAGGATCTGAAGGGGTACCATATTCTTTAGATCTATCTATCCAAATGCTTGATGAGCGTTGATTTGGGGTTGCCCCCCAGGCCAAGAAAATTGATTGCTACAATATTTCTAAAATGGCGATGATCCATGCTGACAAAATGTTCAGGAATATTTGGAATCCATTAGATATAGAAGATTTCATATTGTAGGTTTCCACTGTGGCCACTTCCGCCAGATTACTCGCAGGCGGTAGGGCAAAAGTACCCATTAAGGCAGGGTCTTTTAGGAGACCTACTCCAATATTTTGAAGCGAATGATTGCTTCCATGGATCATTGGAATGCTTCCCGTAACTTGTGAACTTTCGGGGAGGAAAGTTTGTTGGTCGACGACTGTAATTCCTCCTTGAAAGGGAAATGTAATCTTCCTGAAGTAGGTCGACACAACTGCGGCCATGGCATAGATCCACGGTCTTCCTAGTAGGATGTTGTAATCAAGATTCCCATCGATGACTTCAACATCTATTTCTACTGTTTTTCCCCCCAGTTCAACCTTCAAGTTATTTAGGATACCATATGGGGTATATGTCCTTCCGTCGAATGCTTTTAATGTCGTCGAAGATCACGACAAGGTTGGAGATCCTAAAGTTTTCCAGCAACTCATCAACATAATACATGTAGATGCCCCCTCATCAATAATTGTTCGATGAACAGTTTTGTTGAGGGCTTTCACTTGAATAAGGAAAGCTAGTTGAGCTGGTAACTGAGGATCGTATCCTTTGTGGTCAAAGGATACAAGATTGGAATCTTTAGGATCAACCCCACCAATGGCTGATAACAAAGCCTGCCTTTGGGATGGGCAATTTTGTAGTACTTCAAGAGTCGACATAGCGGATGGCGATTGGGCCAAATCTTCCACTATGTTATAATGATGCGCCGCTCTAGCGCGAGGATTAAACGTCGACTTGTGTACTACTCCCTTTGGCGGTTTTATTGTTAATTCAGGGATGATGGGCGGTACAACTTCTGTCGAAGTTGTTGTCGAACTACTTGGTTGATCTTTACCTTTGTCGTTCGACAGCTGCGGATTCCCGTAATCTTTGTTCCTTGTCGAAATCAAAGCATCATTTTGTTGCTTTGAAATCGACAACATTAGCACTTGCAACAGGGAAGAATTTCCACTATCAACCAGATTTGTTCCTGGATTTGGAAATGGATCAGTTAACACTGCTGATGTTTTCGAACTCTTAAAGAATCTTTTAAGCTCAGCTTTGTATGGACATTCTCTCGTCCAGTGATTCTCATCACATATCTGACACCCGAAAGGGGTTTCCTATCTCTAGGAGGGTTTGAAGAAGTTTTTTCAGGAGATGATTCACCCTGATTCTTCTTCTTCCCTTTACTTTGTTTCTTCTTGCTTCCTGGTTGTTTGGTTTCTTTGCCTTTATCTGCTGATACGGCTTTTACTTCCGAAGCAAGAATTTCGTCTTTTGCATTTTGATCTGAAATCTTACGGGCTTTCTTGGATGCAGCCTTTGTCGATTTCACGTTTGTCGTGCCAATCACACCATCGCCGGCGTGAGAGTCATTGTTTGATTTAGGAGGAGGAATTGAGAATTTCGGTCTAGGGGCGTCAGGTATTTTGTCGTAGAGCGTGCCAGACTGAGTATAAACCAAGTCTAGATATTGCGCACGAGCGATAACTTGCTCTTCCGTTACGACTCCCCCCTTCGCCACATCTTCCGTAATGGCAGGAAGTAACGACTTGATAAACCATTCAGCTAATAGCTGATCGGGAACGTATGTTTTTATCATCCTACGACGACGTCGCCACTCATGTATATGATCAGATATGTGAGTGGCCGTTGTCTGTTTGAAGTTGGTTAAGATTTCCGTTCCCGTTTCATACCTTGTCGGTAATTGAAAATGGGTTAAGAAAGTCGTGGCTAAGGTACTGAAGTTGTCGAACGAAGCTCTAGGAAATTCAATATACCATTTTGCCGCTGGACCCGTTAACGTCCTCTGAAAAAGGCGAAGCCTTATCGAATCATCGTTTAGGGTGTTTGATGAACACCATAGATGAAATGTCATCACGTGATTCAATGGGTCTTCACCTGAATTTCCATTAAATTTAGGAATATCTGATGGAAGTTTATGAGGAATCGCTGGCCACCAAGGGGCGTAAGCAATTGGATCGTTTGTTAACCAGTGTAAATCGGGTAACTCTAAGGTTGCCACGAATGGTAACTGCTGATTCAGGTTAGGTGAAGCATACCCAGGGTACGATGGAATTGCCTAAGCAGTTGGCCTTTGCATACCAGCATAATGTAGTTGATGCTGGTATGACTGACACGGTTGGTGGACATGACCACTGTAAAGTGGTTGATTTTGACCGTTTTGAATGTATGGTTATCCACTGTTCGCAAAGATCTGCTGCTCAGAACCTTGGTATACTTGTTGGAATTGTGGTTGTTGGTATTGCACCAGCCACGGTTGTGAAGCCATGTTCTGTTGCGCTATACTAACCGTTGGACCAAGGTGTGGGGTAATTGTACCCGTTTGGACCTGTGTCGTCCCACCAGTTGGCGATTGTGGTTGAGTCACAGGGTCAAGGGGTTGTTGCATTACAACCTGAGAAATCTGAGGTTGACATACAACAGGCAGTGTTTGAACTTGTGACACTGTTACAATAGTTGGTGTTGTCGGGATGTTCAACATAGGTACACATTGTTGCATAGAATACACAACTCTTGGTTGTTGGGGTAGTATAGGTACCCAACCACTTGACGTAATTCCAGTATAACCTGAATACTGTTGTGAACTCCCGTATGGATATCCTCCCGGAGGGGGTAATGAAAGGGCATACTGCCCCCCATACGGTGGTAATCCGGAACTCAAGGGGATTGTCTGCCCTTAGGGACTGGATTGCGCAAATTGACCTCCAAATGGATCAATTTGTCGAGTCTCAACATAAGAGTTGCCGGATATTATTCCGGAGGAACAAACAGGAACGGACCATACTGTCGAAATAGCCCCTGGATGGACTCCTTCTAGCGGTTGTGAGCTAGTCGGGACAGATGGTATGCCGGCAAACATTATCGGAGTGACGGCAGGGAGTTCTGTTGTGGCTGTGTCAGTCGACACAGTCCGAGATGTTGACGGTTGTTCAGACATTTTGAGTCTATCCAAAAGATTACCTAGCGATTCTACAGGAACTTCCACTGGTGGTAGACTAACTTCTGATGTCGAAGGAAACAGAGTGACCCCGACTCCAAAATGTGTTGGAGTACTTGCTTGTGGATCTTCTACAATTTCCTCTATCGCAATCAAACCAGGTGGAAGGGGAAGACTGTCAGGTCCGTAAAATATTTTTGGTGCCGAAGAAGGGGTTGAATTGACAGCGACAGATGTTTGAGGAGCAAGACTCTCCGAACCGGTTGCTGATGGAACTGGTTCAGTAACACAAGTGTTTGCTCTCAGACTAGGATCAGTATCACTGTCCCTCTGTGGCTGTTGAACTTCTTCTGTAGAGGCAGGGTTTCCAGAAATGTTTGGAGTAACCGGAATCTCAGATGTTGTTGGAACACTTGTTCTAACTTTGATAGGAGATTTCGAACCGGTTAAACGAGTTCGTTTTGTCCGTACTGTTTTCGATTCCGGAGACAAAGACGGTTGACTCGTAAGCCTCCACGAACGATGGGGTTTCAATTGAATTTCTTCCACGATTGCGGATTACTCGATCAACCAAAATACAAAAAGGGGAAATATGTTTCCAAATTAAATGAATTTTAGACGCTTTAGACACAACTTACTTTTTCAATTTTAAAGAGTCGAGAAAAAGCAAAAGATGACTCTAGTCTCCTTCGATTTTTAATGAGCCTGAAGTGACAAGTGCTCAGATGGACATTTTCCGTTAAGGCGTCTGAAAAGGAACGAAAGGGACTGCTCCGGAGTTCTAGGTAGAGGGTGTGCCAAAATTTTCGCAAAACCGTAGAATACTTTTTAAGGTACGGGCGGTCAATCTTCCCGAATGCTGTGTTCAGTGCATTGCGATCAGTAGGGCGGCCGACATGGCTTCCTATGGATAAAGGTTTTATGCCTATAGGGGTCTCCCAATATATACTCGACGGTACGTGGGAGCACAATCCGTACTGGCACTTATCGTCTCTCAGGAGGAATCACCCAACCATCAGTGAGGCGACCAGTGACCAGGTTTTATGACGCCGGAACACGTCTCTAGCCTAGACCTCTATGTTGTGCGTTAAGTTACAAAGCGTTCTTAAGTTCATTCAATTTATTTTAGGTTGATCTTTCTTAGAAGTTTTCCTTTTTGGATCACCACGAGATGTATGATACAATTCCTAAATGCAGTCTAAAGATGATAAGCAAGCTTTTATATCTTTTCAACAATGAAAATCCTAGCTACAAAGGGAAAAGAAAGACACAATCTTTTCTCAAAGAGCATAGAGCACACTGTAAATGCACTTTTCCTAAATCAACATACAAACTGTCAAAATGCAAATGCACATATGCATGTATTTGTTTTCACTTTCTTAATATTGATGCCTAAAAAGAAAGCTGTTGTACAAATTTGAATTCGATTTCAAGTGAAAAACACAAACAAGCTTCTTTCGAAATCAAAAAGACGATTACGACACTTTATGATTTTGAAGCAAATATTTGTTTCGACACTAGAAATGCATAAATTCAAACCAAAAGACAAATGTAAAAGCGTAATCAACTGTGAACAGCAAACAAACTCACTCCTAAGATCGAAACGACACTTACGACAGGTCTAGATCTAAGGGCGACAGTATAACTAGTTTACTTTTGTAATGGGAAACTGCAAATGATGTAACAAATACACAAAGAACAAATACAGTTTCTTTATACAACTGAGGCGGAATTGAGGCAAAGAAAAGGGGTTTCAGATAGGTACACACACTGATAACAGGCTGCAAAAAACAGAGATAAAACTGAGCAAAAGGAAGCAGGGAACCACAGCTGCACAAGGCAAAGGCTGATCAGCGCACCCCCAGCACAGAGAAACTGAACTTCAGCGCAGGTATCCCTCTTGGGACCTGCGTTGAAATGCAGAACCTCTTCACAGAGCCTACGCTGAAGCAGAAATGAGAATTGTCTCTGGGTTCTGGGTCACGGTTTGCAGTTTAATCTATAGTTTTTGGCCGGATAAAAGCTATCAATTAGGTACAATTAGAGTGATGATTTAAAGGAGGACTAAGATCTATCACAAAGGGATGTTAGAGCACTTGTGAATCAGTTGTTCAGATCATAAACAGGCCCAGTGAATGGACTAGAGTAACAGATCTCTACTTTGCATTTGAAATGGCAAATGCATTTTGATTCGGCACTCCTGAGCTTATGAGAAGAACAACAATAGAAACACAAATAAACTAACAAGATACGTTCCCCAGTGGAGTCGCCATTTTTTTGTTGGGAAAAGTATCCATTCGAAATGCCCCTATCCCACTCTAAGGTGTGATAGTGCCTTAGCAACAAACAAGGAAAACTACTTGAGTATTCTTCTTTATGAAATGTAAATGAGGAGGAAGGATGTAACTAACCTGTGTCTTTCGCTAGTTTTTTGATCCAATCGCTCCTCTCTTCAATAGCTCCCAGCTCCCTTCTCCCTTACCGGCCCAGCTTCACCGAATTCCTGCAAGATCACAAGAGAGAGAAACTACACGAAGATATAGATATACATTCATAAAAAGCTCAGGATCAGATTAAGCTAAACATGCAAATATAACAAAACATCATTGATACACAGCATGTAGGAGAAACTCAAATAGTTTATTGATAGAATAAGAAAGTCCAATAGGAGATACAACCAAGTGAGTCCCGATCCAGCATCTACCTCCCAGCAAAGGAATCCCTTCCTCTCCTCCAACGAAGCATAAATCACCCAATGCACTAATCTCAATCTCAAACCAACAGCAATTCTCTGCAAAGTACAAAATTCCAGCCTCTGGATCTCTGGGATGAGGGATCCATATATAGATGTAAGCAGAGAGGATGAGTCAGCTTATGTTTTGACTTGTGGCTTCTCTCTGTCAGTTCTTGCTTCCACTTGGAGGTTGAGAGCCTCTTACTCATCACTAGTCAAATTCATTGAGGCAAGTGTCATTGGAGAAGATTCTGGAAGCTTCCATGGTCTTTCCACCTCGTTGAATGAGCTTGCCATTTGTCATTTCCCGCTCAGCGCACCCTGGTAGTGCTTTTAGGTGCGTTGCAACGCACCCAACTAGTGTACTGGGGTGCACTGCAACGCAGGTAGCCAGTAGAGCATCTGAATTGATCCTGAATTGACTGTTTCTGAGTGGTTTTTGGTGGAGAACTTCTGGGAGAAGCTGTCATTGGTTGACCTTGTTCCTTTAGGGGTAGGAAAAACTCTTTTAGGGACTTTGGATCCCTTGGATTATGGACATTTCATGCTCAATGCTGTAAGGCACAAAAATGTCTATAACAGTTATATAGGAATAATCAAAAAAACTATTTTCATCTCCGCAGAAGGGAGCCCAATGGAAATTATAATTTTTTCAACCATATCCAACAAAACGAAAGAGAGTCTTGTTAGAAACACAAACTAAGTAGGAAATTAAACCCGGAAAAGAAATCGAATGAGTATTACTCCAAAGGAATTGTAAACGAGTATTGCAGAGAATTTCTATATGAACAACTTACATGGAGATTGAGGACTAATCTCAAGAATTATTTTCCTCAGTAGAAGGAAACCTCGTTGAAAATATAATTTGTTACGAGAGAAGCAAAAAATAAAATAATATATTAAGAAAAGGCAAGTCTTTTACCTTGGTCAAGGAGGTTTATATCTATACAATTTAAAACCTTATTTTAAATTTTAACAATTTTATTATATTAAAAGAAAAATAAATTATTTTTTTATAAATACGGGGAGGGGAAGCAACATATTTAGGTTTTCAGAAAAATATTGATAATAATAGGAATCGACTCTTATCGAATGGGTACGACATTTAATTAGAATTGACACTTATTAAATGGGCATGGGATTTTTTTTTTCTTCTTTTAAATGAGTTGATAGATAATATTAGTGAGTATAAGTATTTATAATTTGAATTAATATTGAATATTTTTTTGGAAGAATTGTGGAATGTTCAATGTTTCTACTCGACACTCCATTTCTTCTTATGGACAAATGATGTTTAATTGTTCCTTATGATGTCCCATGAGTGGAGTGTCCACTCACATTCCTCAGTTTTTCGGAAGCATTACCATTCCATATAGATAATATTAATAAAATAGAATGAGTCATAGCTACACATGAGCTTCCTTTGGGTCTCTGAGACCTTCATTTTCAATTGATATTCCAAGCTCAATATAGTACATATTTCTCAGCATTTGTGGAATGAATTTCAAGTTCCATTTTCATTATAAATTTAAACAATGGTATAGATAAGGTTCGTGTCAATGTAGATTTATATGTCGACCTTCATTTTCAATAGATATTCCAAGATCAATATAGTACATATTTCTCAACATTTGTGAAATGAATTACAAGTACCATTTTCATTATAAATTTAAACAATGGTATGGATAATGTTTATGCCAGTGTAGATTTATATGCCACATTAAATTATTGTACACTTAACCCATAATTCCAAGGAAATTGTAACTACAAGGTGTACAAACTCAAGTATATAACATTATTCAGAGGTCAAGCAAACTAGTTGTAATTAAGTGGGTAGTTATTATAATGTTGAATCACTGTAGATAAGTGTGTAACTATTATAATGTTGAACTTTAATGCTTGGAATTAAACTATTCATTTTGGGGAATCTTTCTTTTTCATAGCAACTTCGTCTAAGGTTATTAAAGGTTGATAACTTTTGAAGTAGGTTTCTATTTATTTGAATTTATCTTTTTTCTCTCTCAGATGCTACAATCTAGTAGTCGTTGTCTCATGGTGGCCTCATGGGAACCTCATCTCAAGAAGCTAAGAAAGAGGAGGGGGATTAAGGGGAAGTAGCTCCTGGTCTCTTGCTTACAAAGTTTTTGATATTTTAAGTTGTATTTTATTTGTGCTTTAGGCATTGTCTTCACATGTATTTTATTATGAAATTTGCTTCTATGGTTGAATATGGTTAGATCAAATCATATAGATTTTAGGCTAAAATGAAATTTAGATTTCCAACTGACAATAAGATCACGTGTCTAGAATTCTCTGGTGTTCTCTATATGATTGGATTTGATAGTTGTTTATGCTCTTTTTCAACTATGCTAACTTTTGCAATGTTTCTTTTTGAAACATGATCCATTCAGATAGGACACTTAGTCCATTTGACATAGTTGTGTCACTTTTTGGTTATCACAGTTTTCATCGATCAGTTATTTGACACATAGTTCTGTACTTAGCAACACATTTCTATTAATTCTACATAACATCATTTGGTGTCAATAACATGGTTATAGTTCTTCTAACTCTTGGTTTACTCGGGTTTGAATGTGCTTCACATTCCACAAAAAAATAATGCCCCCACATTGACATAACAAGTTGGGTATGTATTTATACTATTATGTTATTTTCTAGAACTTCTTACCAGTGGATATGGAATGAGGGAAATAGTGGAGAGATAATTTAAAGATATATGGATCTTTCCAGTCTTCATGGCATTCACTATGGATCTATTTCTTTTATGGAAAAGTCACAAGGCTGCAAAGGCCACATTTCCCACTACTCTTGCACTAGCTACAATTCATGATCTCTCTAATGTTGAAGGCTTTGCTAATAGTTTTGAGGAGTCTTCGGTCAAACAATGGTTCATATGCCAATGTCATTTAGGTGAAGGCAATGTGATATTATATCAATCATCAAAACTTTGATTTACCACTACCATTTGTGTTGCATACAGACGACCTCCATCATTATTGCTCTCATTTGCTAGGAAAAACTAAAGAAGACTTTGCAAAAGAGTTAGTAGATAACTTGTATAAGCCCATATTGAAAGAAGGCTTATAAACGATTCCTACATTCATTATAGAACATGTCAAGGGCATTGGAGTCATTCCTGAATGAAAATGTTAGAGACACACTAGCACTCATGTATACCAATACTAGAAACAACTATGATCACAAAAAGGACTTAAAAAAATAGATATACATTGTTTCTAAGGGCTTCAATAAGTTTTCTTAGTAGCATGAGCTCTCATTCTGGTTTTGTTTCAGTTGTAAATACACTTCTTGATCTTCTACAATAGGCATGGCTTTCTCATGTATCAGAAGGGAATGATTGTGAGGTGTCACCTCATCCTTCACATTTAATTGAAGCATTTGTACTAATGTCCTCAATTTTGAGTGTTGAGCCTGTATAGAAAGTTGGAGCATTTGATCACATGATCAATGTTGATTCTTTGAAGTGCCAATTAAAAGAACCTATGCTATCGGATCTAAAGGACTGGTCACATTGGGATCATGCTTTTCCTCCTACGCTTGGTCAAATTATGAACTAGCTAGAAGGGACCAATAATGATTTGCCTTGTTTTGTGTTAAGAAGTGGAAAAATGGAAGACTTCTTTGCAGCTACAGTGAAGGACCCCACAAATAAAATGGCAGCCTAGCTTGCTTCTATCATGTCTCTTTATGGTAGCACTCATCATGCTCCTGTAGAAGTCTCTTGTCGAGTGATAGATATATTGGTATAGAAGTCAGTTGTCGAGTTATAAATATATTGGTAAATAATTATGTAGCCTATTTTGGTGATACAACTTTCCACTATAATTAATCTTGGAATGATGCTTTAATATTTGTTGGATATGGTTTATTCTTTAGGCCCACTACGTATATACTCCATATCTTTAACACCTCCATTATGCACTTTCATTGGATTTGTTCCTTTGCCTTTCACCATGTCTTCTTATCTCTTGAAGTAATACTTTATTGATGAATTTTATTTTCATTCAATTAGGCAAACCACTCATTTTTTTAGTGTCATGTGGTCTATTTAATATCTCCTTGAGCATATGTTTGGTCAATAGTGAAGTAATAAAGAGTTTAAGATCTCTCTTCTCTTCACATTTTGCATTAGAAAATCCATACTTCATTTCTACAATCCTTCTCATAATGACCGGGTTTTCCACAATATCAACAATTGTTAGAGAAGCATAAATTAATGTTATATGCTATGGCCTTACAACATTTCCTTTGCAACATTTAGTGCAATTGCTAGTAAATAACCCTAAAGACTTTGTGTTTGACTAAAAACCACTCCACCATTCCTTGTCCTAAATGAAAATTATTCCATTTTATTTAACTATGTAGAAAAGCAACCTAACTTTATTATTTGAAAACAAAAAAAATAAATTAAATAATATAAAATAAAAATAAAAATAAATTATATACTTCTTTAAAATCTCAATTTACTTAATAGAAATTGAAACCAAACATCAAGAAAAGATATTTCAAATCACAATATCAGCCAATGTTCCTTAATTATCAAAAACAAAGACAATATATCTGCTAAAAGTGTTTAAATATTCTCAACAGAATACACATTAAAAAAAATTAGACAAATGTCTTACCATTATTTACCTTGTGAATATTTATAATGTGTAACATAATGCATGTCATAATAGAAATTATTCTGGATAAATTTAATCAGGTTCTGATCCAAATATCCAATTCACCATATTATATTATATGATATTATACTATATCATATAATATATATAAAATAAATAAATAAAAACTATGTAAAATGGGAAAAAGTATACTCCCTTTTGACAACATCTGTAATCTCTCTTTACCTGAGGCAAATCATCAGATTTCTTTTTTTACAACATCTGTAAGCTCTTTACCTTAGGCAAATCATCAGATTTCTTTCTTATCTATTACAGATCACTTTCTAATGGACTAAAACAACAGTCAAAGCTCGGAGTAAGTAAATTCCCTTTAGACAACATCTGTAAGCTCTTAACCTGAGGCAAATTATCAGGTTTCTTTCTTATCAGATGACGGATCACTTTCAAAGCTCGCTCAAAATTCAATTGCATTGTCATAAGGTTGTCCATTTGCCTGCTACGATTAATTCTCTGAACACTGCCAGTTGAATTTCACTTTTAGTGTTCGTGATATATTCACCAAAGCTCAACTTTTCAATTGCAACTCTGTAAGTTCCACAATATTTCATTCTTCAACAAATGAGAATGCACCTTTAATATAGACAACATAGCAATGGCTTGGCAAAACAGAGGCTGGCAGCTTTTCTTGTAACCAGATCCGCCGAGCATAAAATACACACTGAAACCAAGTCAGCATCTCTGACATGGCCAGAAATAAATGCAAACATAAATCTCATATATTATGAGGCCATACATTGAGAATTAACCAGTTCATTTTAGAGAGTGATTTCCACAGATCCCTAGGTAGTCAAACATTTCCTTGCCTAAGGAATACCAAACATTAAACCACCCCTAGTAAACTTAACTATGCGAAGACGAATTTTGACATTTAGCGAAGGAAATAAGTATCTCCCACAGGTAATGAAAAGAGATTTATACAGAAAATTGTGACATAATTATCCAGATGTTGTAGTTGCTTGTGCACAAGTATCATATTGCACCTCCGGGGATTCCAGCACAGTCCTCGTTTTATCAATAACGATTTGTCCATTTACATAATGCTGTCGGCACACTGGCATGTAAATATCTGCACCACCAACAACTTCAGTTTTTCTTTCTCCTGTTTTACGAAATGTAAATGATGCAGCCTTAGGACACAGCTCACAGCGTCATTTCAATTTAACCACAGATCTAAAAGTCACTTTTCTAGAAGTATCCAGAGCAAAATTGGTTTTTCTCAAGTAATTTTTGATTAATTAACTCATTTCCTTAAGTTAAATTCAGGAAAATAATTAAAACTGGTATTGAAGTTAATTAATGCACCTGTGACACCATCTGAAATTAGAAACCCTGTCTGAGCTACAAAAGTTAACAACCTACAGTATTCAAAAAAAAGCTATAGAGGGAACCAATTTTCAGATCCCACCAAATTTCGGTCATTACATCAACAAAGTCCAAGAAATACTTAGCAACAAACAAAATTACAAAATCTAAAGGATGCCCTATAAAGCTACAGGATCCCCTGCAGCCAACGCTTGTACAATAGCAATTTCCATGTGCTTGAACATAAATTTTTGACTCTCAGTTTTCCAATACTAACATTTTATCACTTCCATGACTCTCTCGATGCATTATACTCCTTTAATTATTATACAATATTGAGATGTACATTAACAGGGTTGACCGTTGAGTTGCAAAAATAATTATCAAAAATTAAAACAAGCAACAAAACCTCGTATCATGATATCAATGAGGTGGACCTTGAAACACACACGTGTGTGTGGGGAGGGTAATATGAGACAATTCCACAATCCTCTCATAATCAACAGAATTCACAATAGTAATGAACCCTTGAAGTGATTTGCAATCCATAAAGTAATTAAGTCAGAAAATGGTGGCTAGGATATTGACAGTAGGTTGCTAAGTACCATGATGATCATTGTGTGCTAAGCTAGTTCCAAACTTCCCCACCTTTTGTAATCAACAGATTGACCACTTCCTCATGCACTCAAGACACATGCACAATCATGATTTATCATCACATTATCGGGAGCAGCCTGCATCTGTTTCACTCCTATAGGGAACAGTAACTCCTACAAGGAACAGTAACAGCTGCAGGGAGCACTATAAGACTGAAAAGTGACAGAAGCAGCATTGCATAGGGGAAAATAAATATCCAAGGGTAAAGTTGGTCAATTTTTTTGCGACAGTAATATAAATCATACTTTCATTTTTGTCACCATTTCCATTCGAAAATTTCGTTGTTGGTTTTCACTACAAACAAACCAGTTCTATTCTACAAAATACTCTTGTCCAAACTTATGACTCTTATTGTTTAAAAATTGACTTCTTTCTGAGTAAACTCCCCTGCACCAGAATTCACCTGCAGAACTTCTATAGCGATAGTGTTTTACTAAGAGAGCCCTCTGCAAGATAGCCATGGGAGAAGGATTTAAAAAAGGGAACCAACATAACCCTCTAGGGTTACGAAAACCCATAGGTGGTGGAAATTTTTCAGAGAAATCATTGGATGAAGTATTTTAATAGGATAAGAGGATTTAATGATGATGTTTCTAGGGAATTTGCTTTAATTTTTCAGAATGTCTGAGGTTGGGAATATGTGACTATAGTTAGAGGAATAGAATTTTTGTGAATAAAGAGGTAATCAGCATGGTCATAGGGCTCCCAATCAGGATGTCTTGGGATAAGGAAGAAATTCAAGAGGCCACACTTTTGAAGAAGTTTTTGCTTGTCCATGAAGAATATATAGAAGACAAGAATGGGGTCTAAAGAGAAAGTTTCCATATACCTTGGAGTAAGGAAGCCTATCATCTTTTGAAATACATATCATGTGAGGACAGACTCAATTGGTCTATGCCTATCAGTTTAGACTCCTTCGCCAACTCAAACACTATCTCATTTGCAGCTAGCAAAGAATGTCAGTGTGCCTTCCTCTTACGGTCATGGAATCAAAATGAGAACAAAGGTAAAGGGAGGAAAAACAGGAAGCTCTAGCTCACTATGGACTCATCAAATTGATTGTCTGCAACACGTTGAATAGCCTAGAGCACAAGGTTCCCTGGGCTAATTTTATAGACATGCACAAGAAAGCTTTTCTAGAATTGCAAGAAGGTATGAGAGGAAACAGACTTGTAGCAAGTGGCAAATGGAAAAAGCAGGATAGTATGATAGATCCATCAAAACAAAAGCCAAGGAAAAAAATATCAAACTGGAAGTATCTGAAAAGGAAATAGCTGCAACTCTAGTAGGTTAGGACACCTCCTAATCCCAAGCATAGAACAAAAGATCTTAAAATTGCGCCTCAAATCCATAGAGGGAGAATACCTAGATCTAAGTTTGTTCATAAGAAGAAAAACCGCTCTCCTACAATGGTCACCCTTGAAGAATCATGGAGCCCTATAAAAACACTTCAAGAGCAAAAGGAATCACTGAGTAAAGAGGACATACTGAAGAAAGAGAAAAAGCCAAGGGAAGAACAAGAAACATAGTAGACACCTAGAACCTCAACTACAAAGAGGATGCAACCTATCTATCTTCTACCCTTGTGCCCTACTAGAAATAGAGATATCCAAGGTAGAAATGCACAAATGGAGAAGGATAGCAACTTAACAAGGGGAAAGAGATGTGGTAAAGCTTCAAAATCAAGTGCAAAATCTCAGTGAAGACATGATGATAAAATATCATACTGAAGCCAAGGAAAAAAATATCAAACTGGAAGTATCTGGAAAGGAAATAGCTGCAACTCTAGTAAAGGTTAGGACACCTCCTAATCCCAAGCATAGAACAAAAGATCTTAAAATTGCGCCTCAAATCCACAGATGGAGAAGACCTAGATCTAAGTTTGTTCATAAGAAGAAAAACCGCTCTCCTACAATGGTCACCCTTGAAGAATCATGGAGCGCTATAAAAACACTTCAAGAGCAGAAGGAATCACTGAGTAAAGAGAACATATTGAAGAAAGAGAAAAAGCCAAGGGAAGAACAAGAAACATGGTAGACCCCTGGAACCTCAACTACAAAGAGGATGCAACCTATCTATCTTCTACCCTTGTGCCCTACTAGAAATAGAGATATCCAAGGTAGAAATGCACAAGTGGAGAAGGATAGCAACTTAACAAGGGGAAAGAGATGTGGTAAAGCTTCAAAATCAAGTGCAAAATCTCAGTGAAGACATGATGATACCAAGGCTACAAGAGGCAGATAGTAGAGAATAGCTTAGGAAATAAAATCAGCTTCTAATACAGGCATTGGATGGAGAAAGGGGGGTAATATTTACCAAAGATGATAAGATTGGAACCATGTAAACCTCCTTGGGAACAAAGACCCACCTATTAATGGAGATAGTGAGTTGTAGGAAACCTATGCACTCTTCCTCAATGACCAATGGTACAGTCATCAAATCTCTAATCTAGTGTAGCAAGGGGAAATTAATATACAAACACCCAAGGAATCCATCCAAGCTTGTCAAACCAGCAATATGGAAGAAGACTTGTTGCAAAAACACCCTCGTACAGTGATTGAATGAAATGAGCACAAAGGTAAAGGGAGGAAAATAGGATGCTCTAGCTCACTTTCATCAAATTAGTTGTCTAAAACACCTTGAACAACCCGAAGCACAAGGTTCCCTAGGCTAATTTTACATACATGGACAAATAAGATTTTCTAAAAGCATAAGAAGCTATGAGAAACCAAACATTTGTAGCAAGTGGAAAAGGGAAAAAGGAGGACAACATTCCAAAGCCCTCAAAACAAAAGCCAAGGAAGAAAAATATTAAACCAAAAGTGTCAAAAAAGGAAATAGCTACAACTCTAGTGAACCTTGGGACAGCTCCTAAGCCCAAGCAGAGAACAAAAGCTATTAAAATTGCACCTCAAATTCATAGAAAGAAAAGGCATAGATCCAAGGTTATTCATAAGAAGACAAATCCCTCTCTTGCAATGGTCACTCTTGAATAATCATCAAGCATTATAGAAACACTTCCATAGTAGAAGCAATCATTGAGTAAATAGGGCATACACAAGAAAGAAAAAAGGCTAAGGGCAAAATAAAAGACATTGAAAACACCTAGAATGCCAACTATAAAGAGGATGCATCCTGACTATCTTCAGCCTCATGCCCTACTAGAAATAGAGAAAGCCAAAGTAGAAGCCCACAAGTGGATAGGGATAGCAATTAAACAAAGGGAAAGAGATGTGCTAAAGCTTCAAAATTAACTATAAAATATCAATGGATATTAAGGCTACGAGAGGCAAATAGTAGAGAATAGCTTACGAAAGAAAACCAACTACTAAGAAAGGAGTTGGATAGAGCAGGGGAGTTAATATTTACCATAGATGCTAACACTAGAACCATGGAAGCCTCCTTGGGAACAATGGCCTTTCTATCCATGGATATAGTGATTTCTAGACAACCTGCTAAACCTATGCACTATTCCTCAAAGAGAAATGATATAGACATCAAATCTCTAATTTGGCTCAGTAAGGGGAATTTAATATACAAACCCAAGGAATTCATCTAGGCATATCAAACCAATATTATGGAGAAATATGCTAGGTTTTGTGATTTTTATCATCATAATATTGTATTGTCACACCCCTTCTCTTGGGATCCTAACCCCTATGTAGGGGATGTCAAACTCATGGCCCTAGAATCTTGGCTTAAGCATTGGGAAATGAGGGAAAAAGATGCAAAGAAATACATCGAGGAAGAAACACACACTCCCCTCTAGATTAGGGCAGAAATCCCTAACCCGAAGGATATATTGAATGCACATTAAGTCTTGTATGAGGATCAGAAAGTGACCCTGATATGGAAGTATAAGCAAGAAGCAACAATATCGCACTTTTAGGATATGTTGATATTATTAGGGGATGAAGCTATCCAGACCTGATAAAGATAGAAAACCTTGCCCTACAATCTCCAAATCAGGGAACTTCACTCTCCCTCTACTAGCCTAGATCCATCTTAACCTGGATCTATCAAGTGCCGAGAGGGATCTAATCTCTCGAGGTGCAAACTTTTTTTTGAGTGTAAAACTTGAGGAAAGGTTTGCACCTGGAGAGATTTGATCGCTCTTGGCGCTTGATAGATCGGGGTTATGATGGATCTAGGTTAGTTATATAATACTATATAATATCTATATTTGTATCTACGTGTATCTTTCTTATTCCCTCTCTCTATCTCACCCCCCAAAAATACACACTCTCTCTCCATATCTCTCTCTCTCTTCTCCTTCTCTCTCTCTCTCTTCCCCTTCTCTCCTCTCTCTCTTCCCTCCCGCTTTTCTCTCTCCTTCACTCTCTCTCCATTGCTCCTTTATCACTCCCTCTCTCTCCCCCTCTAACTCCATCTCTCTCCCCTTCTCTCTCTTGAGTCTTATCTCTCCCTTTCTCTCCCACCTCCCTTTTTCTCTCCCTCCCCATCTCTCTCTCTCTCTCTCTTTCCTCTAACTCTATCACTATCTCACTCGCTCTCCCCTTCTCTCTCTCCCCTCCATATTTGCGCCTCCCTCGCTCTCTCTCTTATCCTTCTCTCCCTGTCTCTCTCTCATCCTCTTCTCTCTCTTCCCTCCTCTTCTCCCTCTTACCTCCTCTTCTCTCTCCCTCAATCTCTCTCCATCTCTTCCTTGTCACTCCCTCTCTCTCTCCACCTCTATCTCTATATGTCATTTTTCTTTCCTCCCTCTCTCCTCCTCCAACTCCATATCTCTCTCTCTCTCTCTCCCTCTCTCCCCTATTCTCTCTCTTCCTCCCTCTCTCTCCCACCTCCCCCTCTTTGTCTCTCCCCATCACTCTCTCGCTCTCTCTCTCTCTCTTTGTCACTATCTCCCTCCCTCTCTCCCCCTCCCCCTCTCGCTCTCTCTCTCTCTCTCTTTGTCACTATCTCCCTCCCTCTCTCCTCCTCCCTCTCTCCCCCTCCCCCTCTTGCTCTCTCTCTCTCTCTCTTTGTCACTATCTCCTTCCCTCTCTCCCCCTCCCCCTCTCTTCCCTTCACTTTGTTTGTTTTAATCACTTGGATCATTAGTTAAAATGGATCTATGTTGGTTCTTACTAATATTATTTGTATTATATAAATTTCACATCTTTAAATATAAAAGTATTCTCATTTTTTATTTTATTAAAACCTTAATTTAATTTCTATGGGAATATTTTTAGTAGTCGTGAGGATAGAGGGTTTAGATATATCTCAAAACTAATTATAACATTTTTCCTTTTAGCTTCAATTAAAAAAAAAATTATAAAATTAAATTAAAATAAAATATTTTTATTGTGAAATAGGTCTGTGAGGGTTTCGGTTGAGGGTTTTCGGGTACTGCAAGTTACTGCAGATTACCCTTGGAAAGGTTCCGGTAACCCTGCTGACGGTTTCAGCCGTGCATCGCACCTTGCTTTTCTTTACTTACTGCTCATCGTTTACCTGCTTGCAACCTGTCGGGGCTTTAAGGGATTTTTTATTATCTGCTATTCGCGTTTGTTACCCCACTGTTATCTGTCGTCCGTCTGTTTTTTTCCCTGTCCCTGGCAGTCCGTTACCGGGGTCGGTTTCTCTCTGTTTTCTAGCATTCTCGAGGTGTCCTCCGTTTCTAGGTGCAGCTGTCAACATGGATGACCTCGATGCCGTTGATTATTCTGAAGATCCATTGGAGGGGGTTTCCATCTGGCATTCCATGTATTCCGCATCTGTAGGTATGTATAGCTCTGGCTTCTCTGGAAATTATCCTTCATACTCTTATGCGGAACCATCACGGTCACAGTCTGTTGTTCTCCCAGATGACCCGCCCACATGGCCATCGCTCTCTACTCCTCCACATTCCCCAGCTACCCTCGGTTTCGTCTCTGACTGTCTAAACCCTAACCCTGGTTTGGATCTCCCTGTTTCTGAGGTGTCGCCCCGACAGGTTGTCCCACCGTCTGTATCCGCCGGATCTACCGACTTTCCACTCTAGACTTCCATTGCTCCTCCATCTGGCAGTTTTACCGCCGTTCCGCCACTCACTGGTTCTTTTCTTCCTACCACCAGAAACCCTAACCCCTCCTCGTCTAACCCTAACCCTACCCCTGTAGCCTCGAGCCCTCTTCCGAGTTGAGTACACCACCAGGCACATCACCAGGGGTCCAAGAAGAAGTACAAGTGCTACAAGTCCAAGGCGGACGATATTTTTCTCAGGTTGGAAGAGGACATTCAGTGGGGTGAGACTATGGATTTTGCTGACAAAGTCTTGGTAGGGCGTATTAGAGGACGAAACTATATGGCTGCTCGGTTGAAAACATGGGCATCGGAGGTTTGGGGACACCATCTGGTGGATATCCCCTTCGTGCAGACTTTTGTGAGGGGATGGTTCGCATTGAGATTTGCTCGCGTCGACCACACCAATTGGGTTTTGTCCTCCTATTGGCACTTTGAACATGCCTCGTTTATCTTGAAGCGCTGGATGCCTCTTTTTGATCCAGAGACTGAGCAAATTGGTATTGGACCGGTATGGATTCAGCTCTCAGGACTCCCTTTGCAATATTGGTCCAAGGACATCTTCAGGTGGATTGGAAATGCTATCGGCTCCTACATGGAATATGACAAATCATATCAATATACAGGCATGATGGCATATGCAAGGATTCTTATCAATCTGGATACCCGGGGTGGCTTGCAGGAGCATATCACCATTCAGTGGAGGGACACCTCCCGCAAGCAAATGATCGACTACGAAGGCATTCCTTATCGATGTCGTAGATGCCACAAAGTGGGGCACTTATTCAAGGATTGCCCCCTCAATCGCAAGAACAAGGGTATTGACCAGAACATGGAGATGGAGCAGCCCAAAGGGAACCCTACTCTGCCCAACAAGGATATGGAACTGGAGAAGATTGACAAGGAGGCAGAAGACACCCGAGGAGCACCTGAGGAAGCGGGTATTGAAATGGGTCTCAAAGACACAAACCCTCCATCGCCCCCTCTACCAGCAAGCTCTAGTCCAGCAAAGGAGGATATCTCACAATCGGGTATGTTATCTATATCCTCCTCACTCTATTCTCCTGTATCTGGTATTTCTGAAGCTATTGCATCCCATTCTTTTGGTACTGCATCCCCCCCTTCATTACCATCTTCGGTCTCCACGGCTTTATTAGGAACTCAAGGCCATGCTCCTCCCTCCTCCCTTCACTGCACTCTTCCCCTTCCCCCTCCCATCATTGCCCCCAGCATCCCATCTCTTTCATCATCCTCCCTCCCGCCGATTCCCATCCCATCCTCCCCTGTATCCCCGCGTTACTCTCTTCGTTCCAGATCGAAGGATAGAGGATGTGATGCAATTGGTCTAGACCTAGATGTTACCCCGACCTCTCATAAACCCACCAGGGGTTGCCCATCTCATCTCACTAGAGCCAGACACACTGCGGGTGAAGAAGTTTCCCTTGGGTGACAGCAAACCATTGATAGGGCCCTTAGAGCAAGGAATGGCCCTCTCCCTCACCCTCCATGAAGATACTATCCTTCAATTGCAGAGGGATTGCTAGCCCTCCTAAAAAACTAGCTCTCAGAAGATTGCTTACTTCGAATCTGGTGGACATTATTTTCTTACAAGAAACCCTTTGTTTGGCTAAAGCCCTTATTCCTACACTTAATTCTTGGTTGCCGAATTGGACTTTCCATGCCCTGGATGTGACTGGTAGATTTGGGGGTATCGCTATTGGCATATGTAACAAATCTATGGATCTCAGGAATATTTGGGGAGGTAGGGGATATATAGGAGTGGATATATATGCCCCTACATTAGAGTCTAAAGTTCGTATTGTGAATGTATATGGACCTTGTATGGATAGGGAAAACTTCTGGAGAAGACTTCTAGACTCTGAATTCCTGCAGGCTGACAACATTATACTTGGAGGGGATTTAAATTTCTCTTTGGGCTTCAGTGAATCTTGGGGCCACTCGGCCCAAGTAGATGGACTATTTGACACTATTTCTACTTTACTAGAGGAGCATCAGTGGGCGGACATCCCATCCGCCAGGATACAACATACTTGGACAAACAATCGTAGTGGAGACCACAGTCTGGCAAGGAGACTAGACAGATTTCTCATTAAAGAAGCTTTCCTAAGCACACATCCTCGCATTCGTCAGTGGGTTGGTACTAGAGGTATTTCTGACCATCGGCCAATTTACATGGAGCTGGCAGACATAAACCAGAGAATAAAAAGCCCTTTCAAATTCAATGCCTCTTGGCTCAAGGACCCTTCTTACATTCAATTGGTCACTGATTTCTGGCAGTCCAACCCTATTCCGGATCACGAGGATCATACTGAGGGTTTCATCAGAAAATTGAAAGATCTGAAAGGGATCTCCAAAATTTGGGCACATCAGAAGCGGAAGAATGATGACAACACTCTACGGGAGGTAGAGTTGGCCATTGCTGCACATGAGGATACTTCGGATGGCACCTTCATAACACAAGAAAGCAAAGAACACTATACCTCCCTCATCTGTAAGCGATCCCAAATTTTGAAGGAAAGGGAGGAGAGTTGGAGACTCAGGAGCAGGGCTATCTGGCTCACTGAAGGTGATGACAATACCAAGTTCTTCCACAAATTTTCCAATGGTAGGAAAGCCATTAATACTATTTGGGAACTCCGTAATGATCAGGGGCAATCTGTATCATCACAGCGGGACCTGGCTTTCTTAGCCATTGAGCATTTCAAAAACATATACAAGGCACCTAGAGCTGTAAATATTATGGAAATCATGCGGGTTACAGAACATTTCCCTAGATTTGTAGAACAGGAGGATACGGAGGACCTGATGATGGAAGTAATGAAGGAAGAGCTTGAGGCAACCATAAAATGGTTTAAAAAAGACAAGAGTCCAGGCCCGGATGGGTGGACTATCGAGTTCTACATAGCTTTTTTTGAAATCCTGGGGGACGACTTGCTCAAGATTGTGGAGGATTGCAGAAGGAGGGGTAGAATATCATCAGCCATCAAATCCACCTTCATAGCCCTTATCCCGAAATCTGACAATCCTTCCTCTTTCAATGATTTTAGACCTATTTCCCTTTGCAACTGTTTGTACAAGATCATTGCAAACCATCTGAAGCCTATTCTATCTAGACACATATCCTCTGAACAGTTCGCTTTACTTCAGCACAGACAGATACATGAGGCCATTGCCACAGCACAGGAACTCCTCCACACAATGCAGATGAGGAAGCAAAAAGGCATGATTTTGAAGGTGGACCTCTCTAAGGCTTTTGACAGATCAAATTGGCTCTACATTAGATTATTGCTAACTCACCTTGGCTTTCCTTATGCATATATTAAATGGATTATGTGTTGTATTAAAGATGTATCATATAGTGTTTTATTAAATGGGGAAGCCACATATTTTTTCTCTCGGAAAGGGGCCTCAGGCAGGGATGTCCACTCTCCCCCTTACTTTTCTTACTTATCATGGAAGGATTAAGTAGGGTCATCATATCAGCTCGCAATAGGAATCAATTGGCTGGTATCAAGATCACTGAGAACTGTACTCTCACCCACCTTTTATTTTTTGATGACGTTCTCATTTTTTTAAATGGTATTATTGGTGATATCTTCAATATCACCAAAATATCTTCAATCTATTTCAGCAGGCAACTGGATGATTATAAATGACAGTAAGTCGACGATTACTTCTTTTGGATGCTCACAACATGAGATAGTATTCACCACACAGCGTTTCCCCTTTACATTACAGAATCTGGAAGTCGGTCTAAAATATCTGGGCTTCAGGCTTAAGCCCCTCGGATACAAGATCGCAGACTGGACTTGGCTCATTGCAAAAGTGGAAAAGTGCCTACAGGTTTGGTACCATAAATACCTATCCCGTGCAGGAAGATTAGTCCTTATAAAAGTTGTGATTGAAGCTACTCCTGTATTTTGGATGACCTTAGCCTAGATTCCGAGGGGTATACTGAATAGATTGCAGAGCATATGCTGCAAGTTTTTATGGAAAGGCAATCAACCGGGTAGGTTATTTGCCTGGGTCAAATGGGAGATGATAGCAAAGCCCAAGAGATGGGGAGGTTGGGGCATTAAAAGGCTAGATTTATTTTCAAAAGCTCTGGCGGCAAAGCTTGGCTGGCATCTCATCACTACAAACAGCCTCTAGTCCCGGGTTGCACAAGCGAAATATATTTGGCCTATGAACCTGATGGACTGGTTCAGACAGCAGCATAGAACAAACAATAACATTTCCAATATATGGAAGGTAGTTATAAATGCAATACCACTCATACGAGAAGGCATAACGTGGAGAATAAAGGAGGGTAATGCTGTCCGTATTGGCACGGACCCATGGGTTGGATGTGGTAATGCACACAGGCTACCTGAAGTGTTGATAAGGCACTTACACAACAGGAATATTACACACATCAGACATATCGGTGACAGCAACAACTCCTCCTTTCTACAGCAGGCCTGGAAATCGGCTATTGATCTGGACATTCCTATACAGTGGTGACAAGAGTGGCAGGACTACACGGACGCTCTTACCCAGGCACACATTCGGCTATCCGAAGGATCAGATGAGATTATATGGGCCTTTGCAAAACATGGATCATACTCTCCCAAGGAGGGTTATATTAGATTGATGGAACCTTACAAGCCCCTGAACATCAACCTGACTTGGAGATTACTCTGGAAGCTTAAGGCGGCCCCTTGAGCTCGCTTACTGATGTGGAACATTTTGTTCGACAAGATTCCAACGGGTTTAAATTTGATGAAAATATCTTTCCATGGCCCTTTCTGGTGTCATTTGTGCCGCAATGATGAAGAGAGTACTGATCATCTCTTCCTTAATTGCCCCACCTCCAAGGAACATTGGAATTCCATTATTTCTCACTATCCAAGTTTAAAAAACTGGCATGGACATGACATTAAGGAAGCCTGGAGTACATGGTGTGAAAACCAGATTGGCAAATCCAGGAACATGCCTCTCCTTGTTTGCTGGTCATTATGGATTGCAAGGAACCAATCTATTTTCAACCACAAGATACCCCATTGGCCTGCCATCTTGCTCCATACTATTGCGGATTATGATCTTCTTCCCGAGGAGGACTCCAATACCCCTCCCTGTATCATTAAACCTGAAATCATAGACAAAACTAAACCGTGGGCATATTTTGATGGTTCTGCACAGGAGGCGGGATGTGGTGGCGGGGCCATACTCTATCTAAATGAAACACATTGCTTCAAGATTCAAATGAGATTAGGCAGGGGAACAAACAATTATGCTGAACTCTGTACTGCAAAACATCTCATTCATTTTGCATTAGAAAAGCATTGCAGACATCTACAACTGTTTGGTGATTCCAAAATTGTTTGTAATTGGTTAAATAATGCATCACACTGCAATGCGTTTACACTGAGGCATATATTAGAAGAGGCTCAAAGACTGATATCTTCTTTTGACTCTTTTGCCTGTCGCCACATTTTCAGGGAGCGAAATTCGGGGGCAGACTTCCTTTCCAAAGAGGCAGCGCTTAGACAGAGCGATGACTGGTTGATTCAGGAGGAGATAGATGGGACTTTCCACCAGCATTATCACAGACCTTTTGTGGAACACAGAGAAAATGGGCTATAAGCCCTATAACTTTTTGTTTAACTTGTATATATTATGCTTATTTATAACTTTTTGTACTACATGAACTATTCTGGACTTAAGTCCCATTTTTGATACTTTAGATTCTCTCTCTGAGAAGAGACAGAATCCAATTTTGAGTTAGTTTTTCACTCTGTTAGATAGCAGGTACAGGCACAGTAAAACTGGCAACAATGACTCCCTGCGTGGAGACACAATGGATCTTTTTTTGGTCTATTTTTTGAACTCGATAGGCAACTCAACCTCTATATGCATATGCACTAGCATCTACAAAATGTAATTTCTTATATATCAATAGAAATTACGACCTTTTTCCAGGGGAAAAAAAGTTATGGTTTTTGGGCATGTGGTATTAATAAGCCATGGTATTGACCCATGGTATTGTAACAAAGCCTATTTACAAGTTAATATGGAAAGTGGGATGAATATCCATGGTTAAGAATCATATTGTTATAAAATATTTTGATTGTGAAATAAGTTATCATTTTTTGGCATGTGGTATTGGTAAGCCATGGTATTAGCACATGCTATTGTAACAAAGCTTATTCATGAGTTCGTAATGTCAACGGCAAAGTGGGGGTGAATATTCATGATTAAGAATATTGTTATATTGTTATAAAATATTTTGATTGTGAAATTAGTTATGCTTTTTGGGCATGTGGTGTTGATAAGCCATGGTATTGGCCTTTGTTATTGTAACAAAGATTATTTACAAGTTCATAATATCGATGGTAAAGTGGGGATGAATATCCATGCTTAAGAATTTTTTTGTATTGTCATAAAATATTTTGATTGTGAAATAAGTTATATTTTTCAGGCATGTGGTTTTGATAAGCCATGGTATTGTAACAAAGCCTATTCGCAAGTTAATAAGAAAATCAAAAAATAACAAATTGAATTTTGTTATTTTTATTACTTTAATTTTTTATTATTAACGGAACCAACATTTAAATGTTTGCACTATCCCCGGTCACTTTTAACTTTTTTTTATTTTTATTTTAAAATTGTTTACATACTTACATTACACCTACACATCTACTCTATATTGGGTTGTAGAGGGTCTCTCAATGCAACAAGCTACTATCTTCTAGACACCACTCTACAAGAGGGTAATGCAAAGACTGGGAACAAAGTGGATTGGAACAAGACAAGGAAGCAACAAAATAGAAGGAAACAAAAGATTCAATAGGATTCTATCATTAGGGGACACTCACTAGATGCATGGCATGGGATATCAAGTATTTTTACAAGAATCAACAAAAAGAGTGACAACAACAATAAGAAGTGTTGGTTGCACAAGGGTGTGCAACCTAGTTGGGGGGGGATGATGGACATGTATAATGGATATCCTCTAAGCCCATCCATAGTGCCATTAATTCTTGATTTCACATAATTTGACCATCGTTTGATGTACATTATGGATATTTGCATGATTATCATGAGTAGAGTAGAATTGCTTGAAATACTTAGCCATGCCTATGGCTTACTTAACCTTTGTGTGTGATAAGTGTTGATACTATAGGATTTTGTGACAAACTTTTGACCAACAACACGAACGAAATTTAAGGATTGTCTCCCTCCTAGAGTTGATACTCAGCCCAAGGTTTTTTAAAGCTACTTGAAGGCAACTCGACTAATTTTCTCTACAACTTTGCAAGGTATCAAGTTAGTCTAATTTCAGCGAGCTATGTACTCTATTTTACCAACTTAATGAAGAATATGTTTTTCTCAACATATTATATTAGTTAACTCAAGCCTCTGAGCACCTTGGGGAGGGCCCACCCAAAGGAACTCTAGAGGACCTTTTGTACTTCGTATTATTTATATTTTTGTTCCAGTTGTGTCATTTTTTAGCACCTTTTTTTGCAAAAATTTGCCAATAGAATAGTTGTTTGTTTCTTATAGAAGGGAAGTTTAATGATGCAACATCTTTATTTATAGCATATGTGTTTTATTTATATATTAAGTAGGTCAATTGAAGAGTTCTCATGGTTAGAAGGGCATTCTACCACTTTCTCAACATTATGTAATTTATTGTCAAAACTTCTTGTAGGATTGCAAAACTTCTTGTAACTCTGCTATAGTTCCTATAGAACAATGTGGATTTGTAAATTCCATATTTTTAAATAAATAATGCATGCTTATTCATAATATAATGATTGACATCAGGCAATGATGCTCTTGAGGGGATTAGGAAGTAGTTAGGGTTATAGTTTGCTTCAAATTCTAATTCCATACTTTCTGCAACTTAGTTTAGAATTGTAGTTTGTTTAGCAGATTTAGCAACAATAGTTTTCATTTCCTCTTTTGCTATGAATTGTGTTTTTAAGATTGGTTAAATGGTAATAGTTATAGTGAGTTCAATTTTCAAGCATTTTTTTTTGCAATCAATAACTTAGTATAGTTCTAGTTTTTTTAGTATCAACAATTGATTTCATTTAGTTCTCCCCTCCATTGAGCATTCAAAGTGAGACTTGAGATGTCATCTAAACCACCACCAAAGATAGTCCAAATCATAGATAATAACTTAAGGGAAGAAAGAAGAATGTGTCTTGCACATATAGTCAAGAGCATCTCACAAGTTTGTATGATCCTCGGTTGACATTTAAAGTGGAGAGGTAAAGGAAGGTAGCACTTTTGCTACATTTTTAAAGCCCATCACCTACCTTATAAATACTAACCAATAATTGGCAATAATGACTTAAGACCCATAATTATTAATCCACCAACTCTTAACCTTGCCTAACCCTTAATAAATAGTCAACTAACCTCCCTAACCCTTATCACACTAACCAATAATCCCTAACACCTAAATAGTCACTAATCCACTTAACCAAAAGCCCATGAAATATTAACCCAATTGACCTCCAACCCCTAATTAGTCCAAAACTCCCTACACCCAACTCACTAACAATGTTTGGCACTATGCCCTCATTGGTCAACAGCCCACTCACCTCTGACCCATTAAACCTTATCCCTAACCCTTAACCTACAAACACATAGCCTAGCATAACACATAGTAACTAACACATTCTAACGTCTATCACTCATAACTAACCATTGGCTCAAATAACAATCTAGAGCATGAACTATATATTAAAGGTGGATAACCAAAAAAAAAATCCCTGTGGCATCACCTATTATGACAATTATGTCTTGTTTCCTTAAGCTTAGAACTTTAAGGGATAGGCACAATAAGCTAAACCCTATGGATTGACTAATCAATTGAACCCCATCATATTAACTCTAGACCTCTAATGCCCTAACCCCTAACCTAATAACAACTCTATACCACAAACACACTAAGGCTTAAACTCACTAACATATTATTAATCCTCTAACATATCAAAACACTAAACTTGGGTAAGACTACCTATAAGCACTAACCAAATATAATTAGACATTATCAAATAACCCATAACTATTGAACCACCAACCTCTAACCTCACCTAACCCCTATTCCACTAACCATCTACAGTTAAGGACTCAATATTCACTAATTCACTTACCCCATAACCCATAAACCCTATAACCTAATTGACCTCTAACCTCTAATTAGTCCAAAACCACCTAAATATTAACCCACTTACAATGTTTGATACAAATCCCTAATTGCTCACTATCATACTTATGCCTAACCCTTAATCCTTAGTAACTATACCATTGACACCTAACCTTATCCCATTCACTCAAAACTAACCATTAACACACATGGAAAACAAAGAGCATGAAGTGGATAAAAGGAAAAACAATTTTGATAAGAAATTTTCCTCTAGAACAACACTTTGGATGACACTTATCAATTGATATAAGCTTATGACTTACGGTGATGAGCCTAACTAAAGTCTATGATTATAAATGTTTGGCAATGGTCACTACCTATCACCTTCATTCCTAATTCCATTTTATCTCAAGGGCCTTAATGCCCATTCTCGATACCTTTATTAGAAAAGCACATTAGCAATAGCCTTTAACAATATTATTTTAGTAGCCAATACTAACATAAGCAACAACCCTTTAATGTTAATCTCCAATAGTACCAATGGTGAAAATCTAGGAAAGATTGTCACTTATGTTATTGGTGATGATCAATTTGGCACATCAAATGCATGATCATCACCGACGACCTTATTGGGTGTAGGGTCTATTGGCATCGAGTTCATGCCTTAGTAGTTCTTAGTCACTTTGTTGTGCATGATTACTTTGGATATTGTCTAGTTACTTTGGTCATTATTTAGACTAGTGCATGCAGAATTTATAATTAGAAATTTATATTCAAACAATAAAATTTGAAATTTTAACCTTAAAAAGGATGAATCATCATGTATATTTTTTGTTGATAATATAGTTATTTATAATAAAAAAGAAAACATCAAGATCCCAACATTGTTATATCTAAAAGGAAGTAAAATGGAACTAATAGCATTTTATCTATCTATTCACAAAATCATCTCTCCACGTGAACCTAGCTACTTATAAAATGTTGAGCAAAGGATATGTAGCTCTAAATACTTAGCAGTCTCCCTCAACTTGTTAATACATATATAATGGACTCAACCAATAGAAAGTGATGGTTCAGTTGAAATCAAATATATTATTTCCCTTGGGTTGGATAACACTCGATATGATCCCTCATTATTGTTTGGTCGAAGTCAATCCCTTCGTTCATTATGGCCTATTATAGCCTTTAAGAAAGGAAGCAATGGTAAAAATATAATAAGGAGCAAGCTACTTATGCAAGCACTACCTTTACCTTCAATTTCAAGATGTGGACAAAGGCCAACTCTTTCATCAATTGATACCTTGAAATCACTTTAACATCCTTTGATTGAAAAGAATAAAACCATTTATCTAGGTTAAGTTTAAAGCTTTCACATTCCTTGATGCAAAGAAATGCTTAAAACTAAAACACTTCTCTATTCAATGAGATTGGAGCCCCTGGGGGGCAGCAAAATTGGCAAGCATCATGAAAATGATGTTATGTACCAAGAGATTGAGGTTCAAATCCTTCAACCTATTTGAGTCTACAAAAAAGGGCATACGTAGGCACTTGGGGGTTATAGTGGTCATAGTCTGAATCGACTCCATGTCACACAAATACAAAACCGACCTAATTGGTGATTCTTTTAGTCACCAAATATATATATATATTCCATGAAATTGGACAATTAGATGGTATTGCATTATCTTTCTTTGAATAAACAAAAACCTTTTTCCAAATAGTGATTCCTCATTCTTTAATAACAAAATAAAAACACTCTATACCAAAATCACATCATGTTAAAATTAGCAACGAGGGCAAAACTTCATGTGGGTCATCTTATTCATGGCTAATAATATTTTTATTAGATTCCTCTCGTCGAGAGGTGTAGGATTGATATAAAGATCATCCAATTCCGATAAGTATTCATGGAGATATGAATTTATTTTGATTATGGAATTATTATCAAGCCGACCTACAACTCATGTAGGCTCAGAAGCCCAACAGTCGCATCTATTCACCCACCAACGTTGTGTATAAATATAAGAAGACTTTTCATCATTTGGACTCACTCATCTCATCACATCTCTCTCTTTCTACTGCGCAGATATGAGTCTCTTCTCTACTGCGCTGAAATGGGTCTCTCTCTCTCACACATGTGAAGCCGGAAACTGCTGAAACTGAAGCTGCAACTGAAGCTGCAACTGCAGAAGTAAAGATTGACTTGCGTGGCCTAGAAGATCTCCTCCTCTGAACTGCGCTGTAGGTTCATCTGAACCTCCTCTGGAAGCCGAAACTTTTGGTGGTGGAATGAAGTCAATCCGACTGTCGGTTTGTGAGATATGGTCTGCCCTAGTTTGATAATGAAGCCGCTAATGCTGATGCTATTGATCTAGGGTTTGCTACTGCTGATATGAATCAGATTTATTGTACTGTTTCTCTCTGCTGAATTATTGAAGATAAAAGAAGATTTGATCAAAGGGTTTCCCCACACATTGTGGGGTTTGTCCCTGGCTAGCCGCCACATCTTGTGTCTCTTGCCTTGGCTTGTTTTCTGTCAATCGTTTAATGTTCTATCTGCACTTTACTTTATGTACATGTGATTGCTAATCGGTGGAATATAATAAGAAAAATAAGTAAACTATTATAAGCATAGAACATACCATAACTTAACATGGTATCAGAGCTGAGGTGAAGACAAAGCCCGAGGAAGAGCAAGAGCAATCATTGAAGAGAAGATTGGCAAGGCTATCCTAAAAGAACTATGGGGTCCTCAACACTCTTTCCTGCCGAAGACAAGCTCCGTGAGAAAGCTGACTATCACAGATAGAAGATGTCTATCGATCTAACCCTTGAAGATCAAGGAGTGCTGGACCATGTAAGAGGCAATATTGTTGAGCCTTCATCAAATGCATCTGCTGCTGCCTGGAACAAATGGAAAAATGGAGAAGTCAAAACAAAGAAGATCATCTGGGACTCTATCGACAAGCGCTTGGTGGCCTACATCTCTGATCTAGGCACCTCTAAGGAAATCTACGACAGACTAGTGAGCTTATTTAAAGTTAATGATGCAAATCAAGTTTTGTTTCTTAGAAATAAGTTGAGGGAAATCAAGAAGGGTAAAGATGAAAGTATGCAAGCATACTTCTTAAGAATCACCGAGATCAAGAACGATCTCCTATCTATTGGGGAAACCATTACTGACAGAGAAATGGCACTCACAACTCTCGGAGGATTACCATCTGAATGGTATGTGTTCAGGACTACTCTTCTGAACAATAATGTAATTCCTAGTTTTGAGGAATTAATGGCTAGATGCATTCAAGAACAAACAAGGGTAGAAGAACAGGAAATGCCCTTGCCTAAAGGTCCTCCTGCTGCTTTTTCTTCTCATGCTAAGAAAAGAAATAATTCTGGATCGAAAAGAAAGGCTGGATTTAAGGGTGGAAGAAAAGGACGATGTTTCATTTGTAATAAAGCAGGTCACTATGCAAGGGAATGCCCTGATAGAAAGGACTCTCACCGTGACGATGATCAAAATCCCTCTCATGGTAATCGAAGGCATGGAAAATTCAACAACAAAGGAAAAAGGAATGCGGGAAATCAAGGAAGAGGGCAACCATTCAAGAATGCTAGAAATTCCAGGTATGAATCTAACACTGTTGACGATAAGCAGGCTGAATATTATCTACCAGCTGCTCTATCTACCTCCGCTCCTTCGGACTCAATGGGAATTTGGCTCATTGATAGTGGTGCCTCAAGACACTTCACTGGTTACAAAGAAGTACTCTATAATCTGGTAGAGAAAGAAACTAACCTGGAAATTGTTCTTGGAGATGACATGAAATACCCAGTGAAAGGTGTAGGCAATGTTTCTCTTAAACTGAATCAAGGTAATACGATTCACTTACAAGATGTATTATATGTACCTGATCTCAAAAAGAACCTGGTATCCATCTCGGCAATGGAAGACAAAGGCTATAAGGTAACCTTCAGCTATGGTAAGGTATGCATATGGAAAAATAATGTTAAAGATGCTTTCACTCTTGGGTTTCGAGTTGATTCTTTATATCAAGTCGGTGGAAGTCCGCTAGGTGTCATGTCTTGTGACACAACTCTTTAGTCCGAACTTTGGCATCGAAGGTTTTCCCACCTTCATTAAAAAGCTCTACCCGATGTAAGACAGATGGTAACAGGGATGCCCGAATTCCAAGTAGAGAAAGAAGGTGTATGTCCGGGATGTGCCGAAGGAAAGCTCAAAAGGGGACCATTCCCCTCAAGCCAAAGCAAGACCTCCGATATATTACAGTTGGTTCACTCAGGCATACCTGAGGTTGGCATTAAGAGGGAGACTACTACGCCACATACTCCTGAGCAGAATGGTGTGGTGGGAAGGAAGAACTGCACGATGATGGAAGCTGTCCGGGCCATGCTACATGATCAAAGACTTCTGAAGTTTCTATGGGCTGAAACTACAATCACCGCCATATATGTACAAAATCGATGCCCTCATCAAGAATTGGGTTCCAATACTCTTGAAGAAAAATTCACCGGTAAGAAACCTGATGTTTCTCATTTTAAAATTTTTGGAAGCCCTGTATACTTTCATGTGCCGAAAGAGAAAAGAAATAAATTGGGAGCATCTGGAAAGAATGGAATTTTCGTGGGCTATGGTCAAAATACTAAAGGCTATAGAATCTATGTAGCCGGTCAAAGGGAAGTCATAATTAGTCATGATGTCACCTTTGACGAAGATATGGCTCTCAGCAAGGTGATCAATCTTCCGACTTTGAGGAGCTCTCAAGAAGCCGACACCAGGGAACCGAAAGAAAAGGATGATGAATCAATGCCTGATGTAGAAGAACCCATGGATCCGATTGATCCTCCTCCACATGAGCCTTCCTCTTCTAGGAAGAGGCCTTCATGGCTTAGGGGATACTTGATGATTCTGAAGGACATGCTGCACCCTGAGGAACCTTCCGTCAAATTAAGAAACTTAACAAGTATCAGGGATACCTGACCATCATGAGCACGATCATACAAAATGAGCCTTCATCATTCTCAGATGCCGTCAAGCATCAAGTATGGAAGGATGCTATGACCGAAGAATATGAGTCTATCATAAAGGATGATGTTTGGGAAGTAGTTCCCAGACCCCAGGACAAGACTGTTGTTACTTCCAAATGGCTTTACAAGATAAAGCATGCAGCAGATGGAAGCACAAAAAAGTATAAGGCTCGTTTTGTTGCTTGAGGTTTCTCCCAAAAGGGAGGTATAGACTATGATATTTGCACCTCTCGCCAGATATACGACCATCCGCTTGATCATAGCCCTTGTGGCTTCACAAGGATGGAACCTATATCAGATGGATGTTAAGACCGCGTTCTTGCATGGTTCTATCAAAGAAGAGGTCTATGTGGAGCAACCTGAAGGATTTGAGATTTATGATTGAAAATCTCATGTATGCAGGTTGAAGAAGGCTCTCTATGGGCTGAAGCAAGCACCCCGAGCATGGTATGAAAGGATCGATAGCTACTTGATGAAGCTGGGATTCACTAGGAGTGAAGCTGATCCTAACCTTTACTTTAAGGTTGAAGATGACAAGCCTCTCATACTGGTGTTGTATGTGGATGACCTCTTTCTAACAGGTGCAAACCCTCTCATTCACAAATGTAAGAGGGAGATGGCTTCTGAATTTGAAATGAAGGACCAAGGACTTGAAATGTGGCAGAAGCCAAGGAAAATTTTCCTATCTCAAGGAAAATATGTGGTAAAGATATTGGAAAGATTTGGTATGATGGACTGCAAGCCTGTGACTACCTCGAGGATCTTAACTTTTAAAAGTTATATGGTAGTGATGTCGGACCAGATTTGGGAAATGCCTCTGAGTTTCATAAACTCATTCGCATTGACGTTCTTGGTGAACCTCCATCCGAACATATGTTTTGCAATTAGCATTGTGAGCTCATATTTGGTTGAGCCGCACTGGATTGATGCCAAGAATCTTCTGAGATATCTTCGTGGCACAATGGGTTAAGATACACTATCAAAGATGTGAAACTACTTGGATATTCTGATGTTGATTGGGCAGGCAGTGTGGTGGACCGTAAGAGAACTTCCGAGTGTTGTTTCACCTTGGGATCTGCTTCGATATGTTGGATGAGCAGGAAGCAGAAGTCGGTGACTTTGAGCACCGCTGAAGCAGGATATACTGTTGCTAGCATGACCTCGTGTGAGGCAGTCTGGTTGCGAAAGCTCTTCAGTGAGCTGTTTGGATTTACATTGGATACCATTGTGATTCTCTATAACAACCAGAGGTGGGATTCGATTATTGAGGAATCCCGTATTCGTCGATTGCTCCAGCAGATAGACATCATCTGGGATATGGTAAGTTGATGAGCAAGGAGGCTCCATCGCATTAAGATGATGTACAGGTTGATACACCTTGTCAAAGCCCTGAGGAAAGATCTAATTTGTGATTTTCCCAAACGACTTGGAGTCATCAAGAAACCCTTGTACAAGGGTCCTGCATGTTGCATACATTGAGCTCTGGGAGCTCTGAGGGCTTGTGGTTCTTACTGGAGCAACATACGACCACAGGGTGACTCACCCTCCCCTGGTGGTGCGCACTGGAACAAGATGATTCGCTCTCTTGTGGAACAAGATGATTCGCTCTCTTGTGGGACAAGATGATTCGCTCTCTTGTGGAACAGGATGATTCGCTCTCCTGTGTAGCAGGATGATTAGTTCTCCTGTGAGGCCTGGATTGATGTGTTCTCCATGGCGATTGTAGCAGGATTGATGTGTTCTCCTGTGAGGCCTGGATTGATGTGTTCTCCATGGCGATTGTAGCAAGATTGATGTGTTCTCCTGTGAGGACAGGATTGATTAGTTCTCCTGTCGAGGCATCCTACCCATGCAGTCTGGGACTCATGGGAAGTACCTCTCATCTGATCAATGAGTAGGGAAATGAAGTTAGGGACCATAGTAGTACCGATGGACACATCGTTGTAACTACCGTACTCCCTACGCTAGGATGACCTCCATTGATCTGGGATCAATGATACTGGTCTGGGACCAGTGGTAGGAGTTGTACCATACTATGACGCTGACTTCGGGTCGGTTGAGACTGGTCTGGGATCAGTGGTACATACTCTGAGACTGACTTTGAGTCAGTGGAGGATGATATTGGTCTGGGACCATTGGAGTTGTACTCACTATGACGCTGACTTTGGGTTGGTTGACACTGGTATGGGACCAGTGGTACATACTCTGAGACTGACTTTGAGTCAGTATGATACATCCTTGATCATTTCTTCTTCTTCATAATTCAGACAAAAGCAGAGTAGAACAGAACAATGCAAGAGCAGCGCAGAACAAAACAAAACAATACAGATCAGTGCAGGGCAGAACAAGACAAAGCAGAACAGGCAAAATAGAGCAGAGCAGGGCAAGGGTCATGCTGTACAAGGCAGTGCATTTAATGGATGAATAGTAACGACCGACAGACAGATTGCAGATGAAGTTCTCCATGGTTGAGAGGGAGTGTTAAAATTGGCAACCATGGAAAAACTTCATGTGGGTCATCTTATTCATGGCTAATAATATTTTTATTAGATTCCTCTCGTCGAGAGGTGTAGGATTAATATAAAGATCATCCAATTCCGATAAGTATTCATGGAGATATGAATTTATTTTGATTATGGAATTATTATCAAGCCGACCTATAACTCATGTAGGCTCAGAAGCCCAACAGTCGCATCTATTCACCCACCAACGTTGTGTATAAATATAAGAGGACTTTTCCTCATTTGGACTCACTCATCTCATCACATCTCTCTCTCTCTACTGCGCAGATATGAGTCTCTTCTCTACTGCGCTGAAATGGGTCTCTCTCTCTCACACATGTGAAACCGGAAACTGCTAAAACTGAAGCTGCAACTGCAGAAGTAAAGATTGACTTGTGTGGCCTAGAAGATCTCCTCATCTGAACTGCGCTATAGGTTCATCTGAACCTCCTCTGGAAGCCGAAACTTTTGGTGGTGGAATGAAGTCAATCCGACTGTCGGTTTGTGAGATATGGTCTGCCCTAGTTTGATAATGAAGCCGCTAATGCTGATGCTACTGATCTAGGGTTTGCTACTGCTGATATGAATCAGATTTATTATACTATTTCTCTCTGCTGAATTATTGAAAATAAAAGAAGATTTGATCAAAGGGTTTCCCCACACATTGTGGGGTTTGTCCCTGGCTAGCCGCCACATCTTGTGTGTCTTGTCTTGGCTTGTTTTCTGTCGATCGTTTAATGTTCTATCTGCACTTTACTTTATGTACATGTAATTGCTAATCGGTGGAATATAATAAGAAAAAGAAGTAAACTGTTATAAGCATAGAACATACCATAACTTAACACATCATTATTCTCATCTTCATTTATAAATGAAAACCGAAAGAAAATATTATCATAGTATGATATACTACATAATCAATCTCCACAAAGAAGATATATATATATATATATATATGAACTTATTTTTTTATATACAAAATGAAAATGAGAGTCTGAAATCCAATGAAATCAAACTATCACTGAATATTCAAATGCCTGATCTCAAACAACTTGAATGGCATATTCTTAGTAAAACCAACTTACCATAATCAATATGTATATATCAATGCACAATAAATCACAAAAAAACAACAAAATACCATCTATAAATTTATAATGCATCATTAATTTTTAAGGTGAGAAAGTTTGTCCACATCCCTCGTAAATCCAATACCATTTAATGGCCTCTCCTTAAAAGTCCTTATGCTAAAATCACTATACTTTTCTTGTTCATAAATGAAGATTATTTCATTTTATTTACCAATGCAGAAAAGTAATCTAACTTTAATATTTTTTTTTGTAAGTTTGGCAGGATTACATCTTCAGCATGTCCAATATATGGAATTGAACCAGTGACTTTACATCATCAACGAGTATCTTAACAGAGCTATCTCAAACTAGTGAACAACCCAACTTTATTATTTGAAAATAAAAAACTTATTAAAAAAAATATATTTTAAAATATAAAGATTATTCCATTTTATTTAGCCATAAAAAACAACCTAACTTTATTATTTGGAAAAAAAAAACTTGTTAAAAAATAAATATTTAACAATCTCAATTTAAATTTATTCAAAGAAATGGGAATTAAAACCAAACATCACCCCAAAAAAAAAAATATTTCAAGTCGCAAGATCAGCCAATATTCCTTAATTATCCGGAATAAAGACAAAAGACAAAATATCGGCTAAAAGTGTTTAAGTATTCACAACAGAATACACATTAAAAAAAATTAGAAGTATACAGGTCCTGCTCATATTTACATTGTGAATTACCAATTCACTATTTTATATACTTGTATATATATGTGAGTTTTTTATTATTTTATATATATATATATATATATGTGTTTTTTATATTACTTATATACATATACATATATATAAGTAATAAAAAACTATGTAAAATCGAAGTAATTAAAAAAAACTATGTAAAATCAGAGTAAGTAAATTATTTTTTGACAACATCCGTAAGCTCTTTACCTGAGGAAAATCATCAGATTTATTTCTTATCTATTACAGATCACTTTCTAATTGACTAAAACAACAGTCAAAGCTCGGGGTAAGTAAATTCCCTTTTGAGAACAACTGTAAGCTCTTAACCTGAGCTTATTATCAGGTTTCTTTCTTATCAGATTACAGATCACTTTCAAAGCTCGCTCAGTATTCAATTGCATTGTCACAAGGTTGTCCATTTGCCTGCTACGATTAATCCTCTGAACACTGCCAGTTGAATTTCACTTTTAGTGTTCGTTTCTAAGATAGCAAACCCCGTTCTAGGTGAGATATTCACCACAGCTCAACTTTTAAATATTGCAAATATGTAATTTCCACAATTTTTTATTATTCAACAAATGAGAATGCACCTTTAATATAGATTGGCAAATCAATGGCTGCCCAGCTTTTCTTGTAACCAGATCCACAGAGCATAAAATACACACTGAAACCAACTCAGCATCTCTGACATAGCCAGAAAGTAATGCAAACATAAATTAACCAGTTCATTTTAGAGAGTGTTTTCCACAGATCCCCTAGGTAGTCAAACCTTTCCTTGCCTGAGCAATACTAACCATTAAACCACCCCTAGTGCACTTAATTATGCCAAGACAAATTTTGACATTTAGCGAAGGAAATAAGTATATCCCACAAGTAGTGAAAAGAGATTTATACAGAAAATTGTGACATAATTATCCAGATGTTGTGGTTGCTTGTGCACAAGTATCATATTGCACCTCCGGGGATTCCAGCACAGCCCTCGTTGTATCAATAACAATTTGCCCATTTACATAGTGCCGTCGGCACACTGGCATGTAAATGTCTGCACCACCAACAACTTCAGTTTTTCTTTCTCCTGTTTTACGAAATGTAAATGATGCGGCCTTACCACACAGCTCACAGCGTGACTTCAATTTAACTACAGAATCGGCTATAGGTATCAACTCAAGAGCTGATCCAAAGCTCTTCCTGCCAAGAAAACATCAATAAGCAGAAAAAAAACGTCAACAATGATCTTTCTCCAGCGCTGTTAAAAACATCGAAAAACAAAAACAATATGGTTTCCCCAAGAAAACAAATCAGAAATTGTACTGCTTTCCTTACATTCTAAACACCAAAATTCAATACCCTTTTTTTAAATTTCAGTTCACATTCATCTTTCCTTCCAGAAACTGAAATAGCATCTAATCTACTCTAAAATCAAAACCTCGACATCAACTAACATTACCTCAAATAATCCCCATCAAGGCCAGCAACAATAACAGTTTTCCCATCTCTATCAGCTGCTACCTGACAAAAACTATACAGGTCTTTGAAGAACTGTGCTTCATCAATGCCGATCACATCTACCTGTTTACAAAAGCAGAACAATAACAAAATTAACACTCAACAAAGTTTATGATCAATAAAACCGCTGTGTATATCACTTAACCAGACATTTTGCTATGCTAAAATCAAAATTTCTACTACACAATGAGCAATAAATTATAGGTATAAACAGAAAAGGTGAGGTTTCATTTTCTTTCCCTGAAGAAATAGAGTATCCAATTATAAACACCTTTTATATTTCCTGTAAAATCCCGATGAAGGAAAAGGTGCAATAAAGAGCTTGAGAGAAAGATTTATCTTCTGTCTTAGAGAATCAGTGCTCTTTGCCAATGAGGATGATAAGATTCAATTCCTAAGTACAGATGTGTAGCTCTACAAACCCTTGAGATTTTCAAAGCCAAGCGTGCTGAAAATTAATGAGCAAATATCTGAAAGATGTAAAATGCCAGTGCAAAGCAAATGGGCCGTATTAAACCCAGTCACCACAGAAGGGCATCATAATGATTTGACACTGTCCTGCATCTCCAATTTCTCCAATGAAGTTAGAAAGCAATTCATCCCCACAAGGAAGACAACGTGATGAGAGAAGAACACCAGAAATTTATAAGAAAGCTAAATGGAAATGAGATGTTCTTGAAAAAAACCAAGGCACAGTTATCATTGTTGAAAATTACCTCTAACATAAATAAGATGATTGTATTCTGTTAATGAGGCGATAATGACTAAATCTTCCCAATAATGCCTTGGCAGATGTCCTAGCCCAAAGGACACTTGAATAAAAGGAGAAATTAGCACAGATCCACCTTAACCCTTGATCTATGAAGCACCAAAAAAGAAGCAAAAAACCAAGGTGCAAATCTCTTGCTTCTTAAAAGATCCAAAGTTAAGATGGATTTATAATAGCTTCTTTTTCATTTTATTTTTTGTTACCCACACACTAACATGACAAGTAGATCTCACACACCCCCACAAAGACCTTATTCATTATATATTTTATTATTTATTATATTCACAGACTAGTGATTTTAGTATCATATAAACATAAGCTATTGCAACAATACCTCATAGTAGGAAAGTATAACCCTTGGGTTTCCCAAAGTTACTTTCACTAATAACAAGTGCCAAAAATGACACCATTCTTTTCTTTCTTTTTATTTTCCTATCTTGAGTTGGTAAGATTTAGGGTTAAAGCATGCATCCTGTGCTTAATAGGCACCCTAACAATCTAGCATGACATGCAGGACATGCATAAATTGTCAACTCCCTTATGTGAGACTTTGGTTATCCGAATGACCTAGTAAATTGAGAAAGCCTTCCAAGAAGCATGTGGTCGATGCACCTTTCTTATTATTCCAATAAATGATACAGTTCCAAACCTTTCTCCATGCTATTGTTTTCTCAAATGTGTCAGCCATCCATTTGATGCTCCTGTTCTCCCAAATCCATCTCTCCTCAACCTGAACAAAGAATCCTTACACATAGTCAACAATCAAAGCCTTCAGAGAATTGTACTTTATGGTAAAGCTCTGCCTTCAAGCTACATTCAAGATTGGAACTGGGGAGATATTCTTCATATATTACCACATCCGCACCTCTCCCACTAATGCTAACATTTTTTATTTACCAGACACTTCAAGCCTTAAACAGGGGGTATCAGGATTTTGAAAGAAAGAACCATGGACCAGGGAGGCATACTCTTTGAGATATGAAATGCCGCAAGCGGTACAAGATTCTTAAATTTCCAAGTACGTAGAACTGGTAATCTCTCAAATTCCCTCCTAAAGAAAAGATTCCTCTGCTGTTACACCATCTTGATCTTCATAGACAATCATAGTTTTAGTGTTGTTCACTGCACACTCAAGAGTCAATCCTTCTTTTCTCGGCCCAATCATGCACTCTACGAAATTTTCTTCAGATCTCTAATGGATTTAGCAAATGGCACAAAAAAACCCTGCAACTAAGAAGCCAGTAGCCACTTCAACCAGTCTTAGAACTTGGGCCTTTCACATATGGATCTTTCACAATGGACATCCCTATCTGACACCTTTTATGATTGAATTGAACTTGACACAAGACCTCCCTACAACACTGACTATAGAACTGTTGTAAGAATTAATTAACCTTAATGCCTTGCCATAATGATAATACGTATCATGTGCTCTTTATTAAATCTGATAAGAGCTACATACGTAAGATTGTTTTGTTTTAACCTTTTAAGATAATACATATTCCTTTTGTTAAATACATAATATTTAGGTCCACAGGCATTAATAGGATGACTTGAAAAGTGTAAAGGAATACAAAAACAAAGAAACAACCAAAACTAAAAATCGAATGCATATAAATCTCAAATAGTAACACATAAAGCATGCATTCTATAGGAATTGACAACGATTTGTCTTCATTTTGCGCACCTGCTTGTAAGCCTCCTCTCCTAATTTTCCTTTGAAAGATGCAAGATCTGCAACAGCCCAGCAAGGCATTTTTGCACCATCATGAGACACAACTGAGTTCAGCCCATATCTTGTATCCTTGTCAGATTTCACAAGCACCACTCTTCTGCATGTGTCAAAAACAAAAAAATATTTCTCCGTAATCAGATCTCTCCATTCTATGTTAAGTTTGAACAGTATTTTGACATTTAACCACAAACGAATCCAAGCACTTATCACTATAAATCTTTTGCCTGTGGAAATGTACAATCAACGTTTAAAACTATTGTCCTTTTAAACACACATGACTCAAATCATTCGATACAGGAAGAAGGCAGGAACAAGGCTGGACAATGCAATGCAGGAACAATGCTGGACAATGCAATGCCAGAAATCTCAAGTTTCCGCTTTCTTATAGTAGATTGGAGGGAATTAAAGAACAGGGGCACATGGATGAAGACGTGAAAACAAGCAGGCAGAGATTGCCGAATCTGTCAGATATTTGAGTGTATTTTGGACAGTGAGCATTATACAATATGAACAAATGAGGGGATATTTGAGCACCAATAACTATCAGATATACTGGATTATCACCTGAACGAGGAATAGACCTCTCTGCATAAGAAATAAAGCTACGTTCCTAAAAGGGGAATCATGATAAGCATAGATACAGAGCTATTTGAGACCACAACTGTACTGTAGACAACTAATGTTGATGGATGATTGAGAAATCGTAAGCAGTTAGTTTGGAACTCCCAAGCAACAGTGAGAATTCTGATACCTAGTAAGCAGAGTTAGGGTTGAGCCCTAAATTTCTCCAGCTGAAAATTAAACCAAAAAATGGAACAATTTTGGGACTTGAAATTAACCGTGTTTATAACTTCATAAAGCTGCTCTTGATTACATCAGGATTCCACGATCACAGAAAGGGATTTTAGATGAATCAGGTGAAGTGATTCTACATAAGCGTCCATCTACACTCTGCACTCTCCCCTTTCATCTTAACAGGTCGATAGATCAAAAAAGTGCCTTTGAAAATGCGTTTACAATAACAGCCATCTGCCAGATAAGGGGAAATATGAAGGATTGGGATATCTATTTTACATAGAGAGGAGTTGCTGGTGCACATTCCTCAACTAATGGACAAAGAATATGAGATCCAACATCTAGTGTCCAGTCTAACAGAATCGGTCAACAATCCAACACAAAGGCTAAAGATCAAAGAATGTGAAATACAACCTCTAGTTTCAAGTCTAAGCAGCTCTACATAGTGTTTCTAAATCAAGAATAAACTAAGATTCCCGAAGTGAAACCCCACCCAGAAACCAAAACAGAAGACAGTGAAGTCTCCAAACCTGCCCATTTGAATTTCTGCTCGCATTTTACGAATAAGGGCAGTCGTCTTGCCCGCGAACATAGGCCCCAAGATAAGATGAATTTCTCCACTTGTGTAGATACCCAAGTCATCCATGGCTATGTGCTGATGTTGCAGATTCTTCTCAAACACTAAACCGACTGATTTTTGGGCCTCTTCCTCGTCATGTTTTTCTTCTCCTTGTGTTCCTTTATAACTTTCATTGAAATTTTTTCCCGCCTGAACACGAAAGTGCATGTGGCCAAGGGAATATTCCCCTAGGCTCCTTGGCAGAGCAAGGTCAGAGTACCTACCCCAAAGGGTTTCGTAAGCGGGACGTGCGGATGCCAGGATAAGCGCAAGATTCCTCGGAAGAGACAAGGAATTGGATCGAGCCCGAGCATGAATGAAGTGAGAAGGGACCAAATAGGCAGCTTTGGGGAGCGGTGTAGATGAAATTGTGGAAAACATGGTCTTCAAATTGGTAGTTCTGTTAATCCGAAACCCCGATGACATATATACATAAAATATAATGTTTATGTAATTTCACATACCCAAACCGCTTGGGCTTCTTTCCCTCCGCAATATCAATACATAAATGGATATAATACAACCTATGCAGTGGGAGTACAGGGGGAAAAGATGGAATGGAGTTAAAATTCAGGTAATCAGGGTACCCACGAAGAATACTGAGGCTGCTGTTGACACTGGTTTGACCTTGGACATTGTCCAGTTGAAGCTGATACGGGAATTCTTAGTAGAGTGAGTGGAATCGGTCAGTGTGATGGAGCAAGTGCCGGGCCACGGAAAGGACAAGAACCCTCGTAAAACCCTATACACGCAACGTGCTCACTACGATGATGGACTCTCCACTCCATAATTCGAGGGCTGGTGTTCTTTCATCCACTACGAATTTTTTTCATGACCCGGTCGCCTCTAAACCGGGGCTAGAGCATATCTTGGATGGAAGAGGAATCTGTTTAAAATTTTGGACAATCATCCATGTCCAATATTTTGACTCCCCCGAGATTCTTATTCAAGATTGTTTCTCATCATCTTTAATGTTGGTTCTTATTATTCTTAAGATTCTGTGAAATCTTTTTTATTTGAATTTAAAAAAAATTATGACATTAAATTTTATATAAATTAATTTATAAAATTTAATTAAATTAATCCATATAGATTAATATTTTTATTCTTAATTTTTTTTTATGAAATTTAAACTTGAAATTTTATAGGACTAAATCCCACAAAAAAACAATCAATTTGTTAAATCAATACTCTATGATATCTTATTTATCATAATACATCAATTCAACTAGAAAATTCAAAATATTTTATATTTGTTAAAATTGTGTGTTTGGATTAGTGAGACTAGGTCTAGCCTAGACACTCTTTGAGGCAATACAATATAATCCAGCTTGGGCTTTCCCTGTCCATGAGATTATGGGATTAAATCTCATACAAATTAATCAAATCAACCAATATGTATCATATGGATCAATATCCTCACTCTCGGTTCCTCTTTATGAAATTTGAACATGAAACTTTATGGGGACTAAATCTCACACTAACCCACCAATTTGTTGAATGAATACACTATGATATATCTCATTATCACAATACACCAATTCAATGAGAAAATAAACATTTTATATTTGTTAAAATTGCATGTTTGGATTTTGTGAGACTAAAAGAAGCCTCGACACTCTTCGAGAGAATACAATATAAGCCCATAATTGGCTCCCACACCTTATGATATGTCTCAATCGTCACAATATACCAATTCAATGAGAAAAATCAAAACATTTTATATTCATTCTCAATCGTCACAATACACCAATTCAATGAGAAAAATCAAAACATTTTATATTCGTTAGAATGTTTGGATTTTGTGAGACTAAATTTGGCCTAAAATCCCTTTGGTACAATACAATACACCAATTCAATGAAAACAAAAAACAAAAAACAAAAACATTTTATATTTGTTAAAATGCTTCCACACCCTATGATATATCTCATTTGTCATAATACACCAATTCAATGAGAAAAATCAAAACATTTTATATTTGTTAAAATTAAACGTTTGGATTTTGTGAGACTAAATTGGGCCTAAAATCCCTTTGGTACAATACAATACACCAATTCAATGAGAAAAATAAATAAAAAAATCAAAACATTTTATATTTGTTAAAATTGAATGTTTGGATTTTGTGAGACTAAATTGGGCCTAAAATCCCTTGGGTACAGTGCAATACACCAAGTCAATGAGAAAAATCAAAAAAATCAAAACATTTTATATTTGTTAAAATTGAATGTTTGGATTTTGTGAGATTAAATTGGGCCTAAAATCCCTTTGGCACAATACAATATAACCTCATAATTAGCTCCCACCCTCATCCCCTACCCATGAGATTTGAACCTAAGACCTCATGGGGACTAAATCCCACATAAACCAACTAGTCTACACCTCATGGGTGAATACTCTGTGTTATCTCATTCGTCACAATACACAAATTCAATAAGAAAATTCAAAATCTTTTATGTTTTTGTTTTTCATTTGTGAGTAATATAATATTTATTAGAATTGTAAATTTCGATTAAAGAAATTGTTATTTTAAATAAAAAATGATTGTAACTTCTTCAAATAGCCTTATTGGAAGTGGATTATGCAATTTTGACATTTGATATTTGCAATTTCATCAATTCAAAAAGATTCTTATTGGATTTCATAACAACAATATTAGTTTCCTTTTCCATTATTTGAGTGGAAAAAAGGGCTTAATTCATAACATGTTTAAACTGTGGTATCCATATCGTCCCAAGCTTGAAAACATTGTTGCTTAACTTGAGGATAGCTGACATTTATCCTACTCATTTTTCAAGTCAATCTCTATAGAGTTCAATGAATTCAATCATGGTTTAGTGAGCTTAATAATGGGTTTTTGTGGCTTAGTGGTTGCATGTAACAGTGAAGGTTTTTGTGTGAGGAGGAAGGTGTTTGGCTTCTCAAAGTTCAATCCATTATCAAAAGGGTTCATGCTTAACATATGTCCAACAAGTAAAATTGGTCTAAGTGGACATTAATGTGATACTTCATCATTTGATCTTGTAACAAAGTTAGAGTTTGATTTGTGATTCCTTTGATTAGGAAGGGGGTTTGGTCATCGTTGCAATTTAGTTTTTGCATGTGGATTGGATGGGGGATTTATATTTGCATTTGAATGAACTAAATACGATATTTTAAGGGCTTTTGGTTTGGGATCACTTATTATGGGCATGGATCATGTTTATGTTGATTGCCCACTCTTTGTGGGGTCCTCATCATTCAAGGGATGAGTAGCAAGTAGTCTCTATGCTTGTCCTAATGTTGGAAAAATATGTGCAAATATCTCATGGTATATTTACGTGTGTATACTATCAATATTGAGAGGGGCACAGATAATAATTGGTGCTCATCACTTGTCTAATCTCTCCATGAGTGGAATTCTAACCCTTTCATTAGTGAAAATCCATGGATGGGATTATGGCTTTCCCATACAATGTTATCATCATTCAAGTGCCAATGGTCTATTAATTGGAGAGTCATCTAGTAGTGGCGATGCTCACATATTATTCGTGCTAGTTTGTGCTTTATGTCTTTAAGCATTGTCAGTGCAAACTTTGACCAAGACTAATGTACACCATCTTCCCCATCCACACCCTACGCCATGCCAATTTAAACAAAGAGGCAAATTTATTTTCCTATTCTCCCATCATTATTTTTCTTTCAAAGGAAGAGGTCGTCAACCCCTCTATTATCATAATTTTTCTTGATGGGTCTGTAACCTTTTGAAGCTCATATTCACCTCCATGGTGAGCCAATTTCTCTTTCTAGCTAGCAACCACATATTAACATGCAATTTTTTTCAAATGTGTATGCCCATCTCACATATTTGGGTAGCTCCATGTATGGACCTCTACTTACATAACATTTAATGATCCAATAGTCTTCCCACTCAACCCAAAGGGCCCAAGTTGATAGAGTATATTTCACATCATCAAGCATTCTTTTCAAGGGGCCTCTAATGGCTTAGCTCATTCTTTCCTGTACAGAGTTGGTTTCCTTTTAATATCTTTCAAATTTTCTTCTAGAGTATGTTTTAGGCATCTTTACATAAATTGGACAAACCTAGTGGACTAGATTGAGTGGTTGAGTGATTTAGCTTCATGCAAGGGGTCTCAAAGTTGACCCCTTGAGATGGGTAACTTTGTTGCATACCTCACTCAATGTCCTAATTGCGTCTAGGTTTGTAATCAATGGCATTAGATATACACTAGTTATAATCCTTGAAAAGTGATAAGTTCCCAAGGCTTTTTAAGCAAGGTTTCTATTGGAGAAAAAATAAATGGGTTTAAACCATTGGCTTTTAAAGCCTTTGTGTTTTTCTCATCCATAACTACTAGAAGAAATTTGATTCAATAAAGTTGGACATAGCAAAATATACATATGATGAAATGAAAACAATGCTCATTAGGGAAATTGAAGGTTGTTTCAATCTTATGTAGAATTCCCAACCCATATGATTTTCTTCTCCAACTTCTTTAAAAGAAATGTGTTTAATGGAATTTCTTACCTCTATCTATGTTATAGAAGTTTGTAATCCATTTGTGCTAAAAACAGTTTAACCTAGGGTCAAAAGTAATATGGGGACCAAGAGAGTGTTACAATGGAAGTACAAAAGTATTTATCTTTGACCAAGTAAAAAGAAATATACATCTTCTTTTGCAATTTTTTCAAGCTTAAGTTTTTCAAAAGGATTTTTTGAACTATGGATAAATGAGAGCTTCCCACTTTGCACTGGGGTCTAGTATAATGTCACACTTTTACAATATAAACAACTTCTCAAACAATTCCTTTTTGAAGACCGCAATGTCAAGATCAATGAGAGCTTCCCACTTTGCATTGGGGCCTAGTACAATGTTGATCTTTTGTAACATAAACAAATTCTCAAATAACACCTTTGTGAAGGCCATGGTGTTTTCACTAACTACAACAATGAAATTGACTATAGAAGTTGTTGATCATTCTCTTTGAAAGATAGTAATGCACTTTGCTTACGCTATGAAAAATGGATATTGTATTCTAGAGTCTTAAAGTCATGTCATTCATCCATGTTCCACTAGTTTCTCTTACCCTCTTCAAAATTTATGATGTGTGCCATGTTTTCTAGTTGTATGAAGGTGGTATTTGTTATGTATATGCTCAAGTTGTTGTAGGGGTGATCTATATCTACTTTTTTACTCCATGGATATGAATGGGGCAATGTTGTGTATTATTTTGGCATGTGTGACAAATCCATCAATTTAGTAGCTATCAGAATATGTGTAGGGTGATAGCAGGAAAATCCACTTTTCCTGTAAAGTTCCACTTCTTGGGACTCATGCTTCTCAATCAATTGATTCACACGTTGCATGCATTAATCATTTATGGTTTGTGTGAATTCTTTTCACATGCCCCCAATTGATGTTTCCCATGTTTTAACTATCAGTTTGGCTTAGTTTTCCATTCAATGCAATATATTCTCAAATATGGATGATATGAATACCTATCTACCTCAAAGTCAAATCAATTTACTCTCAGCAAGTTATGCATGCAATAAAATCCTTCCACGAACTTAACTCCTCGGAAATCACACTCTACAGGAAATCAAATATGTCAACTACTAGAACTAAGAATTCATGTAGCAAGCAACTAGAATTTCAACACAAGTGAACTACTGGAACAAAGAATTCTTGTAGTTTTTTTCCATAATTTCCTGTAAGTGATAAAAACACCAAATTCAACGACTTGAAATGGGTTTCTTCCCCATAGGTGTATTACTACAAATCACCCATGATTCACCTTTTTTAACCACCACCAAATGCCTTTTGCCTAGATCTAGGTGATTTATTCATTCAACATTGAATCCTCAATGATTCTTTAAAGTTGCCTCCCATTCCTCATTGGATCTTCAACAAGTCTTCTCATTTATTCTACAAGGAGTAGTCATGTAGAAATCCTTCTAATCCACACAAAGTGAATTCTATAGTATGTATATAATTTTTCTCTTGATACAATTAACCATAAATTGTCCTTAATCCTTACATAGGATTACTTCTTCACATGGCAGATTTATAAATTAATCTATCATCAGTTCCAAGCTTCACACAGATGTTGAAACTCTGTTAATTCTAGATTTCACAAAGACTAGAATTCATCTCAATCACATATCTACAAATACAATTCATGAACACAATAAATGTATGAAAACTCTATTTCATTAATTAAACTTGTACATATACAAATACTTAGAAAACTCTCTTACTCTCTTGGTCTGATTCTACATTCATTAGGCCATTCACTTTTCCCTTAGGCTTACATTGACTAAATACAACATTAAAAGAAAAGTAGACTTTCCTTGATCCCTAAATCACTCCCTAATTTATTCCCTAAAACTCTCATGATTTATTCCATAAATCTCTCATGATTTTCAAGGCATATTTTTTTTTTCCTTATGGATAAAATCTTTCCTAACCACAACTTTTCTAAGACTATGACTTATCTAGTTCTAAAAGTGATAAAATATATCAACTTGGAAAATACAGTTTATTTACATAGAAGAATACAAATTCTTCTCAAAAATCAATACATGTTCTTAAAGATTTGTTATATTAAAGACTTAATGGCTTGGAAGCTCTAATTCTCTTGTATCAGACTCCTAAGGTAGAAAAATTTCATGACCTCTTGGTCATGTGTCATTAGTGCCTGAATCCTCCAAGATCACAAACCTTGTGTTGTAGTTGTCCATTCTTCCTTGCATGTTGTTGTCATATTTTTGATGTTGCCTTCACTTCTCTAGGCTTCCAAAATTTATGTTACTCTCACCCACTTTCCTTGTTGGTTCAAAGCTTCTCAGTCAGTTGTATTTTGTTGTTGGCTATATTTTCATCTTGTTGTATCTTCTCCTAATCATCCTCTTCATTAGCATAAACAACCTATTAATTTCCTCATCCAAGTTTGTCCTTGACTGTTGAAACTTGTTATCATCTCTCACTTGTTGCTACATATCTTCCTTATGCATAAGAGTTTCAAGACTCTTATCAAATTTTAGCTTGTACACCTGTTTCACTATCTACTACTCATGCCTTGCAGCTTCCTCTCCGTTATTTTCTTTCAAGATAATTTCCTCCTCTTCTAGATTCAACTTTACAAGTTGAATATGCACTTTATGATTTACTAATCTCTACTCAAGAAGTTTCAACTCTTCAAACAAATAAGTAAAATTAACTTAAACTAGATTTATAGTCTCCATATCATAATAAACATTTATGTCCTTTGCAAACCATTCTTCTAAGAGCTTTGTTTCTTCCTTGAAGCCTACATAGTCTTCCTTTGGCATAAGACCTTCATCATCCCTTATAAGCATTGCATTTATATGTTGTTCTTTATCATTGCCTATCCTAAATTAATTGTGTCCTATTCACTTTATGGAATTTCACTACCTCATCTTCCTTCATCACAGGTTTCTAATAATGTTTTTCTTTCATGCTTTGTGTCGCGCGGAATGAGTCGATCTTGCGGACAAGATAGACCTTCCTAGAATCTAAAGAAGACCTAACGACAAGCAGACCAACCAGACACTATCTTTCTCTAAATATGCTTCAATTAACAATATCAAACAAAGGTTTTTTAGGGCCTACCTTTGGTCCAACGTAAGCTTCTGGATGCCCTCGCTCCTTTGATCCAAATGAGCTCCTTTTTGCGAATCTGCAAACACATTAAATAGCACCTGAAAAACCAATTGCATAAAACATATTTAACATGAAAGTCAAGGAGTCCATGAAACAAATAACATAAGATACTTGTTGAGAAAAATGAGTTTGATTGTATTAATTCAAAAGAAGAAGAACCTTACAACCTTTGCCTTGACGTTGTACAAGCTCCTCCCAGGGTCCAACAAGATGTCTCCTCTACTTTGACAAGTTTCACTCACTCTCCAGTGGAACCTGTTATCACAAAATCAAGCACTGAAGGCTGCCAATCAGCAAGATTCTGTGTAACTATTTCAAACCAGGCTTTGGACTAAGGCTTAGCCTCCTTAGTCTGAGAGGGCTCTCTCACAGATTATGAATATTGACTAATGACAAGAAAAGATGGCTAACTCTTATAAGACACATGAAAATAAGTTGGCTGGACAACATTGAATTGATTCCCATTGGGCTTATGGAGTCTCTCATATCTCAGCAAACAAAAACACTATCTTTTCATAGAAATCAGGGCACTTTACATCTATATGTTCAAACATAACTTTGAAACCACAGTTTGCCAAGGCATACAGGAAGTCAGAGCATGATTCATGAGTTCTGAGTGATTATGCATTAACAAAACTGTAAAAGAACCTTAAAGAAAGAATACCATCACACATTTGAACAAGAAGATCCATTGTGAATCCTGAGAAGAAAACACAGTCATTTGCATTACTGAAATTTGTTTATACATAAACCAAAAACAGTCTTCTCCAAAACATCCAACCCTCATTACATCAAAGTCTGATCTATATATAGAGATACAACCTTAACCACTATGAGCTTCCTCCTCCAGCATGAGGGGAGCTCGAAGATTGTTACTAATTACCCCTATCTATCAATTAACTAATTCATTAAATACATCAAATGCTGATTGTAATTACAAAGAGTGCTAATTAAACTACATATCTAATTCTATCTTCCTCGTATCATGATCCTTCTTTGCTCTTGGACACCTGTCTCCTTTCAGTTTGGCCGAGATAACTGAGAAGTGGATGCAATGAACAAGGTTAGCATTGGATACTGAATGCGCTGATGGTTCATTGATCATAAGAACAAACCCCTGTTTTTCCGGTCTTTGTCTCCCACCATCCTTCGAAAGTTAAGCAACATGTTCCCAGCTCTTTAATACCCCAAAATTATATGAGCATCACCATATTTTAGATGTGTTGGAGACTCCGTTGATGGACATGTGTATAAACCAAAACAATACTCCTCGTATGCCATTTCTGCCAAACCCTAACTGGTCATAAAGTACCTTTATAAAAGTTTTAACTTGAGACAAAATATTTCACCTTTATAAAAAGGCACACTTGTCATTATCTGAATGGCTAGGATAGCCTCATGTGGTCTCCCTTATGTTCCTTAGGCGTTTCCTTCAAAAATTTGCTGATCTTACCATTAAACTGTTTGTCTTCATCCAAAAACAGCACCTACAGCAGTTTCGTAGCGCGCTACGAAACTGCTGTTTTTGCTAAAACAGAGTGTATTTGCAGTAAGGAATATTTTGCTTGAACTTCTAAATTTTTAAATCTTCTTTACAGGTGTCAGAGACCTATATGTCTTCAAAACAATGGAGCTTTAACAAAATTTGCCAAAATTTAGAAAATGACCTCTCTTACCATCAATGAGCAGATAGTTAACCTAGCTGTGCTTTTAAACTTGCAATCTCCCTCCTCAGGGCTTTGTTTTCTGCTCTTAGAGTCATGTTCATTTTACTGATGAATTTAGCTTGTTTAATAGCTAGAACTGTCCATGTATACACATCAGCCACTGAATCCACTTGACTCACTAGGTTTTTACTACCCTTTAACACAGCTCTTCGATAGTTGGCATACCTGACTGCACGCTCTCTAATGACATTCTTTGCTTTGGCAATTTCATCTTTTGCTGTCCCCGCTTGATTCTTTATGGCTACAACATTTCCTCCTTGGGTAATAATAACTTTTCTGTTCTTGTCTTTATGCTTGACTGCCTCCACTGTTTTGGACAATACTTCAACTACCTCTGTTCTGGGCATCTTTACAACTTTCTCTCCTTTATGCACTTTCTCAGCTTCTCTAACTTGTTTCCTTGTAACCGGCCTTCGTGGTTTGAAAATAAACTCCTCACTAGGTTCATCAAACCTTAGTCTCTTCGAAGCTTTGGATTTCTTAGTGCTCTCCGGTGATGATTGAGTCAAATCAATATGCATGGGTTCAACATGCACTGGTTCCTCCTGTTCAAACTCAATTGCCTCAAGCAAATCACTCAAACTGGCCTTAGATATTGGACTTTCCTCAACAGCTACTGATTTGCCCTTCTCCTTGCTTAATTGACTCCTTGTTTTAACTCTTGATACTCTTTCAGACCCACTTGATCCAGGTACATCTTTATTGTGCTTAACCTTTTCCTTTGATGATGGCTAAGGTGGCTCTTTAAGAACCAAGGGCTTTACTGATTTGTTCAACTGAGACTTGGTTTTCTTTTTATCCCTAGCCTCCTTTCTAAGCTCAGCTATTGTAGGTTCCTCCACTGATTCTTCTCTTTCTCTAACCGGCTGTGGGGTGAGGCCTATCTTACTCTGGAAACCAGCCATATAGATGAAAGAATTCCAATCCCTACCAATTTTCTGAAGACCATCCAGCACTAACAGTTTCACTAAACCATGGTGAAATAATGATGTCTCACAGTCATCCTTCCTTAATTGAACTTTATCACACATCTTGCTGAGACTACGAAACAAGTAAAATGGAATATCTATAGAGGCTTTACCAGTAAAATGCAACAACAACTTAAAGTGATAGGAGTAAACCTTGTTATATCTACCCTCACAGGTTAAATACTTTTGAATACATGTAAGAAGCAGAGCATAGTGCTCCTTAACATAGCTCCTAGGCACAGCCTTTGTTAAATCCTCATTCACATATGCCTCTTTAAGAAATTCTTTGCAGGGGTTCAAATCAAATTTAAAATTCTTAAACCACTCCTGCCCTCCTCTTGGAATTTCAGTTACATTAGCAATTGCCACTGGAGATACTTGAAATTCTAACATAGATACTTTAGAACTTAATCCTGTAAAGTTCAAAGCAAACTCTTTTGTTACCTCAGCATGGCCACCCTGCAGCTTCTCACAGAAATTCCAACAGCCAGCATCCTTGAAAGCTTTCCTGACCCCTTCGTCTCTCAATGCAAGATCCAATCCTTCAGGCTCTGTTCTCTGACATCTTCCAGACCGATGCTCCTTCCTCTCCATTCCGCTTTCGAAATTTTTGCACAGAGAATCACCACCAGCTTCAACTCAAATGGCAAATTCAAATTTTTTAAAACGCAGGCTCGCTTGAAAAAGAAACTCGGGCTCATTTGAACTCGGGCTCATTTGCAATTCGAACATCTTATCACACAAGCTGGCCACTTTATGCATCATTTACAAACATCATAAAACATTCATGCATGATAAAACCGTTAGAATGATTTTTATGTGCATGCCTATGGATCTATTGGTGGAGTGATGGCTCATAAGTGTTTGGGAGGTACGCCAACTGACAATAACCGGACGGAGACAATGACTCATCCCCAGACATGACCCTTTAGGAATCTGCGCTGCAAAATGCCCGAAACTGCGATTTCGTAGCGCAGATAGTTATAAATTAGCAAAATGCGCTGCAAAATGGCTGAATGCTGACGCGCTGCGAAAAGGCTAAAACATAATTGCGCTGCAAAATCAACCAATAAGACTGCGCTGCGAAAATACGGAAAGGACCAGTGACATGTACAAGATAAGACATGGCTTATGCAATCATGATGGAGGATGACCAATAGTATTAGATAATGATTCACATCAAGACCCTTTAGAAACATGACCCCTAAGTAAGAAACATAGGACAAAACCCATTTGACACCAATTTTTGACAGTGAACTTTGGACAAAAATTATATACATGTGACTGTAGTTCTAGGTGATAACAGAACCAAGAGGTATGTGATCTCTCCTCTCAAGCTCAACCAAAGAGTCTTAATTTCACCAGCATTTACCTTCAAAATGTTCAACTTCTAACCTCCCTAGTCCTCACCCCAATGCCTGTATTTATAGTGCAATGGAGGGAAGTTACTAGGTCCTCCTTCAAAGGGATAAAGCCCTCCTTCAAAGGGATAGCTCCTTTAGTCAAGGGATTAGCTCCTTCTCTTTTGGGATGCATGAACCACCTCAGAGCGAACAATCCACGTCAAAATTCCTTCTAGAAAACTCTAGAATTAACCCAAAGTGAGTTTTTTAAGATAAAAATTGCGCCTTTTGACTTTCACAGGGGTCCGCACCTACACTGTTAGGAACAGAGTGGGTAGGTACGCAGCTTTTGTACACATAAGGTGCGGGGCCGCAGGTGACCATAGGAGAAAGTGCGGAACCAGAGTTACATTGATTTTTAAGAGCTGAGGTCTTAGACTTGCTTAGGAGGACAGTACAAGTGATGATAGACCCATACTGACTGCAAATAATCATGGTGACAATATTTTCGTGTAACAGATTGCCCCCTAAAGTGCGAAGTCTGTAGTAGATGAGGATTTCATTTATCATATAGGAAGAGTGAAGTACTTTATCATTTCGAGGATCATCTTGTGGATAGCCCGGTCGGAACTTGTAAAAACATTCAATGCAAGATATATATATGAGATCATATCATCACTGAGGTAGGCATTCCCATACTCAGATCAAAACTAACTAGAAAACTATCTACTGCTCTGATATAGGAATGATCTTATAAAACATCACAAGTATAGACCCATGTGAACACAGTATGGACGCAGCCATCTGTTTATGAATAGTCCACAATATAATGAATACAAAATTCCTCACAACCTGGATGGTGGAAACTAGATCCAGGGTCTTCATTTCTATATCCCGAAATAGTACGATTCTATCCATGCGAATAAATGTGTTGATGTCGAACATGGTAGAAACCACTTGATTACCAGTCAATGATGTAAACTGTTAACAAGTGTGAGAGAAACCACCAGTGATGTCAATGGCTCTCAAAGTACTCAGTACAATCCATGAGATGTGAGTAGATGTGTTGATGTCGAACATGTCACAGAATCCTTCGATCGAAAGTCAATGATGCAAACTGTCGTCAAAGGCGAGAAACCTGCCATTGAGGCATGCAGATTTCAAGGTACTGATGATTCCTAGATCATCTTTCTAGATAATGTGCTGATGTCGATAGAAAGCGATCCGTCGTAGGCAAGCCCACAACACGAAATCATAGATCAAGTTGAAGAAATTTAGCTGCAAGGACTGACTCAGAGATGGTCAAGATGGATGACAGATATTTTGCAGATGAATGGCTTATCGGCAGTGACCTCTTGAACACATAACGACACAACAGATGTCTCGGTGACAATTGACCCAAAGTTAATACCCAGAAACCGGCTGAAGACTTTCAATGTGGTTTGATCAACTGTTAGGTAAAGGATTTCCCAACCCAGGTGGATAAAAGTGTCGTGTTCAAGAGTGGTTACAAAGTATGACAAACAGACTCATTTTCCTCTCTTTTCCCCCACCATTTCTGGCAAGTACCTCTTTATTTTTGACAAGCTTGAGGAGGATAACATTTGCTTGATTATAAGCTCATCCTTCGGATGAGTCCAACTTAGTTTAGATTCGAACCCTAAGAAGGAGTGGTTCGTTCCTGTTTGTAATTGAACAGGTCCTTTACTGTGCAATTTTAACGAGTCCAGTATAGGAGAAACTCGGTGTTTTTCAATTTTAGAGAGTCTGAAAAACTTAAGAAGACTCTAGGGTTGACCTTTTTCGTAAATTTGTGTCTCCCAAGCCCGAAAAAGTATAAAATAATACTTGAGAGAACCGCTTGATCTTTTACGACCAAGGAGTACTTTTCGTTATTAGTGTCATTGACCCGAAAAAGTAAAAAAGCGATCAAAGACACGTCGTTTTATAACCAATATCGAATTTGAAACGACAAAAATCCGGCAATCTTTTCATGTTTTTTACGGTCGGAAAAGAGCTGTAAGTGGACCGTCTTTTAATTCCGTTTTAACGAGTGTAAAAGAAACGCTCGGCAATCTTTTCATGTTTTTAGGAGTCAGAAAAGGGCTTAAAGATGACTCTACTTGTTTTTTCGTTGAAAATGATAGATTTCGCCTGAATAATCCTTTATTCTGCACAAAAACACAAACATTACTCATACCTGTTTGAAATGGATAAAAATTTCGTAAAATACCTTTTCAAAGTGAGACATAAACAAATTTGCGATTCATTTACTCAAAAAACTTATAACAAGGGGTTTTGACAATTCATTTTTACCGTTTGAGTTTGGGTGAGAATTTAATAGTGCTTTTGCTTAGAAAACTTCCCGTGAAGATTGTGGAAAATCCAGCCGTCGGAATCGAGCACCATCTTCTCCAGGTAATCCACATTATCCGACTCTTCATTTTCAATCGTTTAGTTTTTTGATTTAGCCTCTCATTTTGTTTTTTGGGAGAGTTTTTAGGCGCAAAACCCGCGCGCGGGGGTCTGCAGGTTTACCATTGCGGACCCGCGGACCCCGACTTTTTCTCCATTGGGAAAAAACTCGGGGTCCGCACCTTCCGTGTAGACAAAGTGCGGACCCATGCACTGTGTCTAACGTGGAGGGTGCGTACCCTGCCGCAAGGGTTTTGAACCCAAAATCTCTCAAAAATGGACCAAACAAAAACATTTCTAGCAATTTAATTTATCCTTTTACTTGATGCAGGGAGTACATCATGCTAGATTGGCGTGAAAGAGAGCATGAGGACGTGGATACCGCCGCATGGAATCATCAACCTTCACTTGATGCTTTGAGGGCATGCGGACTGTACAAGTTCTGGACCATTCCTGGCATGAGGGCTCAGGTAGATTTCTTACAGTGGCTGGTTGACAGGTGGAGCGTACAGGACCAGTGTTTCTTCATTGGCAGGCACCGGCTCGAAATCGAGCCGGAGGACATTTATTTCTTGACTGGTTTGCCTAAGAGAGGCGAGGACTTGACTCTATACGGGACTAGGCCAGGTGGCCAGTCTGTCGATAGCCTCCGGCTAGAGTACTGCAACAGCCAGGCTAAAGACAAAGGGATAGACATAAAAACCATATCCCGTCCTGAGCTCATGGTGATTGCGTTTACTGTCACCAGACTTTGCGGAGCTGCCGCATTACATGTTGCCACCGGATCCCAGATGCGTATGGCAGTTGATTGCTTTCAGGGCACCATCTTCAACTGGTGCAATGTTGTGCTGGCCAATGTGAAAGGCCAACTGACCAGGGCCAAGAGCGGACGACTAAAGACCTTTGGTTATGGGGCTTTGGTCGTGAGTTTTGGCGTGGAGAGGGTTCCTATGCTGATTCCACAGCATCTTACTGTTGGAGCTGGGCTTCCTCGAGAGCCCAAACTGATGTGATGGGTCGCAGTCATGGCCTGTCACCCGGATGAGAGGACAGAGGTTGCTCGATTCAAACCTGAGTATTTCCAATGGCTGGAAAACCAGGTCTTTGCCATTCAGGATTTCCCTTACGCTGGGATAGATTTTCGTGGTGACCCAGACATGGCTCTTCCACCAGGAGAGCAGTGGGATGAGTCAGGTAAAATCCTTTTCAACTTTTCTATTTAACAATTTTTTTTATTTTTGCATCGTCTCAAAACTGATAGTAAAAATTTAAAATGCAGATGTGGGTCCACAGCGACCAGCCACTCTCCGGCCTTTCGAGAGAAGGCAACCAGTTGCACCCGCACCAGCCCCACAAGACGAATCAGCAGAGGTTTTGGCCGAGTTGGAGGGCCATCTTGAGCGCTTGACAGGGGATATTCCTGAGACCACTATAGACGACATTCCTCGTCGACTTCAGCGCTATGTGATTGGAGTCCCGGGACCTTTTAGGAGGTTCCTTTGCAAGGTGGCCCGGGCAGTGGTTTCTTATAGAGATCATCACCAGTGATAGGATGATCGCCTTTTGTGGGAACATGTGACATTTTTTTTTGTACTTATCATTTTTGCCGATCATAAGGTGTTTTTTCAACCTATGATCGAAGATGATGTATTTTTTGACACACTCCTATATATATATATATATATATATATCACTCTTACCGGCTTATCTTGTAAATCATGTTATGGAATGGTTTTAAATTTACATGTATGATTATTGCAAATGTCTATTTAACATTCGAGAAGCAATTGCATCTGCTAATGTATTTAAAGACCTTGGAATACAACTCTATTATCTGAATCTATTTAACTCACTACCAAACTCCGAATCCCAAATGAAATAGATTCAGATAATAACTCAATCACTGCACTATACTCGGCAATGTTGTTTGTTGTTTGACCGAGGCTTACCCCATGCATAGAAACTAACTCGTCAGAGGGCGAATAGATAACCCAAGCTGCGGAAGAAATGTTCCGTGTACTACGACAAGCACCATCAGCAAATCCAATGTATGTTTGGAGAGGCATCGATATCTGCAATATCAAGAGTAAAACCAAGATAAGCCAGAATAATGACGAAAAACACTCTCTAAGCTAAGCACACTTTTTAAACCAAAACACACTTGCTAGAAAGAAAAACTAACCTAACTAAAAATCTCCATACCCATTCTTTTAAGCATAATACCTCTTCAAGTAAAGACCATTTCTGGGTTTACCTAAAGAGTCCCCGTCAAAGTCTACCAACTCATAGACCCCTTTTGCTAGCTTTCTCTTGACAATATAGGGCCCATGCCACATAGGAACGAATTTTCCAGCACCTAATTTATCATTAGCTTGATCATACAATAACACTAGGTCTCCTTCCGAAAAATTTCGAGGGGTCACATTTCGATCATACTGAGCTTTCATACGTTTTGCGTGAGTCTCGATTGCCAATGCAGCATCACGTCAATTCTCATCTAATTGAGCTAAGTATAATAAACGCTTTTCCTCTTCGGAAGTAGCTGGAAGTAACTCGATGGCCATGTGCAGTGATGAGATTTCGCATTCAATGGGTAGCACAGCTTCCAAACCATAAACCAGTTGGAAAGGAGTGAACCCTGTTGATGTTTTCACTGAGGTTCGGTATGCCCAAAGCGCTGAAAATAACATGTTATGCTAATTCGACCGATGAATACCAATGATTCATCGGATCATGATAACTAAAACTTTGTTGATGGACTCAACCAGACCATTCGCTTGTGGATAATAAGGAGTTGAGCTATCATGACGCAAACCAAGCTGGCCTGTAAGTTTTGTCATCATAACGTTTCGAAAATGACGTCCATGATCAGTGATTATCGCTTGTGGGACACCAAACCTAGCAATTATATGATTGAACATGAAAATTGCAGCTGTCTTGCCGTCTGCCTCAAATGTAGGCATCGCCTCGGCCCATTTAGTAAAATAATCTACCGCAAGGATGATATACGCATGCCCCCCGGCCGAGTGAGGGTTACAAGTAATAAAATCGATACCCCATTTGACAAAAGGACCAACGACAATTATAGGGTGGAGAGGAGCAGGTGGAGAGCGCATCTTTCGATCAAACACTTGACAGTTGTGGCATTTTCGGACCGCAATAATACAATCTTTAAACAAGGACGGCCGGAAGTAGCCAGCGCGCAATATCTTTTGGGTTGTGGCATACCCAGACATATGACCGCCACACGCTCCAGAGTGACAGTCATTTAGAACCCTTTCAGCCTCTTCATGAGTTAAGCAACGTCGAAAAATAGAGTCCGCCCCACGGCGATAAAGAGTATCTCCAATAATTTTGTATTGTTGGGACTGGAATCGAATTTTCCGACGTTCCGACTTTGAAACTTCGGACCGAAAGGATTAGGTCTGGAGATAGACGATGATATCCCCATACCACGGATCTAAAGTGCTGATTAGAAACAAAGATTCGTCTGCAATGGGCTCCTCTGCCACAGTTTCCGTGTCAGCACACGGGAAGTCACACATTAACTCTGCAAAAACTAAAGATTTCTTAGACTTAGATTTCTCAAACTCCAAGTCGAACTCTTGCAGGATAACGATCCATTTAGAGTACTTGCCCCCTAGAAATTGTTTGGTCAAAATGTAGATCATAGGGTTGCAATCCAAAATGACTGTAGTTTTACGTAGTAAAATGTAGTGACGAAAACGTTGGACAGCTTGAACGGCTGCCAATGCCAATTTCTCCACATGTGAGTATTTTAGCTCAGTTGGATTTAACGTTCGACTAAGGTAATATATCACATGTTCCGTTCCGAATTCATCCTCCTGAACTAAGACCATTCCAATGGTGGAATGGGAGGCGGCGAGATACAAAAAGTAATCCTGGTTGTAGTTGGGAGGATGCAGCAACGGTGCATGGGTCAACGCGTGCTTGAGTGCATCAAAAGATTTCTGAGCTATCTCATCCCAAGAGAATTGAGCGTTCTGTTTCAACAACTGTGTAAAACCCTTTGTAACCTCAGTGTAGTTAGGAATGAATCGTCGTAAAAAGTTTGCTTTCCCCTGCAAACTTTGGAGTTGGAGAAGACTCGAAGGAGTAGGCAAATTGATAATAGCTTCGACCTTCGAGGGATCAACGCGAATGCCGGCTTTCGAAACTACAAATCCCAGTAATCGACCCGTTTCTATACAGAAGACACATTTGTGTGGGTTCAACCGAATACGATAATGCCTACACCTCATGAAGATTGCATGTAAGTGGACGAGGTGATCAGCTCGATGTAATGAATGAGCAGGCAAATCATCGAGATACGGTTGCACAATGTGTTTGATGTCATGAAACGCATAAGACATCGCCCTTTGAAAAGTTGCTCCAGCATTCTTGAGCCCAAAAGGTAATTTACAATAAGCAAATGTCCCCCATGGACAAATGAAAGCCGTTTTCGGTTGATCGACAGGTAGAATATTGATTTGATTGTATCCGGAAAAACCGTCCATAAAGGAAAATATTTCGCTGCCGGCACAATCATCAATGATTTGATTGATATAGGGAGTTGGGTAGTTGTCCTTTGGACAAGCTCGATTAATGTCCCTATAATCGATGCATATTCTTATTGTTCCCTGTTTTTGTTAATCGGAACAATATTCGATACCCAATCCGTTAACGGGATCGGATAAATGAAACCTGCTTTCAACAGTTTTTCAACTTCTGCTTTAATTGCAGCAACTTTTCGTGGGTGAATCTGACGCAAACGTTGCTGGACGGGTTTAGCATCCGGGTAAGTTTTGATCTCATGAACAACAATCGTGGGATCAATTCCTGGCATTTCCTCATAGGACCAGGCAAACACGTCGCGGAATTCTTGAAATAGGGCCTTATATAATTGGATTTCGTCATCTGTACACGAGGCACCTATATGAATGTTCTCAACAATTCCAGGCTTAACCGAAATGTCAATGGGAATAGTTCGAGAGATGTTTCCCAAATTTAACTCTGAATCGGGATGTTTCATTGGATTCTGAGGTTCCTTGACATATTCAGTCGTAAATATTGATGAGAAATCATTTTCAAAACGATCATCCTCAGGTAAAAACGAAGATCTGTGATGGAGATCTTCCCATGGTAAATCATCTACACATAGGATTTCACGAATTTGCTCATCAGAGTGAACAAGTTCAGAAAATGTAGTTAAATCCGAGGTTGATGTGAAAAGTGATTCCTCACAGACCACATTCATTAAGTCTTTTTCGGTTGAACACGGGTCGGTAAAAGACTGCACGGCTTCATAGGCAATTTCATATGGACTCAACGGCATAAAATTACCAAATGAGTCTATTTCAGATTCAGAAGGAACGATCCAAGGATCGTCATAAAAAATAGTGTCTGATGTAATCATATGAATGGTTGAAAATGAAGATGATGCGTTGATTGGAGGAAAAGGAAAAGTTCCCAGTAAACCGGCATCTTTAACTAATCCTACTCCAACATCCTTATATGGGATAGTCGTTTTACCGACATGCTGAATACTCTCTGAAGAGGCTGGGTCAGATGAAAAGTAAGCCAGCTGGTCTATTGTTACGATCTTTCCATTATGTGGGAACTTTATTACTCGGAAGACCGATGAAATGACCGCTGTCATAGCGTAAGACCAACTTCGACCCAAGAGAAGGTTGTAGTCTAGAGGGGCATCAACCACCTCCACATCTAGACTAACGGTTTTTCCTTCAACCCCTATAGGCAAATCCTATAGAATGCTAAAAGGATGAAACCCACGGCCATCAAAGGCCTTAAGAATTGTCGGGGATTGATTTAGTGAAGGAGAACCAAGCGATCTCCAACACTATATCGACATAATACACGTTGAAGCTCCCTCATCAATTACAGTCCGATGAATAGGCCTGTTTTTGACTATCAATGGGATCTGGAAAGCCATTTGATGAGGCAAACGTGGTGTACTATTTTCTAGATCAAAGATTATTAGGTTCGGGTCCTGAACATCAACAGCTCCTATAGCCGACAAAAGTAATTTACGCTGTGCTGGGCATGATTGCAGCACTTCCAAAGCCGACATTGCTGAGGGTGAAACAGCTAAGTCCTCAACAATGTTATAATTCTGGGTCGCTCTCGCATGTGGATTGAAAGCAGACTTTCGAAGTATACCCTTGGCAGGCGGTTTGATTACTAAGTCTGGATTAGGCTTCTTGATCTGTAGTGGATCGGAACCGGGAGCTGAGGTTGATGGATTAGAATGAGAAGATTCTGCTTCTTTGCCATCAACAGGAATTTTACTACCGTAATCTTGCGATCGAGTCGCAATCCTTACATGGGACATCATCAATATGGGTTCTTCATTGGCACTCGAGGAAGAACCTATCATCTTGCTATCTTGATTTGGAAATGGATCCTTCAAAACAGCAGGAGTTTGGGAACCTTTGACGATTTTCGCAACCTCTACTCGATGAGGGCAGTCTCTTGTAAAATGTTCTTCGTCACAAATGAGACATGGATAACGAGGTTTGTGCTTTTCATCATTGGATTTCGCCTTTTCAGATTTCTCTTTTGAACTTTTGTCCGTTTTATTCTTCTTCTTTCATTTCTTCTTTCCACCGGATTTTGATTTAGTCGTAGATGATTCTACAACGTGAATATCGGCGGAAACCTTTGCAGAAGAATCTCCTGTCGGGGAATCAGGCAAGGTTATGATAGGAGAAGAATTCTTGGAAGACTTCTTCTTACTTTTAGTGTTAACCGTACCAATCATACCATCAGCGGCATGAGATCCCGAAGGAGCTGCAGCGATTTGATTTGACTTGGGAAGATCGGGGATATTTTCGTGTAACGTACCTGACTGAGTATAGACCAAGTCAAGGTACTGTGCTTGAGCAATGACTTGCTCCTCAGTAACAACTCCGGCTTTAGCAACATCTTCAGTGATCCTTGGCAACAAAGATTTTACAAACCACTTAGCCAAGATTTGATCCGGAATAAATACCTTCACTAAACGTCGTCGACGTCTCCACTCATGAATATGATCTGAAATGTACGTGGATTTTGATTGTTTTAGCGAAGTTAACAATTCTGTGCCATTGTCATATCGGACTGGCAACTGGAAATGAGTTAAAAACGAGGTAGCTAACTGACTAAAATTATAAAAAGTGCCTCGCGGTAACTCAATGTACCACTTGGCCGCGAGACCAATTAAAGTGCGCTGGAAAAGTCGAAGACGGATCGAATCATCTGTGATGGAGTTAGACGCACACCAGAGGTGGTAAGTCATCACATGGTTCGACGGGTCCTCTCCAGATTTACCTTCGAACTTGGGAATGTCACTGGGCAACTTATTCGGCATTGGCGGCCAAAACGGAAGATAATTAATTGGATCGTTCTTTAGGCGCGACAAGTCTGGTAAGTCCAAAGTTGCGATAAACGGTAGCTTCCGATTAGGATCCCTAAAACTCTGGGTCATAGACCAACCCCAGGAGGAGGATATCCAGGATAACTAGGAATATGAATCGCGTTTGGGATATTGTATCCTCCTGGAAAACCAGGATTAACCGGACCGTACTGGTGTTGTTGTGGTTGTTGATAAGTGTACCCAGGATACGGTTGATACTGATAAACTGGCTGCTGGATAGCAGGACCGAATTGGTACTGTCCCTGGTACGGTTGATAAGTGAATTGTGGTTGACTTGTGACAACCGTACTTAAACCAGGTTGTCCTACAGGCATCTGAACCGTAGTTTGAATCATGGATCCAGACGATGGTAAAGATGTCTGAGGAGTATATACAGGAACAGTAGAAACCGGAGCTGTCGATACTCCAGAAGTAGGTGGGGTAGATTGAACAGATGTTGCGGCAGTTGCAGCAGTCGTTTGAGATGGAGTACGAGGCGAAGTAGGCCCAGACTGAGAAACTACCGAAGGTACAGAAGTTTGAATATTAGACTGGATTGGTTGCTGGGGTGAACCAGAAACTAAGGGTTGTCCAGTTTGAGATGACAACTGTACATTTGGCTGCAACACCTGTTGAGTTTGCGATGGATCCCACACTATGTTCATTCTGGGGTACTGACCCATAACAGGTTGAGAATATTGAGATCCAAAACCGGGTTGAGGGTAGGATTGATAATTGAAAGGTACATTTCCCGTTCCTTGAACATAATATTGACCTTGGGGTGGTTGGAAACCTTGGTTCGAGTACTGACCTTGGGGTAGATACCCTTGAGGCATGTACTGATACTGGGGTTGACCTTGAGGTATAAATTGATACTGGGGTTGACCTTGGGGTACATATTGAGTCTGGGGTTGACCTTGAGGAACGTAATGCACCGTAGGCACGTACTGTCCTTGAGGTTGCCCCCCAGATGCAAATTGTGTACCTTGAGGTTGCCCCCCAGGCGTTAATTGAGGCTGCCCCCCAGGCAGTAACTGGCCACCTTGAGGTTGAGAATTGGGAATAGAACCTGACATCATAAGAATGTCTTCTACGCTCAATGGCTTTGCACCATTGCTTCCAATGAATAACCCTTGTTCAATGGATTGAGGAGATGCTCCCGAAAAAGTACCAGAAAGTGACTGATACCCAGAGGGAACAGAAGGACCGCCGTACAAAAAAGATTCAGGCGATTGAGTAAACATGGACGACTGACCTGACATATTTACGGGAGTATAAAAACCCCTAGGATGATAAGGAGCACGAGGTGGTGAAAAACTTAATACTGGGTTTTCCAAATAATTAGTTAAAGAAAGATACCAAGTAGTACTTCTAGGTGGACTATAAAAAATTGATTCACGCTCCCTTAGATCAATAACAGGTTGATTTTCAGGGATAGGGATGCCTACTTCTTCTTCCGGAGCAAGTTCTTCAATAGCTATCAAACCAGAAGGAAGATTTTCGGTGATTACTCTTTCTACCCTAGGTGAATTAGGAGCACTAGAAGTTGGAGAGACAAACCCCGATGTTGGAGTAACAGGTTCAGATATCTCAGGTTCTTCACCTATATCACTAGTAGATGAAAAGCTACCAGCAAGTTCGGAAACTGAAATAGACTCAGGATTATAGCCTGTTACTAGAGTTTGGTAATCAGGATGTACAACCAATGAAGACTCTTCTTCCTCAGGTGACCCAACTTTACTACCACTAGGAGTTACGAGGACTTTCAAGCCTTCAAGCTGGCTCGGGACTTCTTCAGGAGGTTCGCCCCGAAGTCTACGGGACTTCCTCAGTAAATCAGCCACGGTTACAACCTCAGGAGACTGGCCCCGAAGTCTACGGGACTGTCTTGGTAATTCAGCCACAGTTAAAAACTTTTAACTACTTCACACGCAAACAAAGTAAAATCTCAATGAAAAACACCTAAAGCCTCTAAAGAACCAAACAAATTTGAATCACACGCCTAAAGAATCTAGAGATCAAACACACACAAACAGTAACTTTCCGGACCGAAAACACTAGTTGGTGATGAAATCCAACATCGTAGAATTCAGTACAGAAATGGCGGTTGGAACAGTTACCCCGGCAACCTGCTTAATGAATAGACTGGACCAAGTTCCTCCACTTTAACCGTCTCGAGTGAAGTGAACCCCCCAGAAAATCCAAGTGAGTCTAGCCGACGTCTGCTCCAGGTACAGTGGGATCTTCCCACCACTGTCACCTTAGGAAGAAACCTAAAGAATATGGTCACTAAGGCTACCAACTGAGACAAATACACCTGGGGGAACAGTCTACGATCCGATACGCATGCAAGGGCAGAGTAGCAAGCTCAATCCCCTTGAAGGCTCCTTGACATAATCCAAGGTTTACCAACAAGTGACCCCAGGCTCCTCGACAATGGTTAATCCGAGGTTTACCGTTTTTAATACGTGAATATCTGGCGTCGTTCCCAATGAGGAAGGATTGATTCCCACACTGGTTCGGACACGATCTCGTGCTTCTCCTTTAAGAGGAGATTTCCCAGAGCATAAATGCAACAATTGGATTTCTTCCTACCACAAGATACAACTACTTGTTTGTTTTTACTGTCTTGGAGAGTTAATTACTCTCCTACTCCAAGACACTAGCCTAAGCTAAGTTGGTGTATCAGAGCCCTAGAAATAAAATGTTACTAAGTGAATTTTACTTTAAGCGTTAATTTTAGTGGTTGTTGTTTAAGTCAAGAGGTGGTGGAGATGAAACTCGTGGTGTAAAGACTCGACTCGAAATCACTAAAAAGATGCACCTAAGATGATTTAAACAATCTTTTCTCTTCGATGAACTTCTAAACTAAGAAAGAGTTTGAGAATGCAAATACTTTGTAAACACAAATCTTTCTCAATCAAACAAATTAAAAGAAGAGCTTTTCCCTTTCCAAAGCACTAAAAAACGAGACAACTAGCTATTTCACACAAATTTCCCTTTTCTTTTCAAAGCACTCAATCACTACAAAAACAAACTTTTCCAAAAGAGATTTTTTTATATTTTGTAAATAAAACACTCAAAACTAATGAAAATGACTAACTTTGAGAGCTACAAACTATAAAAAGCTACTTGAAGTCAAAGCCTAATAAAAGTCTTTTTGAGGATGTTTTACTCAGCTAAATGTGAGCTAAGGACTAATTTATGCAGAATCACAATTAGTCAAAAAACAACCAATCTTTCGTTTTCTTTTTATAAAAGTGAAAATTCCAAACTTTCAACTACAAGCCTTTTGAAATTTTGAAATGAGAAAACTCAAAGTGAATTCCTCAACAAGGGGAGATTTCATAATCGGTCAGCCTCACAAGAAGACCAGTAGACACCAAGGTAATCTGAGGTCCCTAGGGCTTCTAAGCTCAGAGCCACTACACAACCAAAAACTAAAAAAAACCCAACAAGCAAAATTCCTAGGAATTCCACCTAAAACCCTAACACTAATGAAATTAAACCAAGGAAAGTTTTTGACAGGGAACAAGCAGGTCTGGGCAATGGCTAAAACATATAAACAAATTCTAAACTGATAAAAAGAGGAAAATTTAAAATTTTTCAAATTTTTGACAGGGTACGCAGGAAACCTGTTTACACAGGTGCGTCTACGCTCTGTGCACAAAGGAAAAGTGCGTACATGTACGCACTGTGCCTAACTCAGAGGGTGCGTACCTCTCCCAAAACTATGAAAAATGAAAAATAACTCAAAATTAACTAAATTCACCCAATCCCACAATCATTAAGTCAAAAATAGAAACAGGAAAAATAGTTTCTCAGGTCAAAGTATAGACAAAGAAAACAATCAAGTCCCCAGTGGAGTCGCCATTTTGTCGCGCGGAATGAGTCGATCTTGCGGACAAGATAGACCTTCCTAGAATCTAAAGAAGACCTAACGACAAGCAGACCAACCAGACACTATCTTTCTCTAAATATGCTTCAATTAACAATAGCAAACAAAGGTTTTTTAGGGCCTACCTTTGGTCCAACGCAAGCTTGTGGATGCCCTCGCTCCTTTGATCCAAATGAGCTCCTTTTCGCGAATCTGCAAACACAAACAAGGCAAACACATTAAATAGCACCTGAAAAACCAATTGCATAAAACATATTTAACATGAAAGTCAAGGAGTCCATGAAACAAATAACATAAGATACTTGTTGAGAAAAATGAGTTTGATTGTATTAATTCAAAAGAAGAAGAACCTTACAACCTTTGCCTTGACGATGTACAAGCTCCTCCCAGGGTCCAACAAGATGTCTCCTCTACTTTGACAAGTTTCACTCACTCTCCAATGGAACCAAGAGGTATGTGATCACTCCTCTCAAGCTCAACCAAAGAGTCTTAATTTCACCAGCATTTACCCTCAAAATGTTCAACTTCTAACCTCCCTAGTCCTCACCCCAATGCTTGTATTTATAGTGCAATGGAGGGAAGTTACTAGGTCCTCCTTCAAAGGGATAAATCCCTCCTTCAAAGGGATAGCTCCTTTAGTCAAGGGATTAGCTCCTTCTCTTTTGGGATGCATGAACCACCTCAGAGCGAACAATCCACATCAAAATTCCTTCTAGAAAACTCTAGAATTAACCCAAAGTGAGTTTTTTAAGATAAAAATTGCACCTTTTGACTTTCACAGGGGTCCGCACCTACACCGTTAGGAACAGAGCAGGTAGGTACGCAACTTTTGTACACATAAGGTGCGGGACCGCAGGTGACCATAGGAGAAAGTGCGGAACCAGAGTTACATTGATTTTTAATGTCTTTCTCCCACTTCCAAAGCTTGATTTGAAGAGCTGAGGTCTTAGACTTGCTTAGGAGGACAGTACAAGTGATGATAGACCCATACTGACTGCAAACAATCATGGTGATGATATTTTTGTGTAACACTTTGTAAAGACACTCCTTCCTCTTCTTCACTTGGAATAGAATTTAGATACTACTTTTCCTCTATCTCTTTTTTCTATTATAGATGGTTGTCCATCTTCATAAAAGCCTGCAACTATAAACAACTTGTCAGATTTAAATCATAAGGCTTTGTGGCCTCATTTGATGCTTCAGATATCAAATCCTCATGTTGATCTAAACTTCCACAATAGTTCATGAGACTTGCAATAAGTCTTTCCTTCTCTTCATCCCCCTCTCCAAGTATGTCTCCTTTCTCTGGTATAAGAATTTCATCCACAATTATGTTAATTGTGATTTCTTCAGTATTTTCTTCATAAGGAAACTCTCCATCATCTACACCTGCATGACCTACATTCTAAAACATTTCATTAGTTTTAAAATCAAGAGATCCCTAAATCTCATCAGCTCCTTCATCCCCATATTCACCAAGGATATGTCCTTATTCTGGTTCGCAATAGTGAACATTAATCTCTGATGCCTGAGATCTCTCCTCAACCAAGCACATGACCTGTGCTTCAGCTTCTCCTGCAACTTGTGCCAATTTACTTTCTTCCATGGAATCCATCCACATATTTGGTCTTCCTCACCTTCTTATAGTAGTTCCATTAGTACATTCAACTGTACTTTTATCTCAACAATTTCTCGATCAACTTCTTCATGACTCATCCTTCTCTTTATGACATTTGCTTTGGCATCTTATTTTCTTCTATTGTGGCTTCTCCCTGAACCCATAACATGACTATCAATGGTCATATTCCTTATTTCTTTGTGAACTTTAACTTGTCCACTTGTAGACTGCCTCCAAGCCTCTACAATAATAAGTTACTCCTTAACTTTCTACAATACCTCTCCAAGTTATCCTTGAGCCTATGCTTTTGGTGTATTTGGTTATCTCCTTTACAACCTCTTGAGATTCTCTGCACCTTTTAGGCTTCTGCAGATCTTCATTTCCTCTAAGAACATCCACTTGTCCTCCTCCTTCCATCCTCAGTTGGAACTTGTAAAGGTTGTTTGCCACAGCCTCCAAGAACTTCTTTGTTCTTGGTTACAGTCTTCCTATTGCAATCATCCTCAACATTGGAACCTATAATAAAAAATTTACCTCATAAATTAGTTGAAAACATAAAGACCAATTTACCTATGGTTCGACCTCATTCAAATATATATTTTTGTCACAGTGTCCTCTAATATTTTTGTTGGCTCCAGTGTTGCAACTGCTACTGTTGAAAATCTTATACTATTCTTATATAGTTCTACTTTCCTCCCAAAGTAGAAATTCTCTCCATACCCTCAAAGAAATAAATGTTCTTTCTTTTTCTCCAACATCCCAATCCATGCAACCTCAATATAAATTGAAATTAAAAACATATTTATCTCATTCAAATTATGAAATCTGAACTGTTGTGAGCTCCAAATATCTCCATTTCAACGAACAACTCTACCCTGCCTCATCCTTCTAGAGAGAAAACTTGCCTTAATACCTCTTGATAGTACGAAAAATCCACTTTTCCTGCAAAGTTCCACTTCTTGGGTCTCACACTCCTCAATCGATTAATTCACAACCTACACGCATTAATAATTTAAGGTCTATGTGAATTTTTTTTCACATGCCCCCAATTGTTGTTTCCCATGTTTTAACTATCAGTTTGGCTTGGTCTTCAATTCAATGCAATCTATTCTCAAATATGGATGATATGAATACCTATTTACCTCAACATCAAGTCAATTTACTCTCAACAAGTTTTGCGTGCAATATAATCCTTCCACGAACTCAACTCCTCATAAATCATACTCTACGGAAAATCAAGTCTGTCAGCTACCGGAAGTGGGAATTTCTATAGAAAATGGCTAGAATTTCAACATAGGTGAACTACTAGAATAATGAATTTCAGTAGTTTATTTCCATAATTTCCTATAGGTGATTAAAGCATTGGATTCAACAATGAATTGAAATGGATTTCTTCCCCAGATGTTTATTTCTCCAAATCACCCAAAATTCACCTTTTTTAACCACCATCGAATGCCTTTGGCTCAAATATGGGCAATTTCTTCACTCAACATTGAATCCTCAATGATTTCGTAACGTTTCCTCCCAATCCTCATCAGATCTTCAACAAGTCTTCTCATTTATTCTACAAGGATTTAATCATGCAAAATCCTTCTCATCCACGCACAGTGAATTCTACAGTATGTACACAATTTTTCTCTTGATCCAATTAACCATAAATTGTCCTTAATCCTTACATAGGATTACTTCTTCAAGTAACAAAATTATAAATTAATCTATCATCAATTTTAGGCTTCACACAGACGTTGAAACTCTACTAATTCTAGATTTCACAAAGACTAGAATTCTTCTGAACCACACAGATACAAACACAATCCATGAACACAATAAATGTATTAAAACTCTATTTCATTAATTAAACATGTCCATACAACATGGGTGGGACTACTGCAAATTGATTCCAAACACCGAAACTCCAGAGGTCGAAGTTGGTGATCAGATTTGCTTTCATGTTGATTGTATCCTCCTACACTACGAGCATATAGATGAAACCTCCAAAGATTTGAACACGGGTGGGACTACTGCAAATCAATTCCAAACACCAAAACTCCAGAGGTCGGAGTTGGTGATGGGACTTTCTTTCATATTTCTTGTATCCTCCTACATTACGGGTGTATGGATGACACCTCTGGAGATTTGAACATGGGTGGGACTATTGCAAATCAATTCCAAACACCAAAACTCCAGAGGCTGGAGTTGGTGATGGGAATTGATCTCATATTTCTTGTATCTTCCTACACTACGAGCGTATGGATGACACTTCCAGAGATTTGAACGCGGGTGGGACTACTGTAAATCGATTCCAAACACTAAAACTCCAGAGGCCGGAGTTGGTGACGGGACTTGATTTCATATTTCTTGTATCCTCCTACACTACGAGTGTATGGATGACACCTCCAGAGATTTGAACATGGGTGGGCTGCAAATTGATTCCAAACACCAAAACTCCAGAGGCTGGAGTTAGTGATGGGACTTGATTTCATATTGGTTGTATCTTCCTACACTACGGGCATATGGATGACACCTCCAGAGATTTGAACACGGGTGGGACTACTACAAATCAATTCCAAACACCAAAACTCAAGAAGCCAAAGTTGGTGATCAGACTTGCTTTCATATTGCTTGTATCCTCCTACAATGTGGGCATATAGATGACACCTCCAGAGATTTGAACACGGGTGGGACTACTGCAAATAAATTCCAAACACCAAAACCCCAGAGGTCGAAGTTGGTGATGGGACTTGCTTTCATATTACTTGTATCCTCCTACACTACGGGCATATGGATGACACCTCCAAAGATTTGAGCACGGGTGGGACTACTGCAAATCGATTCCAAACACCAAAACTATAGAGCCCAGAGTTGGTGATGGGACTTTCTTTCATATTTCTTGTATCCTCTTACACTACGGGTGTATGGATGAAACCTCTAGATATTTGAACAAGGGTGGGTCTAATGCAAATCGATTCCAAACACCAAAACTCCAGAGGTCGGAGTTGGTGATGGGACTTGCTTTCATATGGCTTGTATCCTCCTACACTACGGGTGTATGGATGACACCTCCAGATATTTGAACACGAGTGGGACTACTGCAAATCGATTCCAAACACCAAAAATCCAGAGGCCGGAGTTGGTGATGGACTTGCTTTCATATTACTTGTATCCTCCTACACTATGGGTACATGGATGACACCACTAGATATTTGAACACGAGTGGGACTACTACAAATTGATTCCAAACACCAAAACTCCAGAGGCCAGAGTTGGTTATGGGACTTACTTTCATATTTCTTGTATCCTCCTACACTACATGCATATGGATGACACCTCTAGAGATTTGAACATAGGTCGGACTACTGCAAATCGATTCCAAACACCAAAAATCCAAAGGCCGGAGTTGGTGATGGGACTTGCTTTCATATTGCTTGTATCCTCCTACACTACGAGCATATGGATGACACCTCCAAATATTTGAACATGGGTGGGACTACTGCAAATTGATTCCAAACACCAAAACTCGTAGATTAGAAGAAAGGTAGATTTTCCTAGATCCCCAAATCATTACCTGATTTCTTCCCTAAAGCTCTCATGATTTATTCCATAAATTTCTCATGTTTTTCAAGGTAGATTTGCTTTTTCCCTATGGATAAAATCTTTCCTATCCACAACTTTTCTAAAAATCTAACTTATCTAGTTCTAAAATTCATAAAATATATCAACTTGGAAACTTTACAATTTATTTATATAGAAGAATATAAATTCTTCTAAAAATTCATGACCCCTTCTTAAAGCTTTGTTACATCGAATACTTAATGGCTTGGAAGCTCTAATGCTCTTGCATCATAGGGACAATACTTTAGCATTTACTTCATCTTTCTTCCCCAATTCTTCTTCTCTTGCAAGTGTTTGATCTTCTACATCTACCTTGTCATTTGATTTTATTGTTGCTTGTGAATTTATCTTATTCTTTACCTCAACTTTAGCTTTATCGTTCTTTTGAGCTTTGGATTTCACTTCTACCATTGCTTGTGCATTTGTCTTATTCTCTTTCTCAACTTTAGCTTTATCTTTTTCAAGGTTTCAATTATCTTATTTCTTACTCTTCTCTCCTATAATGCTTGAAATATTATAGTAACCCTCTCTTTTTCTTCCCTCTTATTTATTTCCTTCTATTTTACTAATGACCAAAACTTACCATCACTCCATTAAGTGAATGCATGTCTCTTTGGTTCTTCATATTCATTTCATTGTGACAATAAATGAGTGAAACTTTCACTTTAGACTTTTGTTTTTCTAAAAATCCCAATGGATCATGTATTTGATATATTATGAGGGGAAAGTGATATGCTCCCATTTTTCTCCCCTTCCATTTTTTCCTATGAATAATCAATCAACCCATTTAAATTTACAAACAAATAGGCATGCATTAAAACCATGTGGGGCAGTTTTATAGTTACTTTGTTTGATTACTAGCTTGTTAAAACATGGGTTGGCAATGTCTAAGGAGGTTTTGTTGCTTTATAAACCCTCATATATGTAGAACTCTCATATATGCATGAGTTTCTAATCCTTTACCACAAATTTATAGCCTCTTCAAACAATATTTGACATGGCTTACAATAGATAATCTCATATAAGGATGAAAATCAATCACAAATGTGAGCATAGTTGTGCATATACTTATGCTCCCAAAGATCTTTACAATATACATTAATTGGAGACTTATTGAGTGTCCAAGGCCAATCCATGGCTATCAATAAATTAGAGGCATATACTACATCCAAGAGGTAGAGAGGCATATAAAATTCTTGAGGAGTTGAGGATGAATCAAGCTTTCCTTTTTTAACAACTTCATCTAGTGAAAATGATAGAATGGTTGGCTAGTCAAAGATAGTCCCCTAGTCTATGAGGGATTCCAAATCAATGGTGCTTAAACTGCCTTCACATGTGTAGATGATTTTTCCCCATACAAACTATAGAAAAACTAAGCAACATATGTATATGTAACTTTGAAATTGTTAGTGGGAAATGCTTAGGTAACTCTGGCTTTAAATGTCCTTCCTTCTTCATATCAATTGACTAACAATTCATAACAATTGTGCATGTGCATGAATTTCTACAGACATTCATTCATAAAAGACTTGTGAATTTAAAATATGCCCCTAGATTAGTAGGTAAGAATGATGCTATGCAATTTCCATGTTCATTAAATTTGTAACACCCCGCCTCATATTTACCCTCTCTAACCTGCTCACCAAGGTGAATATGAGATGAAAGTTACTATGTGTGACCTGATTTCGAAGATGCACTTATGGAGAATGGGGTCCACATGTCCATAAATGATTGCAAACACCCAGTGACACATGATCACACTGTTACCGACCTACTTGACCCAAAACTATTTCTTTTTAGTTTTGTTTCCATTAATTTAACACAACTTTCTATGTTTGGTAGTTTCTCGAGTTCTAAACTTCTGAGGTCGTTTTGAGGGACTAAACGACATTTTTTTAGGGGAAACGGAGAAACTAGAAAGGTGCCAAATGTTGTTACATAGATTTTATTTTTGGTCTCCTCATGGAGATCTTCAAAGTGATATATTATGATAGTCAAAAAAAGATCGTATTCCAAAGTTATGACCCCAAGAAGTTGGACGTCCAAATTACTCATATATACAAACATGTGTACATAGTACTTGTAGGTCATAAATACATATTTGTTCACTGATTCAATAAGCTCACGAAAGAATCAATAAGAAGTCTCTATGCCCTCTCTAGTTAGCTACAACAACACTAGTTAGCCCATGCATTCATCAACCATTCAATAAATTATCAAAACATGGCAAGAGCCATAGATAGAATACATCATATAACTAGCATATACCCAAACTAGAAACCATGGAAAATCAACCATAATGGCAACATGATAACTAGTACAAGTGCTCATAGATCGTGCTGATAGATCACAATAGGAAAATAACTCGTATTAACATATGAAAATTCCAACCAAGTCAGGGACTTCCATGTACCACCCAACCATATATTGGGTTGAACCAAATATCTCTTTCAGCCAATCACCCCCGCGCCATATTCTGAGCATGAATGTGGGATCATAAAGGTTAAATCAAAACAAAACCAACCAGGGTTTCTAGAGGCCAAAATGCCTCAACCCTCAACCATAGTGATCTCACCTATAAGGTCCATAAATTACTAAAATCAACTAGATTGTTCTCTATCCAAGTTGTTCAGGGCTCCAAGAACTAGTAACTCAACCCACAACTAAATCAGGGCTCCAAAGCGTTTGTTCCAACCCACAGCTCCAGGGACTAATAACTCAACCCACAAGGCTTCAAAGTGTTTGTCCCAACCTGTTGGCTCCAAGAACTAGTATCTCAACCCAAATTGTTCCAAGGCTCCAAAGCATTTGTCCCAACCCACAACCATAGGGAACCTGAGAACCAATCAGAAAAACAAGTGGGAAACCCACAAAACCATGGCTATCTAGGAAATGGAAAGGCAAGGTTGAAACCACTATCAATCCAGGAAAATCTCCATGCCAATGACAACACATAACTAAGGAACCACATGCATATACCATGCATCTAAAAATCAACAAGGAAATCACACATGCAACCTATTACTTACAAAGTATCCCTGGTGTAGTTGTTGATCCAATTGTCCCCTTTACGCTCCCTTGTATTCCTTTGCTTTCTTTATCCAATCCAATTGAATGCTAGATTTCTCCAAGAATGCTCCAAGAATGCTCTAAGTGTGCAAGAGTATGAGAGTGAGAGAATTAACTAGAGCTCCACCACCAAAACTATCAAAAGCTAGCCAAAACCTCACCAAAAGCTAACACTAACAAAAGCTTTGAATTGTTTCTCTGATGCCTTTTTATGATTGATTACCCTTTTTGTCTTCATTTTCCTTCATATTTCATCTAATTTCCCTCTCATGCAAATGTGTGCCTCTTCACCTTCCTTTTCTCCTATTTTCCTTTATTTTCATAATTAAATGCCAATTATTTCCTCTTTGTCTTTGCCATTTCCTTTACCAATTTCCATATCCATTATTAATCCACAAGTGATGAATGCTATAGTTTGTTTCCCACCATTCAACTTGGAATATGTGTCCCATGACCTTGATTATATTATATTTACAGGGAAAATCAACCAGGGGATGTTACAAACCCCTCCCCTTGGGGGAACACCATTGTTGGTGTTCATTGACGCTTATAACTAGAAAAAACATGTTTCCCATGGAGCTTTATAACAAATATTCATGCAACATTTACATCATACCAAACTACTGAAACCATGAACACCATACTGCTTATTGGAGCTTTATAACACAACTTGATGAAGCATTTACAACATATTTCTTATTGGAGCTTTATAACATAACTCATTGCAGTATCTTCAATACATAAATGCATATATAAAAATAAACCAAAACAAATTTTCTCAACCAACAAATAAGGAAGGATACATAGCCCACATATGATCAACTATCTCCCATGTAGCTTCATCAGGCCCAAAGTGCTTCCATTGCACTTTAACTTACTCGATTGATCTGTTTGGGAGCATGAGTTTTTTCCACTACAATATGCATTGAGGTTCTGGCTGGAACTCTCCCTCTGGTTCCACCCGCAATACAGACCAATCAATGACATGATCAACATCCTGCACATATCTCTTAAGTAATGAAACATGGAAAACACCATGTACTTTCATTATTGGCGGCAATGCAAGTCTGTAGGCCACTGGTCCAATCCTCTCAAGGATATTAAAAGGCCCACAATACCGAGGTGCTAGCTTGGTAGATAATCCAATACTCAAGGAGCTCCTCTTAGGCTTGATGCGCAAGTACACATGCTCCCCAACCTGAAACTCCTTGAATGCTCTATGTTGATTTTCATAACTCATGCATTTCTTGTGCTTCCTATAAATTTTGTTTAATAACCAACATTTCCTACTCTATCTTAGCATACATGTATGGTCCGATTAACACCCTATTCACTAGATAACTCCAGTTGAAGGGAGTATTACAACTCCACCCATAAAGAGCCTCAAATGGAGTCATCCTCAAGGATTCCTGATACCCCTTATTATATGCAAACTCAACCAATGGAAGATACTCTTGCCACTTCCTCTATTGAGGCATGCCATACATCTTTAACATATCCTCAAGAATCATATTAATCATCTTTGTTTGTCCATCTGTCTACGTATGATAAGTTGTGCTGAAGGCTAACTCTATCCACAAACCTGCAAACAACTCCTTCCAAAAATTGGAAGTGAACTTGGCATCTCTATCTGATATGATCTTCCTGGGAACACTATGCAACTCACTATCTCCCTAATGAAGATTTGAGATGTCTCACTAACTGAATTAGTAGATTTCACTGCAATGAAGTGAGCTACCTTGCTCAATATTTCAACCACAACCATGATGGAATCATGTTGCTTCAATGTCCTTGGAAAACTTGTAATGAAGTCCATGGAAATTACCTCTCGTTTCCACTCTGGAATTAGATTTGGCTAGAACAAACTAGTTCGGTGCTTTGACTCCGCCTTCACCTGCTGACAATACAAACACCTCTCGATGAAATCAACCACGTCTTTCTTCATATTCAACCAATAGTATAACTTCTTAATGGCTATCAAAGTCTTCTGATATCCCAAGTGACTTGAATATGGCTTGACATGGAATTCCATCAAGATAAGCTTCTTCAACTCACTACTATCCAATACATAAATCGTGATCTTGAATATGACCAAGCCATCTGCCATGAGGTGATACTCCTCATCCCTATCACCTCCACCCTACTACTGCAATCTCTGCTTCAACTGCTGGTACCTGTAATCATGCTTCCCTGCATGTAAGATCTCTTCCTACAAATCTGTCCCATATGAACTCACAGCTGAAATGTGACTCACCTGCACTTTCTGACTAAGAGCATCTACAACCCTGTTCTCCTTTCCCTTGATGTACCTGATCTCAAAATAAAACTCACTAAGAGTAACCAACCATCTGGCTTGTTTGACATTCAGATTGGGTTGTTCAAACAAGTACCTTAGTCCACTGTGATCACTCATTAGAACAAACCTCCTGCCAAGAAGATAATGTCTCCACATATTTAATGCATGAATGATAGTTTCCAACTCAAGATCATGAGTCACATAGTTCTTCCCATGCTCATTCAACTTCTTTAAATCATAGCATACCACATGTCCTTCTTGCATCAAGACTCCTCCAAGTCCTTCCTTGTAAGCATTTGTACATACCACAAACTCCTTATTAGGATATGCAATCTTCACGATTGGAGCATTTGTAAGAAAATTCTTCAATTGTTGCACACTCCTTTATCCATTCAAACTTCTTTCCTTTTCTCTACAAAGATGTGATAGGATAGCCACTCTTTGAGAAGTTTTTGATTAACCTCCTATAATAAGTTTCTAGTGCCATAAATGATCTAACCTCATCCACATTCCTAATAGTTACCCACTCCATGATAGGTTTAATCTTTTTTGGGTCTAGTATTGTCATGTCCTTGGAAACAACATGTCCCAAGTAATGAATTCCAGTTTGAAAGAAACTACACTTGTTGAGGTTGGCATACAACTGATGTGCTCTCAACAATATCAATACTACTCTCTCAACATCTATGAATCTTCTTGTACAAACAAACCACTCCTATCACAGAAACATGAATAGTACACATGAAAGTAGTCGGATCATTAGTAAGACCAAAAGGAACCATCACAAACTCATAATGTCCATACCACGTGCGTAATGCAGTCTTGTAAATGTCTTCTTCTTTGATGCGCACCTAATGATATCTCGATCTCAGATCAATCTTTGAAAACACTACTGCTCCCTTCAACTGATCAAACAAGTCATCGATCCGCGATAATGGATACTTGTTATTGATGGTCACCTTGTTCAGCTACCAGTAATCAATGCATAATCTGAGAGTACCATCCTTCTTCCTGAAAAACAATATAGGTGCACCCCAATATGACACACTTGGCTTTATGTATCCTTTATCAAGCATCTCCTGAAGCTGCAACTTTAATTCCACCAACTCTGGAGTACTCATCATGTACAGTGCCTTTGATGCCGATGTTGCTCCTTTTACCAACTCAGTAGAGAAATCCACTTCCTTATGAGGTGGTAACTTTGGGATCTATGTAGGAGACACATGCTGAAACTACTGCAACAATGAACACTTCTTCAAGACTTCATCATCCTCAACATCCTTCCCTTTATCAATAGAATTATGCACTACAAATAGTACACATCCTTTCCGACAACTAAGCTTTGCCTATCGATCTATAATGATCCTCACTAATGTAGGCTTCTTCTTTCCCTACAAGATTCTCCTTTCCTCATCATCATCTAGGAACTCAATAGACCTATCATATAAATCCACTTTAGTGCTATGAATGAACAACCAATCCATGCCCAAAAGCATACTATATGATCCTAAAGGAAACACATTTAAATGTGTTGATGTAGGCATACAATTCAACTCAAACACACAATATATCAACCAATGATGAACTCTTATCTTGGTCCCTATAACCAATTGTACCAACCAAGATTATGCATGCACTTCTTTATTCAAGCAACACTTATCCACCAGGTCGAGACTAATATAACTATAATTAGATCCAAGATCAATCAAAATAAAAACAACTTGATCATGAAGCTTACCTTCCATCTCAATAATGGATGTTAATTATTGTCTTGCCTGCTGTCCACCATTGCATGAATCCAAGAAATACTCTTCCCAACATCCCCAAATTTTTGTGCTTCATGTGCACTGTAAATCTGAGGTCTACCACCCTTATGTTGTGGACTATCTCTCATGCGATGCTCTCCACCACAAGTCCAACACCTCAAAGGTTGTCTGCCATTGCTTTTGTTTTTCTCCTCAGGCTGGAATCCATGTCCCTTTTCAACTACATTGAACTTCTTATAAGGTTCTACATTCTTCTTATCACCCGCATCCTAAGGTCTTCCTCGCTTCTTAGCCCACTTTCATGTAGTCTTCTCATTACCTTTTGTTGAAGCCTCGAAATTCACTGCAACAACATGGGGGATAACCACCCGGTCCAGACCTTGAAAGCAACTCCTTTTTCGTTTGGTATAGTGGCTCTGACTGGGGATAATGGGACCAGTTTCCCAGAAAGGATTGATTTGATAATGTTGATGGGATGATATAGGATGTAACAGGAAATGATTCAACTAAGTGTAATCTAATCTAACTACTAAACACATGCATATATCTTAATATAACATTATCTAACTATAAATATACTCAGGAATAAAATAAGATATGCGATCTACAATGATGTCTTACAACAATTGGTAATAAAGATAATTCAACTACCAAGAGAAATGAAATCATTTAACAATAATTGTTTTGGATTAATAGTTAAACAAAACAATTGAGATAAATATATTCATATAAAATCATTCATGTATTCAAAACAGAATCAGAGCTAACATCATATAGAAGTGCAATAATGCAAAACTATAATTCTGACTTTCATACATAAAACAATCGAGAGAAGAAGTATTGCTTAATACATAAATAAAACATAATCATATGATAAAAGTACCATATATGATAAGTCCTGCTCATGTGCTTCAACAATATTGACCCAATTTCATTCAATCCAACACATTCTAAGAGTATAGAAGTGCATTTCAGTAGAGCATGCTAGATATTTAAAGAAAAATAGATCATGTTCCATTCATTTCATCAAAACCTTCTCAAAAGTATAGAAGTGTAATGTCTTGAAAAGTGTTTTTGATAAAAATTTCTGGACCCTCTCTAAATGCATGAGAGGGGTTTAAATACTAAAATACTTGCCTCAAAATAGATTATTACAAAAATAGTTGAGGAGGTTTCAAACAACCTTCCTCAGAATGGGCAAAAATAAAACTAAAAATAAAATTAAACTAATGACTAGCTCCTTTGAACTTGAACTAAGTTAATCTGCTAACTTGATCTCTGAGGTTGCAAATATCGATCATTGGCTTGAGTTGAGGTGACTGGCTGATTGTAGATTTCAACTGCCCAACAAATATGGCATTTGTCAATGCTGGCACCATCTTTTGTGTAGAGGTTGTTAAACATTGCAGAGTCATCCACTGGTTGTGTGGTTTTACTAGAAATTGCCAGTATGTTTCCCAATTCAGCCTGGTTAGCTGTTTAATTGCCTCTTCCTTTTCTTGCACTGTCTATTTCCATTGCTGCTCTAGTTGTTTAACATTCGGTAGAAACCTTGGTACACACTCCTTAACAAGGTTGGCACCATGGAGGTTTTCATTTACGGCTTCTATTATGCTGCTTGTTGTTGATATTGCTATCGTTGTCACCCTTTCTGTCTGTCTCAACCAAGAATCCCAATCCATAAACAGAATATCTTTGTGGGACTCTTCCAATTTTGGTAGGTCAGCCTTTCTTCCATCCTCAGATTCTTGCCAGGTGATAAATTCAGAAACCTTTTTGTGGATTTATTCGTACTCAAACCTCATATCAATTACTTGGTTCATTAATTTATCATTGGTCTTGCAGTAAGGATTTATTTGCGAGATTTTTTGGTAGAATATTTCTTCTTGTTGCATTAGTAAGGAATTGAGGCTGACTGCTTCTTTGATGAATTCATCAATTTGCGGGTTGTCTTTGAATTTATCCATCATGGCTTGCATTTGTGAATCCTTTTCTGATAAGTTGGCCTGGTGTTGTACCCTCATCTACTCAAATTCCCTTTGGAGCTGGGCTACTTGTAATTTTGCTTTCTAATTAGTTTTTTATTGTTCTAATTGCTTTTCAAGCAGCATAATTTTCTGCTCCTTTCCCTTCAGCACATTCGAACTACGACAACTTTGTGAGATTCTCTGATGGGTTGACATGTGTGTCCTTCTAGAGAACATCCATTGGTTCATTTTCTAGAGTTGTAACATCAGTAGTGTCTAGTTTCCTTTTCTTCCTTTGTCTTTTAAATATAGCCTTATGAGTAGGACTATAGAATATATCTAATGGAGGTATCTCTTCAATTCTCAAGACAATTTCAAAAGTAGGAATAATAAGAATAATCTCAATATCTTGAGTACTTGTAACTCCTTCTTCTGCTGTTTCTGGATTTGCTTTATGTTGGGTTTGCTTGGGGGTTTGCAATTTAGATGTTTTCCCAATATTTGTGTTTGTATGGATCTTCTTATTGAATTGCTCCCATTCTTCTTCCAGGTCAATGACTAGAGATTTACCTAACTGAGCTGAAGTAGAAGCAATCTCTGCCTACTTCTTTGCCAAGGCCTGTTTGGTCGTTTCCTCTGTACTTCCGGTTGTGTCTTTCTCAAATTATTTATTTGTGTTTCCTCCTCCATTTTGAGATTGTCATTCTGAGTGCTCTGACTCATGAGTCGACTTCTCTTGGGTTTACTCTGTTAGGAAACGAGCTCACAAAAAGATAGAAAAGATAGATGAATGCCTTAGAAATGGAAGAAGGACAAAGGAGTGGCAACTCGTTCAATATCCCAATTCAAACAATATTGCCACAACTTGAAGAGGAAGGAAAAATCATATTGGAACCTAGAGCAGTCACAGAAACAAGAACTTGACAGTTACAAAATCGATCAATTTCAGAGTATCTCATCAAGTGGAAGAACTTACCCGTTGAAGATTCCACATGGGAGGACAAGAATTTTATACAGAAGCATCAAGAATTACTCAAGCATTGAGGACAACACTTTTTGTAGGAGAGTGGCATGTTAGGCTCCTATACTACTAGTGTAACCCTTTATTGTTATTAGTACAACCCCCTTATTATATTGTTGTACCCATGTAGTCCCCATATTATTATTATTGTGCCCCATAGAAGCCCACTAATGTTATTATTGTGCCCTTACATTATTATTGTTATGTTGGCTCTGATTATATTATGACCCCTGAGACTCCTATATATAGAAAGGAGGTCTTGTCATTTGTATGATCCAAGAATTGTTCATTTGTGTAATGTAAAGGATGTTGCCCCCTCGAAGAGGCTAAATTCTAAGGTGTTCACCTATCTTTTCTATCTTTTTGTGTGCTCGTTTCCTAACATATTCTTCAGAATTTTCCTTTGAACTTCCCTCCAAGCTTACTCGAGGAGTTGAATCTCTTGTTGGCTCAATCTGCAATAGGTCCAATGGGACCTTCAACAGTCTCTTATTCCTATACACATGGAAAACATTAATATCTTCCTTGGTCAATGATAATGATGCCATATGTACGACTTGTGAAAATGTTTCTGCTTGTTGGAAGAGGTCATCAAAGGCATCCTCTTCATGGGTGAACTATTTGACTTTTACCATAGTAGTAAATTCCTTAGCAACGTGATTTGGGTCGTATTTCCTTCCTGGAACTGTAGCCAATTTCAGAGACATAATAATCTCTGCTTCCTTTACTACATGTCCATAATCGTGTAGTGCGAAAGCACCACATTGTAATGGGAAGGTTGGCCAAATGGCTTTCTTCTGTTCTTTCAGTCCTCTGGTTAAACCGCCTTCCCCTGTTGTCTGGTAGGCTATTTCTTTGGCCAATAGTTTGTCGGGGACATAATATGGGAGGACATGCAGAGAAGCAATGCTCCCAAAAAATCTAATGTAGGTGAATGTCTCTTCCCCGAACCATCTGGCTACTGGCAAGATATCTACTTTGGCCTCTTTAGAAAACTTAGGGGTTTTTTTTATCAAAAATTGCTTTATGAATAGGCAGCATAACACCCTGACAGATTTTATAAAAATGGGGTGGAATTGAGATTCCCACAAAATTTTATGGTATATATGGATGGGAAGCAGGTTCTGTACAATCCACTTCCATCCCATATTCGAAAACTGAGAACAAAAATAAATTGCGTCCATAACAAAAGCACTCATAAAGAAAGGGGGAAAAATCCTTGAAGAAACACTTCTCTTCTTTCTATACTCCATAATGGCTTTTGCTAAATTGTCTGATAAAATCTGACCCCAGTTCATAATTGTTGCATTAACTGCTACATCTATTAACGGGAGCCACTCCATGGAAAATTTGGTGCTATTGGGTCTATCGAATAACCTACACATCATTGCTGCTGCGAAACTATGAAGGGGAGAGATGGATGCTATTGAGTACATACCAGTTTTATCTTGTTTGAGTTTGCCTCCACTTCATCTCCAGGTTTGTGTAACATCCAACGGGTCCTCATTCTCTTTGGTGAAATGCTTAAGGAACTCTTTGTTATAGAGATTTTAAGGCTCTGGTAGCTGGTACATTAGGCATAGATTATCTGGTGAGAAAGACCCCATGACCTGTTGCCTTTTATTCTTGAAAGTTCTGTCTGAGATGTCTACCTCATCAATTACCCATTTTACCATATCCGTGTATGGTATTATCTTTGGTCTTGTAGCTATTCGGTGTAAGAATGAACATGTTGTCTCAAAATAGGAGGCGTCAAATGACTCCTAAGCATCAGTCGTGGCCTTTGTTACCAGTGGCTTGGGCTGCTCTTCTTCTAATAGGTTATACTTCCCATGTCGTGGTTCCTCCGTCCTTGCTGCATGTGGTATCGGAGAAAAGCAGTACCATGTCTGATTTCTCAGATGCAGTTGCCTTTCCCTTCTTCGCCATTATTTCTAACAATGTTTTCTATGGAGGTTTCTTGAAATGGAGCAATGGAAGTTATCGGATAAACACAAAGTGAGAATGACAGTGAGAATTAAATGATACAGTTAACCTCGAAAGGTGACAAGAAAGGAGCTTTTATTCAAAATGCAGATGAAAAGATATCAAATCATGTCGAGCCACTCTTAACATAAATGCCATTAAACTTATTAAATACGCACTAAGATCTCTTATCATTGCCTTTATTACTCATTTAAACTACCGCATCGCAAATGGGAAGGGAAAAACTTTAAGGTGGCGAGTTTAAAGTGCGAAATGCCAATTATGCGATTGCGATAATATTATCGCAATATCGCAAATCACACTATCACATTTTTGGTTGTGCGTTTTTCCGGAGTTGTTTAGAATTCTACGAGATGTGAGGTGAGTGACATACTTTTCATTTTTTTAGAGTGTACTTTGCCTAAATGAATAATTACTTTGTAAAGTGCCTTTTTACTAAGTGTCAGATTTAACTTATAGTTTATAACATTTGTTTTTATCGGGTTCGGGTTCTATTGCACTTCGAAAACTTTTGTAGTTCACAAGATTGGTTGTTAAGTAAAGTGTCACGATGTGATAAGTATTGGCTTGCTCTACTACAATATCACAGTTCACATATTATGACAGACTATGTGAGTTGTGTTTTTTGTGAAAGTCGATATGTGATTGTGATAGGCGCTTCATTTTACAACAAATGCCTTAAGTCTTAGCTTTAAATGGAAATTCTAATGATATCCTAAGTTTAATGCATGATCCCTTCCATCGCAATTCGTGGATCCTGTTTGTTAATTAACCTTTGACACACTTGCTCCAGGGATATGCGATAAAACCGAGAATTGCTACTCTTAAAGGGATTTTACTTGATATCTTAATTTATTTCTAAAAATTTAAAAATATAGCGCTTAAGTGCTATTTTTTTTTTGGAGGATTTTTTATTAAGGGTCCCCATTTATTAATAGAATATTAAATATTAAATCAATAAATGGAGGGGTTGTTGAATAGCACAACAATTGGCGATTCACTGGAAGAACCGGTTATCTCTAATAGTCTTTTGAAATTTCTAAAACTTCCAAAACAAAAATAGTTCAGAAAATAGGAATTACATGAAACCTAAGAGAAGTAACATTTCTTTGAATAAGAAAAAAAAATCCACTTAATTACCATCCATTTGATATCCTATTCAAAATGAAAATTCCTTGTCTACATCAATCTTTACTTGGTTTTAAAGATAAAGCATGGGCCTCTTGCATATTAGCTTTTAGATGTACTCATTTGTCATAGGTAGAGACTCTGGTTCCAGCAGATGTTCATAGCCTTGACAGGGTTACCTTTTAACCATCAATTATTCAGTATCCCATCCAGATAAGAGTGCAATTTTTAGAGATAAATTCAGACTCATATACTTACTCTTTTTCCTTTCTTTTCTTCTAAAATTTTTCATTTTTCTACTTAAAGGTCATTGTCTTGGTTTGGTGGCCAAAATTGACAATGCCATTCACTGGTTGTAACTCAACTGAACAAGCTGGCTCGTGATGAGACCCCTTGTCTTTTGATTAAAATAATCTCAAGCCATTACCCTGTTTTAATATGCAGTATTGGTAATGTCAGTTTATTATTTCCCTATGAAGACGGTAAGTCGGCTCTTGATGAAACCTCTTATCCTTTAAGTTTAAGAATATTTTAGAATTACACTCTAAAAAGGGAAAATTTTACTAGATGGGGAGAATCATTGACTCCTTAAGAGTTTCTGGATGACAATTATAGAGTTAAAGGTGCTTATCTGCAGAGAGTTTTTGCTTTGTTAAAGATACTTTTCTTGACTAATGGTAGAACAAGGGTTTCTTTATAAAGTTGATGTTTTACAAAGGACAAATGATTTTGGTGGAAAACAAGCAAGTTTCAGAGAAATAGAACTTAGCTTATGTCTCAAATGTGAAAATTATCTTCTCAACAATCTCTACTTATACAAGCGAAAAATCAAAATATAAAAGAGATTTTTATTGAAAGGCCAAAAGTAAATACTATTTAACTTTTATTTTCCTAGAAAAATTAAAGGCACTAGATAGAAGAGGTTATCTTCTATGAAAAATATTTCTTCAAAATCTGCCCATTAACAGGTAGAGAATCTCTCTTGCCTGATAAATCTTGCAATAAAAAGGTTGATGGGCTGATTTGTTCCGCAATCTGAAATGGGCCAAGCCACATTCTTTGGAATTTGGTATGCTTACCTTTTTCCTCATGTGCTTTATCCCACTTCAATATAAGGTCTCCGAGTTGAAAGGATTTAGGACTTACAAAATTTGCATCAAATGAAGATTTGACTAACTGTTGATGATGTGCATGTATGATTTTGGCTTTGTCTCTTTCTTCTTCGAGCTTGAGGATTTTCGATTGCCTTAATTGCATAGAAGAGGAAGGAGTTTCTTCAATAAATTGAACCAGGGCTAAAGAGGGAATAGCTACATTTGTAGGAAGAACAACCTCTTTCCCATAGACCAAATTAAAAGGAGAAGTGCCTATTGAGGCCTTCTGTGTTATTCGATCTGCCATAGAGAAAATGTTAAAGATTTATGCCAGTTTTTCTGACTTTGATCAACAGTTCGTTTGATGATCCTTATGAGATTTTTATTTGTAGATTCGACCAAACCATTTCCTTGAGGATAATAGTTAGTAGAATATTTAAGTTTGAAACCTCTTTTAAGAGAAAATTTTGTCATAGCATTGCCTGTGAAATAAGATGCATTGTCAAACATGAGGGCAGTTGGTAGACCAAATCTAGTAATAATAAACTGGTCAATAAATTCAATGATGTTTTCAGAATTGGCTACCTTAAGTGGAATTGCTTCCACCCATTTAGTGAAGTAATCAGTTGCTGTAAGGATATATCTATGCTGCTTTGAAGAGTGAGGAATGATCTCACCTATTATGTCCAATCCCCATTGCTCAAATGGTTGTTCAATATTGACCATCTAGAACGATAATGTGGGTTTCCTCTGTCTTCCAGCAACTATTTGACAAATTTTACATTTCCTTACATATTTGTGTGCATCTTTGAATAAGCTTGGCCAATAATAGCCAACATGCAGGATTTTATGTGCTATTGTGTCTCCTCCAAAATGTCCACCAGCTGGTCCATCATGGAGTTCTTGCAAAACCTTTTCTGCCTCAGATTTTTCAAGGCATCTAAGTAAAACATAATCATAATTCTTCCTAAACAAAACATCATTGATGATTTCATATTGCTTAGCTTTTATCCTCAAAGCCCTTTTTCTTTTGTAACTGAGTTGCATAGGGGCATATCCATTTTTCAAATAAAAGATGATATCAACATATTTAGATTTAGTATCATTGAGGCTTACCTCACATATTTGTATATCATCACCTGAATCTTGTAGTGTTGGTAAGTTGGATGCTCCTGCTAACATTCTGCAAAAACCTTGACCTCTAACAATTTTAGTTGGTCTGATCTCAATGTCATATTCTTGCAGTGCTGTTACCCAATTTTCTCTTTTCTCACCTACTTCTCTTTGCATTAGTAAATTTCTCACTGCTGAGAATGGAACTACTACCTTAGTGTGAGTTTTGAGAAGAAAGGGTCTGAAATGTTTTATTGATTTGAAAACAACAAAATCTTGTTTTTCAACATCTGAATAATTTAATTTAGCCCCCTGCAAATTGGAGCTAAAGAAAGAAATTGGTGCTTCGACTTTGTCATCATTGACCTGTGTCAATATAGTTGCATATGATGTCTCAGAAGCAAAGGTATATAAAATGAAATGATTAGAAAAATTCGGAGTTGCTAAAGAGGGAGAATTTATGATTTCTTGTTTGATCATATTAAAAGATTCATGCTCGGTATGTCCCCATTTAAAAACATAATTTTTCTTAATCATAGATTGGAGGGGTAAAACAATTTGTGAAAAGTTAGGGACAAATCGCTTGACAAAATTTATTTGACCTAGGAAAGATTGCATGGATTTTTTATTATGAGGCAAAGAGATTTTAGAAATTTCTTTTATCCTATCAAGATCAATGTGAATGCCATCTTTAGATACAATAAATCCAAGAAGTTTTCCTTCACTCAAAGCAAAGAAAGATTTCTTGGGATTTAGAGAAATTCCATATCTCTGACAATGTTCAAAGATTTGTTTTAAATCCTTTAAATGATTACTGCGCTTTTTTGAATACACAATTATGTCATCTAAATAAATTACCACTGATTTATTCACCAAACCTTTGAAAGCTATATCCATGGCTCTCTGAAATGTTGCACCAACATTAATTAATCCAAATGGCATCTTTTGGTAAGCATATGTTCCCCATTTGGTTCAAAATGTGGTCTTTAGCCGATCATTTGGATGTACGAGAATCTAATTATAACCTAAAAATCCATCCAAAAAATACATTAACTCTGAGCCTGCAACTGATTGCAGTATCTGTTCCATAGGAGGCAATGGAAAGTTGTCCTTTTGACAAGCTTTGTTGAGATTACGAAAGTCTATACATATTCGAATATCACCATTCTTTTTCCTGACTGGAACAAGGTTAGAAACCCACCTTGAATGCCTGATAGGAAAAATTATTTTGGCTTTGAGAAGCTTATTCAATTCAGATTTGATCTGATTTTCTAAATTCGGGTGAATCTTTCTCAACTTCTGTTGTACAAGCTTTTCATCGGATATCATAGGAATGGTATGTTGAATGATGGAAGTATCATATGTCTTAATATCTTCATAGTTCCAAGAAAAAACATTTTTGTATTTCTTTAACAAATGAATAAAGGCTAGTCTTTCATCAGATGTAAGACCAAGTCCCAAATTAATATTTTGAGGTTTAAGGTCAGTTCCAAGATTAACTAATTCAAACCTCAAAGTTGAACTTTGAAGCTTTGAGTTAGTAGGTTTCTTGAATCTGTCCTTAAGATCATATAAATCTTCCAGCTTAACCACAGATTTAGGTATGGAATTTGTTATTGTTTCTTGCTTAAGCTGGTTGTCATGTTGATCTTCATCTATTATCTGGTCATCATAAGAGCCATCAAATGTTAGAAAATTTATGATATCCAGATCATTATTAAAAACTTGCCAATTGGTGATGTTGTCGGGAATAGAAGGCCTAAAAATTAATTCTATAGAAAAGCGATCAAGACTTGTTGTAGCGGCTACAACCACCCTCCAAAATTTTGCCTTAGCTTGTTTTGGAGCCTCCCTACCCAATTTACACAACACTTTGTCTTGCTTCATCGAGTACCCAAGCTTCACGTGTTTTCCTCACACAAAGGCAGCCTGTCGATCACAATTGATCTATTCCCCTTGTAGGCTGCTCACCAAGACTTGGTCCAACTGTAGGATGAGCAACTTGCCCTTGAAAATTGTGCATTTCTGGAGGGCAACCAGCCTTCCCTCCAAAAACCAAGATTGCGCAATCCTGCCATCCAACACTCCCAGCATGATTTAAGCAAATTTCCCCAGCAAGGCTGCTCACCCCAAAATTTGCACAAATCTAGGCAGCAGTCAGCTGCTCTGCCATGAAATTGCGCAAATCTCCTAGGAAACCAGCCCAACTCCCAGCTAGAAATGTGCATTTCCTTCAAGCAGTCAAATAGCCTCTTGCATGTGCAGCTGAGTTGACCAGTTCCCTCTAGGACCAAGCAAAGCAGACTTGCATGCATAGGCTACTTCTCCTAAGGCAGCATGCAAAGGAATCCCTTGTCACAGGGATCTATGTTTAGTAGTTGGAGGTTACATGCAAGGAGCAATTCAAAAACCTCCCACCAAGTGTCGCTTCCACTAGATTTATGGCATGCACATCACAAAATCATCAACCGGACGATGCAAAGCTCATTCTTCACATCAACCTTGTAGCTCTGACATCCCATATCACATCTAGGAGCAGTTGGCACACTCAGCTTAGCTGTTTTAGGGTAAGCCTGCTTCCCATACCTTGTGCTGCATTTTTGTTGCTTTTTGTGTTTTCGCTTATATGAGTACTATTTGCTTGATTTCTTTGAATGCTTGCTGTCATTTACATGTATACTATCTTATCCTATCTCTATTTTAGTTTTCGTTGCTATCTCACTGTTGTCGCATGCATGAAACTGTTTTGCATGGACGTTCGTCCAACCAACGAACTGCCTCATCCACATGCATGTTGATTTGTTTGCTAAATCTCTCATTAATGTTTTGCATGCACTGTTAATCACTTCTGCTATCACTTAGTGTCGTCATGCGCTTACTGTCTTAATTGATTTAAGTTGCTCGTTGGCAAGTTGGGCCAATCTTGGCCTAGATTCTACCTTCACCGAAGCTGCATTGTGTAATCTGGGGAAGGAAGGCTCACCTTCCTCTCCAGATTTGCACATTCCTGCCTAGCACTAGCCTCTAGGGTTGTTTTGCGCATTTCTGGAGGACAATGGTTGCTTGGCCCAAGAAATTGCACAAATCTGTCCCTAGGCGAGTAGTACTTCCCAGTTGGAATTGTGCATTGCGCAATCCTAGTAGTCAGCAACGAGACTGGACTGTGCATTGCGTAGTTCCAGCAGCCTAGATTATGCCTTGTGTAGTCTTGGCCATCGGACTCCCGACCTCCCGGCCAAAATTGCGCAACCTTCATGATCAGTCACATAGGTATGTTGCAAGTCAGTTTTCAAAGTTCATTTTGGTTTTCGATTGACAAATTACTTTCCATGAGTGTTGCCATGTCCCCAGGTATTGCAGGTGCTCATATGCCTCTCATCAGTACAGGTACAATGGTTTCCAAGAGAGTAGAGTCGAAGACACCATTCAGAGCACTCCTGGAGATGTAGTTGATCAAGTGTCTATGAGCTTGCTTACTCATGAAGACATCAAGTTGTTCATAGACAATGACATCAAGCAACAACATCATAACGAGCAGCATCATGGAAAACATCTAAAGGCAACATACAAAATACAATGAACGCAACAAATGTAGCAAACATGGTGAATGCAACGAATGCAAGAGGAAGGTTGTTGATAACACATAGGCAGAACAAAGTTGCAAGGTCAAGAAAATTCACTGATAATGAAAGCAACTTTGGAGACTCGGGCTGTGAGGTGACGGTGCAACATGAAGGTCGTGGGAAGACAGGGAATGGAATGAAGAAGGAGTTGGATGTGCCGAAGAAAAGCTCAAGGAAGAACATGAAGCTGCACAGATAGACGAATGAGTTGCAGCAGGATCAGGAACAACAGTAGGCACAATGTGCACTCACGAATGAAACTGCGCCTGTACAAGTTAAATACCCATCCCAGAAGTTGACACAGAGTAGACATGGTGGGCAGTGTTGTTGATCGCATGCAAGGGATTCAATAGCATGCATGTCATTGTGTGCACACATGTAACCCAACCCATTCAACACACTCACCAAGGCGAAAACAAGAAGCAAGTCCAACTGAAGCTGAACATGTACTTTGGCAAGTTGATTGGCATGACCACCAACACACACTTGAAGATCAGCACAGACACTATGCATCAGTGTGTTGCCGGTTCAGACGCACCCAAGAAGACCATGCAAATGTTAGCAGACGAGTTGGACGAAGGAGCCAAACCAATGCACTAGTTGCAATGGAGCCAAAAGTCTGCTTCAAAAAGATGTCACCATAAGGTGCATGCTATTATCACTCCAAAATTTCTCTAGAGTTGTTATGAAAGAAATGATAGAGGTAACCACAAACCTACTTTGGAGATTAGGATCTATCCTTCCTAATGCTCAGAGAGGGCTCTCTCTTTATAATTTAACTTTGTTTAGTTATTTAATTTTAGGCTAGTTATGATTGTACTTGGGTTTTGATTTGGATTTGGTGCCGAGATCACTGACTTAGACGGATAGAGGGATGTCTTTTACAATTGGGTTATGGGGTCAAATGTTAAGCAAACAAGACTGGATCAAGTTCTAAAAATAGTGTTTATAGGGCAAGGTCGCTGAGTTATTTCAGATCTTAAGGCTGGATGGTGAAGTTGATTTCAATCGGATCCAAGGAGCAATTAAGGGTTCCTTAGGCCAGATAATGAAGGAAGTTAGAGAGGTCAACCAGGATGGGAGAGCAATTAAGGATTCTCAGAACCAAATATTAGAAGAAAACATAGAAATGATTAACTGTTCAAGACAAAGTGTACTTAAACAAATTCTGAAATAAATTTCCAGTTAATTCATTCACTTTAGATAACATGAAAGTTTGTGAAATACATAAGAATATAATAAATTTGACAAAAGAAGAAAATACTTCACTGTAATAGCTCAACACATGAATCCTGTAATGTAATCTCTGTACTACTTAGTCCAGTCTGCTGACTTGAAAAATTTGTACAATAACCCTCAGGTTTCTGATCAATACAACTCTACAAATGTCTAGCAATCCACACTCAATACTTCGAATTATGAAGTATTTATATAAAAATAGTTTACAAAATATCCCAAACTGTCTTGGGAATTAATCTAGGAGAAAGAAATATCTTCATGCAAGAAGATATAGACAAATGTTCAACTGATGTATGATGTCCTTGTTTATTTGGTTGTGCTATCTTTATGCTCTAATATTTTGCTGTTTATTCTCCGCCTTGTTGTTGGTCTTCACGCTGGCTGTTCTTTTTACTTTTCCCTTTCTCAACTAATACTCTTTACCTGATACTCTTTCATCTGGCTGGTCTGTTACTTTTCCTTTACTATGCTTTTTTATTTTGACTGTGCATTTTTACATTTTGACAATGCATTTTTATAGCAAGTCATTTAAATTCTCCCAAATATCTGCATCTCATAATTTGATATTTACCATTTTCATGTAAATTTCATCTGCTTCTGTATACTTAGAAAAAGTGGGTATGTTCATAAAAAGGTGCTTTACCTCATGCTGGAGGTAAAATAGGTTCTCAAATGTCTGATATAGAACCTTTCCAGTAGGCATCCCCTTCATAGAGGAAGTATTTACCTGATCTTTGGCCACCTCTCTGATTCTCCTATTGTAGTCCTCTTGTGGCATTAATTTATCATTTATCACCAAGGGATTTGGCAAACCTTTCTGCCTCAAAACATCAAACTTTACCATGAACCTGTCTATAGCTAGTTGCATGGTTTGGCATTTGTCTTCAAGGTTCATCATCAAATTCCTCTTGGTGAGGACCTTTTTTACTTCTAATACTGTGCCAATCCTGTCAAGTATGTCCAGCTCCTGCAACTCATATTTGTTTTTAGAGTTAAGGAAATGGATTATTTTAGTGGCTTCCTTTGGCATGTCTCTCTGTTCAGCCTTAACTCTCTGAATGGCTTCTGTAGCTTCTTTAACCAAGTCACTTTGTTCAAAGATTACTTGAATGGATGGCAAAATATCATTGAAAGAGTCAATGATATTGGCCCATAACTTTGGCTTGGCCAAGTGGCTCCTTTAATGTTAGCTCTTTCTCTAAGCTCTTTATTCTCTCATTCACCTTGGTTGACTTCTGTACTTCTTCTTTGTGCATAATCTATGCAAGCTTGCTATCATTCTCTAGACTGGTTATCTTTTCCTTAAGCTTCTTTATCTCTATGGTTTGAATGGACATGTCCTCCATTGCTTTGACCAATTTGCTTGCCTCATCACTTGGATGGGTTGCTGTTGATGTCGAACCTGTTGCTGATGTAGATGTTGTTGTAGCTGGAAGTGCTCTAGCCAGTGGAGATGCGGGAGCCAATGAAGCTACCAAGGTTGATGGTACTGCAACAGTGACTGGTTGAATGACTGTGGTAGTTGCAGTCTCAAGGCTGGCTTGTTTCAGCTGTATTAAGCTATCCAACTCCTTCTCCATCTCTTTCAACTGATCATTCAATTGCAAAATGAGGTCCATCATCTCCTTTTGCTGAGTTTGAATTTTAAGGACCTCTTTTGTCTGTGGATTCTTTGAATGAGGTAGTTTTAATTGCTTCTTCAACAAAGCAATTTCCTCGTTCTTCTTCTTAATTAGTTTCTTTGAAGCCTTAACATCACTGGGATTATACCCAAGCTCAATTTCCAAGTCTTCCAGTGACTTGATTCTATTGTCCTTGGCCTGTGAGGAGGCCTTTTCCAGCTTGTAATGTGTAGTGATATTGTCCAATGAACTTTGAATTTTATGTGTAGTCATAGCTTTACTAGTCATGGTGGAATAGATCATCTCACCTGCCTACTTGTGGAACTCAATTTGGTCAATGGGGTGAACATCCCTGGCCAAAACCTCAAAATCTGTTTTCCTATAGTCTGCTGATGATCTTGGCTGTTGGACTGTAGGTTGCATGAATGTCATCTGCATTTTACCTGTTTTGATGTCAAAGGCTGACATTAATCTTCTTTGATTTACAAGTGTTTGATTGACATATTGAGCATAAGTCTCAGCCTTCAATGCCTCATTTCTCAACTTAATTTCCTTGTACATGTCTTTAATATCTTTCTCTTTATCCACAGGCCTGGTGGATGAAGAGACTCCAATGTTGAGTGTTTGATGTAGAAGGTTGTTGATTTTCACCTGAAGCTGTTGGGCCTTTGTTCCTTTCCACCATTGTATTAGTGTTGGTGATTCCCACTGTTCCAACGGTGTCTTCTTGGTCAGTTACAGGATTATGCTTGGGCATCTTCCTGTATCTGATCTCAAATTGTTCATCTATGGTTTCCATGGCTGAACTGGAACCTTCTTCCCTAGTTATCTTTGCATTTATGTCTTCATTTGCTGGAGTCTCTAAAATAGGAGGAATATTCATTGGTTCTCCTAGGGCTGGAACCCGCAGAAAGGAACTGTTAGCTTCGCTGTGCAAAAGAATAAAAAATGGATTCAAGCACTTTCAAAGGCTGCAAACACACTTATAATCATGCCAAAGGAACCATTGATGCTGTCGAAATCCTCAAATTTTGGTTGAAAGTCTTCCATTGATTGAAAAAATTGCAAAGGGAAAGCCCTTTGGAGGGCAGAAATACACTATCGGGAGGCGGAAATACCCCAAAAACCATGTAAAAATCAAAAGCGTAGGCTTAAGGACCCGCATCACTCTCAGCCATTGGCTCTGGCCGATCAACGGTCCAGTTCACGTCGGCATATCGCAAGTTGGGGGAGGCAGCAGCAGCGACATGATACATCGCCGATGAGTGATCGCCGATATCGCATCGACATATCGCTATTGGCATTTATAATGGAGCATGGGCCTTTTATGTTTGCGACCCGATGGGCCGGACCCGACGGCGGTATTAATCCTTTTTGATAGATTTTCGGGTCCACAGCAATACCGCATCGGCATTATCAAAGAAATCGGGGCTTTTATGTTTGCGATGAGCGATCGCCGATATCGCTATCGGCGTATCGCTATCGGCGATAACAAAGGGGCGGGCTTTAACATGAGTTATGTTGCGACCCGATGGGCCGGACCCGATGGGACTATAAATGGTTTTTATTAAAATTTCAAGTCCGCGCTAAGCCATTGTCATTGGTTTTGGGCGCATTTTCTATGTATTATGAAATATAAAGAAATGCAAAGGATGCCTGGCGGGTGCGATTGCGATGGGTTTTCGGATCCGAAAGGGTTCTAAAACATAATATATATATGATTCAGGTCCGCCAAAAGCAAATTTCCTGTGTTTTGCAGCAATTTTATGTGTTTTCAAATATAAAGAAAACCACCAACCTTATCGGACCGCTTTTGCCCAGCAAGTGGTTTTCGTACAAACGAGCCCGATGCAATAGAACTATGCCACGCGTCCTCTGTACGTTTCCAAAACAGCCGTTCTATCGGGACGTAAAGGACAGTCAGGAAAGGGCTTCCGATATTCACCTCAACCATTCGATTTCTTGAGGGCAGATCAACGGTTGACGGACACCTTTTAAAGCCAAAGTTGAAACAGTGATGGGCGGGAATGAATAGTGTAGCAGCGTTTCACTGTTTTAAAGCCAAACAATCATGATTGAGCCATTTTAATGATTCAACAGCTGCCATTAATCAAAAGTATGGCCGAGGAGGAAGCAGGACACCGTTTATCAGATCAGTGCATTCAATGGTTATGGCTCCTTTGGTATTTCACGCCACCTGCTCAAAGGAGGACTGCAGAGCAATAGAGGGGTCAAATCCATTTATAGCACAGCCAGATTTGTACCAGAGGCCCACTCCTGAATGTAAATGTGGTTGGTGACCATTTATGGGCTCCTCCACGCATAGCTAACAGAGAGATTGTGTAATGAGACACCATATATACTGAAAAAACCGATGTAGTGGGGGGATGAGTGTTAGATGAAGGTGACTTTGTTGTAAGGTTCAACTTCTGGAGACTGTAACTACTTTGTAACCTGCAACATCTGGTCTTCATTTCCAGCTAATACAAGCTTCTTTTACTGTTAATTGCTCACTTTCCACTTCTCTTTCTTGTTCCAGTCTGTGCCTGTTTGCATTGATTCATGTTCTGTTAATGTTTAGCATTAGAGGGGCTGTCATCCCACCTCTGTGTTAGGATTTAGCATGTATCATTGAACGTGTATGCAGGTTTATGTTGTTTAATGCATAGAGAGCTGTCATCCCGTCTGTGTATTAGAAACTATATTTACAGACCTTTTAACTGGTTGCAGCCGGCCATCACAGGGTCCTGTGCATCTGCTGGTGTGGTCAGTCTTCTCCATTATCACCTTATCCTCAAACTGTGAGTAATTGGTGGTTAAAAGCCTTGTAGTCTGTGGGTGTTCACCCATGTCTGGGGTCAATCAAAGTAGAAGTGGTTATCTGGCTTGAATATGCAGCATTTGTTTCATTCATCCACCATTTATCCAACTATTTCGTTGAATTTGTAATGTTCCCGAGCATCACCGATATGCAACCTAGGTGAGTTTCTTGGGGTGATAACAAGAACTTGTATCAATTTGTTTTTCTACATCAATTAATGTATTCTCGACATCAACTACAATACTTTCCATGTCTATCAAAGTGTTTTCCAACCATTCTGATTGGTTGGAAAATCTCTCAATGTCTGGCCTGGGATGATGTATGAAAGGAGCCAATTTGACCTTGAGCCTTAGCTTATTTATGACTCCATGAGGGTCATATTGCCACATAAAACTGTTCTTGAATTTCATCTGTTGCAAAATTTTATCTGCCTCTGGTCCAACTTCCCTAGTATTGCAAATAAAGGGGCCCAATTGATTTTTCATTTTGAACTGGGTCTTCTTCCTAGCTGATAGGAAATTTACTTCATCCAAATTTATAATCTGCCTAAAGTATTCTAGTGCAAATATCCTCATGGGGAGGTATTTGGGCAGTTTGTATGGGGTTAGTTGGCATCCATATATCCTTATCTCTGTGTGGTTCTGGTATAAATATTGGTCTGCCACTTTACTGTTCTTTGCCAACTGTAACACCCTTTTAATCTCTTGACTGATCCTGGGCTGATGGCTACTGGTTAGCATATTGATAACTGGATGGACAAATGAATCAATGAAGTATTTGTAGGAAAAAATAGTGGAGAATTTCTAGATCAATGGTGTCCAATAGATGATTGATCTTGGGTTTCCTTTAGTGTCTAACTTCTGAATGCTGACAGGAAATTTGTCTGACTGGTAATATAAAAACATGTGAAACAATACAGATGAGTATTTGAAGACTCTCTCAGTTGGTAGTGTAATGAACTGCTCATGCATTCTATGTGCTATAAATTGAGCATAGTTATACATTGTAGCAGGAGGCTTGCTTGGGAAAAAGATGGAAAGAAAGGCAAGAACAACCTCATCCACATGCTCATCAGAGGTGTAGCCTAAAGTGCAGGAAAGCATGGTTATGATTTGTTTGCCTCTCTTAGAAAAAATGGTGGCAGCATATGGAGGACTATCTGTTGGAGTATGACACTCCTCTATGATGAAAGTTTGAAAAATGTGGGCTATCATGGGAAGGTCTAATTTGGTATAGAGGTCAAGCTTGGGGTCTCATTTGGGCTTGGTTGGACTTGCATCATTTGATTATTGGATTTTGCAGTGGTGGTGAACAAAACTTGCTGGTTAGGGGTGACAATGGATCTTTGACTGGGAATGTAGCAAGATTGGTAGAAGTGAATGATTTCTGGGAATGGGTGTACTTTTGGGAACAAATACTTGGGAAAATTGGACTCCCAAAGGTGAATGTCATCATTCTGGTTCAAAAATTTGTCTTTACTCCAGCAATGGAGTTTTAATAGGTAGGCAAGGGAAGCTGTATCCTTTATTTGGAAGTCTCTGTCTGCTAATGCAAGGTGGTCGATATCTAGGTGAGGGGTTTGTAGAGGTCTTACGTCCAGAGAGGTTTGGGAAACCATAATTGGGATTACTGAATTGAATTAGGATTTTAGTGGTTTCAAGAGTGAATTTTAGAAGCTTTGGAACAGTGGGAGGGTAATTACAGTCTGTAAAAGGGTCTGGGATGTATAAATAAGTTTCTCTTTAATTTTAGGAAGGTTTTTTAGTTAATTCAATTAATTAACTACTCAATTACAACTGTGTGCTTTCAAATTCAAGGGTCGTTCTGGTTTTTTCCAAGAATACCTGGAAATTGGCGGTTTGGCGTGTAGACAGGGTTCTGTGGTAACTGTAGAAGGTACGAGGCTTCAATTGTCAATTGGCTGCTTCAATTGAGTATCTACAGAATCTTCGGGAAGCAAAAGGTGGTCAATTTGGTCACATAGAGGTTCAGGGTGTCGCAAATGGCTTAGCAGAGGTTTACAGTGAAAATGCAAGAAAAGAGCGTATTAGGGTTTTTTTGGCCTTTTAACCGATAATGGTCACATTTTGGCACAAAAATTATTAAATGAATAGTGGGTAGCTTTCGTTTTAGTCGGGGAGGTGGTTTTGTGTTCCATGCCACCGATTTTGGAGTGCGGGAGATATTTTTTGCGAGCACGAGATATAACCTGGTGCCACCACATAGTAGAACAATGCCTAGCCAAAACTGCGAATCTCGTGTGCTCTCGGGCTATTAAAGGGAATCCACGCGATATGCTTGTACACCGTTGGATCTAGGGGTAGGAGATTGGAGGGATATCGTGCAGTTGAGTTGCATGTGTTAGCTACCTATACCAATAGGTTTCATATTTCATGATTGACTATGAAAGGACCAAATATGCTCTGCTTTGATCATGCAAAGATCACATATTTCCAAGGAAGTACAAGGTGTGTAAATAGATTAATGCATCCCAATTTTGATGGATGGTCCAACAGCCTAATCTGGACCATGTCATGTTTTAAATTGCAGTTGTAGATTAGAGAAAGAAGTCTGTCCAAACTGTTTAATCTTGGCAGACAAGTAGCTTAGGTAGAAAAATTAAGGTTCCCAACTGCTTAATCTGGGACCTTGGAAGAAATAAGGGTAGAAGTAGATAGAAAAAACAAAAGAAAAAGCCAAACAAAAGAAAAGGCAAGTAAGGGTCTACAAGTCCAAGTGCACCCTCCAAGAAGAAATAAAAAATGCTAGGCAAGTAGCTGGGTAGGTAGTTGAGGTTGCAGAAAGGTTATTTTTACCATTACAGATGTGTTAGCTTTGTTTACCAAGGCAAAGTCAATGAAATGAGAAACTGTTCTTCTTCATCAAGAGTGCAGCAAGCAAAGGGGCCTGTCTGACCTCCCTTTTCCCCTTTTCATGTCATTTACTAACATTCCCTCATCACTTGAGATTCATGGAAGAATTATGGTTTCATGGTGGTTCTTAATCTTTTTAGAAGCCACATTTCTTGTCTAAAATCTTTTCATTTTGATCTACTCCCTAAACTAAGTGAGTTTCAAGTAAACTTAGTGTTTTCTCCCTCCATTCACTCCCCCCATCCATATTAACTCTAACTCTACTATGTAAATCCCCTATATTGCCTTTCCCCTACTAGTATTAACACCATGGTGTATAAACCCCAAATTTTGTATAAATATCCCTCCCCTTGGCATTATAGCCATATGTTCTCTAAAAAGGGATCAAATGACACCTGGTCATGTTGATAAACCTAAACCTAGCCTTCCTCCCCCTTTCTGAATCCATTGTTAACTCATTGCACCCCATTTGCAAATATAAACCCTATACAAGCCCCTTTTGACCCATAACCCCTTTGAAATCATGAAAAATCCAAAAAAAACCCACTTCCGCCGCTTAAACCAAAGTCTCGGCACATATATTTGTTTTTCGAAATATATTGAAAAACCTTACCAAACCACCATACCCCGATGGTCTTCAGCCTAAGCGCGCATCCCGAAAATAAATGTTAAATAATACTGCCCCCGCCATACCCGCCGATCACTTCGTTGATCCGGCAGCCGTCCGATCGGAGCTTGAACATCTAACGGCTCTTATCGCATTGGAGCGGCTCCGACGTCCGCCGTTTACTCGCCGTACCCACTGATCACCTCACTGCCCCGACAGCCGTTGGATCTGGCCCTCCAGATCCGACGGTCCTCATTGATATCGGAGCGGGTCTCACATCCGACCGATATCGTCCGATGTCCGTAAAAAGGTTACGTCACGCGGCAGCCACGCGTCCCCGCCACAGCCCGTCGGAGGTACGTCTGACAGATACCTCCCCGTACCATGAGCGGTGCGATATGAAAGCACTGGCGGTTTCCGGTTTCTGTTTCCCCGCCTATACTACGTCACCTCCACGTCATCCCACGTCACTACCACCATGCCGTCACGTCAACCGTTGCGCCCGACCGTCTTCCGATCTGTCCTTCCACTTCACCATCCCCGTGGACCAATCAGAGCCCGCCACCTCACCTATGACGTCATCCGACCTTGACCCCACCTACGACGTCATGCTGACGTCAGCAGAAAAACGCGCCAAAAGTCCAAAAAACCAATATTATAGTGAAATTTCGCGTTTTTTCCCATTTTTCTTCCAAAAGAGTTTGTTGCGCCTGCATGCAATTTTTACGTCCACAGTCCACCAACCTGCAGAACCTGACCAGGAGACCTCCGGAGCACCAATCCTGCCTGCATATACGACCTCTGCTCGCTGTTTGCCAGGTATTGCTCGTTATCTTTCCTCCGTACGCCTGGAATTGTCTATAAATCACTCAGAAAGATTAAAGGACGCTAAAACTCATAAATTCACCGACGAGTTCCCCCTGCAGAGCCTCTATTGTCAACTACAAGGTCGAAAAACACTAGCCGAGCCTTAATTCCCGAGTTCCTATCAGATAACTGTCAACTGCTCGCGCAATCGTGAGACAATGGGTTATTCATTAAGAACCTGCCACGAGAGACAGAGTGAGGCCAAGCATTGGTCTTATTTACACTCTAAACAGTATTTCAATTGCTGCTTATTAGAACCACTCTCTATTCCTCATAAATTCACCTCCCTGGTAAAGAGAAATTCCTCAGCACTGTCTTGCTCAGTTAAAACCACCTAGCACTCAATCCAAAATCCTCTTTTACAATGGAGACACCTGTAGTACTAAATGTTCAGCCTCTGAATGCCCCTCAAAGGAACTTGAAATGGCAAGCCTTGGCAGATATGGATTACCAAATTACAGAAGAAATGTTTATGAGCAGCAAATTCCACATTCATCTGTTGAATGAGTTGAAAGCCAAGCATGAAAATGGGACAGATATATTGGGCATATGGGACTCTTTCCTCCCTATTTTCAAACTCCCTCAGGTCAACCAGTTCCCTGAACTAATTCACCTGTGTGCTGAACAATATGATGCTTCTCAGAGGGCTGTTGTGGACCCATCTGGTTCAGTACTTTTCTATGTTACCCCTCAAGCTATCAGAGACATGCTTTGCTTCAACACTCAGAAGAAGTTGGTCCCTTTGTCACTAGTGAACCTGATAAAACAAGGGGCTAAACTGACAGATGCTCAAATTATCAAACTTAATCAATTATACATCAACTCTGACATTCTGATGTACCCTCCAATTGGTCATGTATATCTCAATGGGCTGGGCAGAGACCTTGCAGATATGATTAGTCCCATCTTGGGATATAATTCAATTGAGCATATTGATATAACTGTGCTGGTAATGATGTTTATGTTTGCTCCTGGCAAGTCACCAATCTGCTATGACTATGCCACCTACATATCAGACAAGATTCATGAGCAATTGATGAATTTGGCGAGAGATAGGGTATTCAGATATACTTCCTACATCTATCATTTGATCTTATACCATCAATATGAGAGATTTCATTTTTCAATCAAAAGAATGGATACCCAGGGCAATCCTAGATCAGTGGTTTATTGGTCCTCAGTCTTCCACTCTACACCTGATTCTCCATACACTTACTGTGAATTTATTGATCAGTTCATCCATCTGGCTATGACAATGCTAACGAGCTCGCCTCCTCCAAGACTCACTGATGACATGCAGAGAATTCTTCAGCTGTCTAAATCTTACAGCATTGGGGATTGGTACTTCTACCAACACCACACTGTCATCAGGATATATGGGTGTGATTTGCCTCCATTCAGATTACCTAAGTATGTGTCTATGAGGCTATTCGCCCTAGAGTATTTTAGGCAATTTGGCCGGGTTGATGTGCTTCACTTTTCAGGAAAAGGCAAAAAAGCACAGTTGAAGGTGAAAATCCAACTTGGCCATTTTATCTATAACGAGAGGGAGCAAGGATGGAGGGAAGCAGATAGAATGCTTGAGTCCCTTGGCCTTCAAACAAGTTTCCCGTGGACACCCTATGACCCTAATCATTTTATAACAATGAGGAGGCTCAAATACAAGTTGTCTGCCTATGATCATCATAGTATCCCTCACATTGAAAAATATGCTAACCAAGACAAATGGAGGAGAGGGACCTTAGAAGAGCCTGTATCACAAGAAGAGCTAAATCAGAGGGCAGTAAGGAATCTAAGGAAGATGGCTGACCTTGAACTTTGTTCACAGGTGAGCGCACTTCCAAGCACACAAGCCGGAGCAGCTGCATCTTCCTCAACTGCCAAACAGCAAACTACCAAGGCCACTGAAAATATATCCAGCAAAGGCAAAGAAAAGGAAATGGAGACAGAGCAACCACATCAAGAGAAGGAGCAGTCACCTCCAGTGACTCAAGAGCAGGCAGATAAAGGAAGGCAGCAGCAAGCAGAGCAACAACAGCAACAAGGATTGCAGCAAGAAGAAGGGCAACATGACAGACAGCAGCCCTTACAGCAGGAAAGAGTAATTGATCCTCCAACTTCCACTGAGCAACAGGCTCAGAACATAGTGCCTCCTAGGCCAGAAGTCACCACTGATGCCTCGGTCCTCCAAACTCCACAGAAGGAGGACTTAAGCAGAAAAAGGGATAGAGAAACTCCTCTGACTTCATCTATCAACCAGGGAGAGAAAAGACAAAGATTGAATGACTTTTCGGAGGATGACATAGCAATAAGACAAGCATTGGGCATGGGCCCACCCAGCAGAGAAGCTTCAGCAAGTTCCTTTCAGCAGGAACAAGAGAGAACAATGGGAGGAGAAGTCAGCTCCTCCGGCCAGCAGAAAGAAGGTGGACTCAGTATCAAACAACAATTTATAGACATCAAAAGGAGGAGTGATCCTATCAAGATACAGCTGTACAATCATCTGTTAAACATGGCTCCCACCAATCAGCAAAGACTCATGTCTGCCTTTGATGTAAGTGAAGGCAAAATGATCATGAGTCATTTTATGCCCACAGCACTGCATCCCCAATCTGCCTCAGATTACCTCAGGACCAACCTGGAGGTCCTGGCCAAAGACATACACCCAATGGATAAAATTGAACTGCACAAACAGACTGGTGAGATGGTGATGCCTCCTTGGCAGACAAAACATTAGAAAATTACAAGCTAGAGAGCAGCCTTAATGCCACAGCCTCTCAACTGGAATTGGAGAGGGCATCATCCCAGGCAAAGGACAACAGAATAAGGTCCTTGGAGGACATAATCATTGAAATAGGGCATGATCCCAAAGATATTTCAGGAATACAGGAAATCTTGAAGTTGAGGGATGCTGACATGGCTGCCTTGAGGAAGAAAATCAAACTCCCAGCTACCATTCACCCTCAGACAGATGAGGTATCCCAACAAAGGCATGAGCAGGATGCCACAGCCTTGTTGATTGCCGTTTATAAGCAGCTTATGCAAGCTCAAGAGAAATTGGGAGAATCAGAGGCTACACAAGCGGCCCTGCAAGCAGCATTGAAACAAAGAGAAGAGGGTCAGACCTCTCAGCCTCCTCCTCAGATCATCAATCTTGAGGAAACTGCTCCTATCACTGCTCCTCCTCCTCAACAGACTGAACAGACAGCAACATCTACTTCAGCAGCGCCAACAACTACAGAGCAGGCCCAAAGCCTAGATATGCAAAAGCTGAAGAATGAAATCCAAATCCTGGAAGCTCAAATGACCGAGTTAAATGAGACCAGGGAAAAATTGGCCAAAGTCAATGACAGACATGATAAATCAAAGAGAGAAGTAGCAGAAAAGGGCAGGGAAATCAAAGCCCTTAAAGACAAGATCAAAGAGCTGGAAAATGAGCTCAAACTAGACAAAATTGTAGCTGAAATCAGAGCAATGTTGTGGTCCAATATTGGCCAATCAATTACCAATCAATGGCAATATATTGAGACAATCCATGAGCAATTAGAGCTCATCCCAAAGGCACAAAAGGAGGTTCACAGATCAAGAGCTTTATTGAGTAATATGCCTGAAATGGCCACCAGAATGATCAATGTACTTAACCATAAAACAAGTTCTCAGTTAGCTGCCATGGGAATTACAAACAGAACTGAGACTATTCAAATGATCAGGAGGGTTCTTAATCTGAGAAATCTGGTGCAGACATTGGAAAGAAGAACCCAGGATATGCAAACTGAGGTGAACAGGTTCATGGAAAGATTTCAGGTATTACAGAACAGAGGACTCCCTAGCTTACTGAACAACGGAGGGAAATTATTCACCCATGAACAGTATGCCAAAAGAGTGAATGCCTTTGCTTCAACTCAGGTCAATGAGAAGGCCAACACTTCAGATGATACAGGGCCTATTACAGGACAGATTTTCTATAGTAAGATAGAAAATCTATTTTTTATAATGAATGAAATCACGCACTTGTTTGATGTGGCCCCAAATTTTTATAAATACACAGAAGCAGAGGAGACAATGGATGCAATTCTCAGGCATCAACTCCCTACACAGGACTGGTGGACAAATGCAATACAGAAAATTTTATAAGCAGTAAGGCATTCACCAAATTTTGTTTTTTAAAGAAATGTGAATTGTCATGTAAAGCACAGTTCAACAAAATCAGCATGCAGCATAGATTAAAGCTGAGCCAACTCAGCAGATGTATCGGCCAACAAAGCAGATATAGAAAACCACAGGTGGCAGGGCCGAGAAAATACAACGCAGCAAGAAATAAAGACACATTATTCAGCGTTAAAGCAAAGCGGCTCAATCGACTCAATGACCTCCAAAAGTCAAAATTATCCTCTGACAGACATAAAGAGCATTTATGCTGCATTCAAAGTTGTAATAACTTCTTGTCTACTTTCTGAACGAAGTAATGAAGATATTTCTCTCTCAGATGACTCAATGCCTGAGATATTTTGTATAAACATTCCTATAAAGTCCCCTTCGCATGAGATTGCAAGGGTTGTTGTTGATTTCTCCTGAAGAAACTCTTACGCTGTAATCCTTTCAGAAGTTTAATAAAGAAAGTGATGGAATTTCTCGGATTGCTGAGGTGTTGAATGCGTTCTGGTGTCTGTTGATAACTGCTGGATTCCTGTGTATTTCACCATACAATAAGTCTCTATAACCCTCTCTGTTATTTACTTGTTTTGTTAAAATCCATATATGTTATCTGATTTTCAATACTAAGCAACAAGGAAAAAGAATAACTTTCGGGATTTATTCACTGAGTACCCTGGGTTCAATCTGTGTTGTTAATGAATGTTTTCTTCAGCTGTAATCTAGATAAGTGTAATTCTTAATTGCTGCACTTTCAGAATACACCTTTCACAGTGGCCTTTGTCACAGGAATTCAAGTTTTGCTCCTGTACAACGTGCTACACTTTCACCTCACCAACTTAATAGAAAATTCTTAATTGCTTTCTGTTGGTTGACATATATCACCATTTAAGCTAAATTTGTTTGTCTGAAATACAATATTGGCCCTGCAGTTTGAGCACCACCAATCCTGCATATCTAAGCACTTCACAACTCCAGACTTCATTGCCCAATGATATTTCACTCCCTGAACACTATATCATAAGACCTGAAAGAAATCCTTCAACCAAAACATAAACCAAAACCTGAGCATAATAGCTAGCCTAAAACACCATCATAACAGAGACAAATCACAAAGAGAGAGCCCTCTCTGATTACAGTTTGGCTAGAAACTGTAATCCAAAGATTGGTTAGTGGTTACCCCGGCCGTATTCCCTTGGGAGTCATAGGGAACAACCTGGGTGTTAACATAATTGGCGACTCCACTGGGGAGTGCTTGAGTTTTTTTAATTACCATATATTTTCTATAGCTACTATCAAGCCTGAAATCAGCCAAGAGGCCTTAAATCTGTTTCTGTATCACATTAACAGCTTTAAGGAGGAGCTTGTTTAGGGAATCTTCATCTTAGCTCTAAGAATATATAGCCATTCCAAAATCCTCATCCAGTCCTTTCAGACATAAAAAATTTCCTACAAAATCCTAAAAAATAGTTAGAAACTGGCTCCTAAGAAAAATCCACGGCACACTAGGGCAAATCCTGACCCTAATCCACCCATCATTGTTGATAATCCAAATACCATCCATAGAAAGATTGGGAGGCAGCAAAGGCAGGAGCAACCTGCTGATTTAACTTCAGAGTCAGATCATCCCAGCCTCATCCTTACTCCATGCAAGGTCCTTTTCAGGTCTACCCCTAGTGCCCCTAGTTCACCATCCACATCCCAAACTCCTCCCCTCACATCTTCATCCACTGTTCATATCCCCTTGACCAACACTCTAGGTTCACCTTTACTTGTCACCCCTGTGATACCCACTGTTCCTATTATCCCAGCTGCCCCTGTTAATCCTCTAAATCCTGTAAATATGGCTAACAGGTATGCACCTCTGCGGATACCAGCTAATGCTGCAGCTCTACCCCAAGACTACCAAACCAAAATCTCATATTTTGACTCCAATGGCCCTCTGATAGCTGTTCAGCATACTAAGAAGATGCAAGACCACTTTGAGACCTATGAAATAGATGATGATAGTGTCAGAATGAGGATGTTTGTTCAAAGCCTAACTGGGGATGTAAGAACTTGGTTTAGATCCCTGAATGCAAACTCCATTACAACTCCTGATGAACTGTATCAAGCCTTTACTACCAGATGGGAGAAGAAGAAAGATCCCCTGCACATACTTGGTGAATATGAAACAATCAAGAGAGGTCCTCAGGAGACCGTTCTGGAGTATTGTGCTAGATTTAACAATGTGTACAATGCAATACCACAAAACCTCAGACCTCCTCCTGATTTGGCCTTGTACAAATTCCCTGATGGATCTGATCCTGACATGGCATATCAGTTGAAGGAAAGAGAACCTGAAACCCTTGAAGATGCTCAAAAGGCTGCTGTCACAGTAGAAGCAAACCTGATTGCTAAAAGAAACAGGGCAAGGTTAGAAAAGAGAAGCATATACAAAGAAGAACCTACAGCCTTTGATCAGAAGCTGGACGCAATACTCAATGGCATGAAAAGATTGGGTGATAGAGTGGAATCGGTTGAAAGAAAATCATCATGGGAACCACCACAAAACAACCCTCCTAGGAATCCAAATTTTAGGAGAACTCAAAACCCAGGCATGGGCAAAACCAGTGCTGATCAGGACATAAGACCCCCTTTCCAAGAAAATTATGCAGAAACTTCCACATCAGCAGAACCCAATGAGGATCCTGAGATTAACTTGATGGGTCTAGATGGTGAGAGTCAAGTGTTCTTAACACAAGAAGATCATGAGGATGATGAAATTAAATTGTTCCAAACTAAATCAGGTGAATCCTTTGACTTTAAGCAAGGCTATGACACTGCTGTTTATGAAGTCCATAAACAATACAAGCTGAGGAGCAGAACTGTGAATGTTAACCAGCCTGAAAAGAAAAAGGATAATCAGCAGCCTGAAAAAGTTATAGTCACAGCACCTAATGACAAAACAAAGTTACCTGCAGAAGAAGTAATTGTTGAGGAGATCACTGAACCACCCTCCTCAAAACAGCAGCATATGGTCACCCCCCCCTCTCACCCTTATCCAACAATTTCTCTTCAAGAGATGAGTAAAAAGGATAAGTCCCAAAGTCAAGACAAAAATCAAGAAAAAGATTTAATGAACAAGGAAAGGACAGTTACCTATAACCCCAAGACCCAATCTGAAAAATCCTTTGACCTAGAGACTGAAATAGGTAAATTAAAGATAGTTGTTCCTCTCTTAGAACTAGCTAAGCATGACATCTATAAGCTATAGATCAAGAAGTCCCTTCAACTCACTAACAACAAAGATGATGTCAATGTGTTGGATGACACTCCAGAATTATTGTTTGGCCCAGAAGTGGATGGAAAGACAATAGTCATAGGGGTACTACCTTTCTATGTTAGCTTACATATTCATGACAAAATACTACACAATGCAATGTTTGACTCAGGTGCTTCTCACAACCTCATGCCAAAAGCAGTCATGGAAAGATTGAATTTGGACATAACAAGACCATACAAAGACCTGTTTTCTTTTGACTCCAGCCAAGTCAAGTGTCTAGGTCTCATAAAAGACTTATGTGTGTCCCTGGTTCAATACCCAAACAAGACAATCCTAATGGATGTGGTAGTTGCTGATATCCCACCTAAGTATGGGATGCTGTTATCAAGATCATGGGGAGCTAAACTCCAAGGGTCCCTGCAATTAGACATGTCATATGCCACCATCTCTGTTTTTGGGCAACCAAAAAGACTGTACAGAGAAACACTAATGAAATACATGGTCAGCAGTGAGGAAAAGCCTCAAAACTTTCCCATATACGCTATCCATTCAGACATAGACTCATACATTCTCTTCAATGACACCATCACTCCCTCAAAAGGTGATGTTGAAACCAAGATACTCATACAAGAGGAAGATTCAGATGAAAGTATTATCACCCATGAAACAACAGTCAATCAAACACTAGATGTTGCTGCTGCCCTAGTTGTCAAGAACATCCAATCAAACAAGGAGACTGTCCTAGAAGACAAGCTGGAGAAAAAACCACAACTGCTACTCACACTGCCAGCCCATGAGCAGATCATAAAGTCCCCTTCCCAAAAGGATATTCTATGGTTCCTTGAATTTGATGGCTCAGTCAACAAGTTAGGGGCAGGAGTTGGAGTTTGGATACACAATAAAGAAAATAGTCATGTAGAAGGCAGAGCTTATAGATTGAATTTCAGATGTACTAACAACATGGCAGAATATGAAGCCCTTTTACTAGGCCTCAAGTTAGTAAAATTCTTACAAGCTGCCAGGGTTTCAATCATGGGTGATTCAGATTTAGTTATTCAACAAGTGAAAGGAAACTTTGTCACCAATGACAAAAGACTAAGGACTTATAGGGCTGCTGTTGCTGAGGTGCTAAACTTTTTCTCTGAATTCCAAATCACTAAGATTCCTAGAACGCACAATCTGCATGCTCACAGTCTAGCCACCTTTGCAAGTACCTGCAAGTTGCCCTTTGAGCCCTACCATTGTTTTACAGTTGAGGTAAAACACAGACCCTCCATTCCAAACAATGTTAATGATTGGCAAGTATTTGAGGATGACAAGCAAATAAACCACTTTCTAACTCTGCAGCAAGAATTTGCAGGATTAAATATTGACATGGAGACAGCAAGTCAATCACAAATACTTGAGACAGCAAGTCAATCACAAATACAGTTTCCAAAGATTACTCACCCAATATCACCCAGAACAGCAAAACAAATGCTAAATCCAACTATTTTCAACAAGGACAGCATTCACCAAATTCAATCAATCAATTGTGAGGAAGTTGCCAATGCTGAAACTAAAATCATAGAGCTGAAAGACAACTTTCTACCAACATGCCTAACTCCCCTAGAGGACATCTTTGATTCAAATGATATTCCCAGAAAACCAAAAATGCAGCCCTTAAATGCGGCCATTGAAGAGTGCAACATAGGTACAAATGAGAAGCCCAAGATAATTAAATTATCTGCTTCCTTACCTCCTGATCAAAAGCCTAAATACATTGACCTCTTTAAAGAGTTCTAGGATGTCTTTGCATGGAGTTATGAGGACCTAAAGTCCTATGACACCTCTGTAATCCAACACACTATCCCTCTCAAGCCTGATCAAAAACCCTTTAAACAAAAACTGAGGAGAATCAATCCTATGCTTCTCCCAGCAATGGAACAAGAGGTACAAAAGATGTTTAAGGCAGGCATCATAGCACCAATCAGATTCTCTGAATGGATCTCCAACTTAGTCCCTACAAGAAAGAAGACCGGTGAAATTAGGCTGTGTGTGGACTTAAGGAATCTGAACCAAGTATCCCTCAAAGACAACTATCCCTTACCCAAGATGGATCACATTCTCCAAAGAGTGGTAGGGGGCTCAAGGATTTCATTACTGGATGGGTTCTTAGGCTTCAATCAAATCCTGGTGCACCCTGATGATCAAGACAAAACTGCATTCACCACCCCATGGGGAACTTTCAAATATGTAAAGATGCCTTTTGGATTAAAAAACGCAGGGGCAACTTTTCAAAGAGCAATGGACATTGCTTTTTCCAAAGAGATTCATGACTTTTTAGTCATTTACTTAGATGATCTCACACCTTTTTCAAAATCTGACCAAGAACATCTCAAACATTTAAGACAGATCTTCCTAAAGTGCAGAGAATATGGAATTTCCCTAAATCCCAAGAAGTCTCTATTTGGTTTGGAAGAAGGTAAACTGTTAGGACACATCATCTCAAAGGATGGCATAAGAATTGACCCAGATAGGATACAGGCTATCCTACAAATGCCCCACCCAAGGAATGTCAAAGAGTTACAAGGATTCTTGGGAAAAATCAATTTCTTAAGAAGGTTTATCCCAAACTTGGCAGAACTAATCAGATTATTAAATAACATGCTGAAAAAGGACTCAAAAGTGAAGTGGACTGTTGAGGCCAATCAAGCATTTGAAGGTATAAAATTGGCCGTTACCCAAACCCCAGCCTTGACCAATCCTCAGTTTGACAGAGAGTTTATTATTTTCTCTTTCGCCTCTCAGCATACTATTGCTGCTGTTTTATTACAAAAAGATGACCAAGGTAATGAGAAGCCTATTGCTTTCTTTAGCAGAGCTCTTAGAGATGCACCTTTAAAGTATCAAATCATGGAAAAGCAAGCTTATGCTTTAGTCAAAGCCATTAAAGATTTTAGGATTTATATCCTTTATTCCCATGTCATAGCATATATGCCAAGTCCTATTGTAAAAGACATACTCACTCAAGAAAACCTAGAGGGCAGAAGAGGAAAATGGATTGCCAACATCTTGGAATTTGACATTGAAATAAAACCTACAAAGCTAATAAAGGGGCAGGGTCTGGCCAAATTAATGACAGAAGCAAATTTCCAAGCCCTAGATATTAATCAGCTGGACAGTGAAACAGAGCTGGCGACTCCAAAGATCAATGTAGCCTTTGAACAATCTCCTTGGTACTCTGATATCTGTTATGTCTTACAAAACCTGTGTGCTCCCCCAGGACTGTCCAAAACTAAGTGTAGGTTCTTAAAAATGAAAACATCAAGATTTTGTGTAATGGATGGCAATTTACTTTGGAAAAACCTTGAAGGTATACTGCTGCATTGTTTAATTGAAAATGAAACTAACAATACCATGCAAGAGTTTCATGCAGGAGACTGTGGTGGACATTTGTACTGGAAGTCCACTGTGGACAAAATACTGAGGGCTGGTTATTACTGGCCCACTATGTTCTCTGATGTCAAGAAATTCACAACCTCATGTCACAAATGCCAAGTGTTTGAGGGCAAAAGACAGTTGCTACCGCTCCCCTTAAGACCCATTGCAACAGAGAGACCTTTTCAACAATGGGGCTTGGATTTCATTGGGGAAATTCATCCCTCATCTTCAGGACAACACAGATGGATTTTAACAACAACAAACTATTTCACTAAGTGGATTGAAGCTGCCCCATGTAGACAAGCAAATGATTCCATAATCATTCAGTTCTTGGAAAACAACATACTGGCTAGATTTGGCTGTCCTGACAAAATAATAACAGACAATGCTGCTGCTTTCAGATCTAAAAAGATGGTGAATTTCTGCCACAAATTTCACATTACCCTGGGTCATTCTACTGCATACTATCCCCAAGGAAATGGCCTTGCTGAATCATCAAACAAAAGCTTGGTGAACATCATAAAGAAGGTGTTGGAAGAAAACAAAAAGAACTGGCACAAGAAACTAGTCAATGCCTTATGGGCAGATAGACTAACAACAAAAAGATCAATTGGGACCAACCCATATGAGTTGGTTTATGGACTAGAAGCCAGATTTCCCTCATCACTAGGAGTGCCTGTTATGAAGCTTCTTCAAGAAAGCCAAGCAGAACCAAATGATATGCAAAGGAGGATCAATCAGATAATTTGTTTGCAGCAAACTAGGGACCAAGTTTTCAGCAGAGTGCAAGTGTTACAAGAGAAATTAAAGAAGGCCTTTGATAGAAGAACTAAGGCAGAAGACTTCAACATTGGTGACAAAGTCCTCAAGTGGGATGCAAGAAGAGAGGAGAAGGGAAAACATGGAAAATTTGATTCCCTTTGGAGAGGACCATTTGTTGTCCAAGCAGTACAAGGAAACAACACTTACTTCCTTAAGAGTCTCAATGAAACTGACTTGGATGAAGGTCCTGTGAATGGCAGGATGCTCAAGCACTATTTTGACTATTTCCCATGAGTGCAGCCTGAGGTTCCCTTGTATATAGGCAGATGTATATATTATTTTCTGTTTAGATTGTAAAAATGCAGTTTTCCAAGTTTATTGACTGTCAGCAGAAGACAAATAGAATCAGAGGTCTACCAAGAAGAGAAGCACACAATTTTGACATCTCAAAGCAGCGAACTTCAAAGATTGGCAAGAGCAGTCAAGAAGCAAGGCAATCTGACCTGCTGTTCTTGGTCTTTCAAATGAAAAACCATCCCCATGTGGAGCCACTGTTAGCTACCTATACCAATAGGTTTCATATTTCATGATTGACTATGAAAGGACCAAATATGCTCTGCTTTGATCATGCAAAGATCACATATTTCCAAGGAAGTACAAGGTGTGTAAATAGATTAATGCATCCCAATTTGGATGGATGGTCCAACAGCCTAATCTGGACCATGTCATGTTTTAAATTGCAGTTGTAGATTAGAGAAAGAAGTCTGTCCAAACTGTTTAATCTTGGCAGACAAGTAGCTTAGGTAGAAAAATTAAGGTTCCCAACTGCTTAATCTGGGACCTTGGAAGAAATAAGGGTAGAAGTAGATAGAAAAAACAAAAGAAAAAGCCAAACAAAAGAAAAGGAAAGTAAGGGTCTGCAAGTCCAAGTGCACCCTCCAAGAAGAAATAAAAAATGCTAGGCAAGTAGCTGGGTAGGTAGTTGAGGTTGCAGAAAGGTTATTTTTACCATTACAGATGTGTTAGCTTTGTTTACCAAGGCAAAGTCAATGAAATGAGAAACTGTTCTTCTTCATCAAGAGTGCAGTAAGCAAAGGGGCCTGTCTGACCTCCCTTTTCCCCTTTTCATGTCATTTACTAACATTCCCTCATCACTTGAGATTCATGGAAGAATTATGGTTTCATGGTGGTTCTTAATCTTTTTAGAAGCCACATTTCTTGTCTAAAATCTTTTCATTTTGATCTACTCCCTAAACTAAGTGAGTTTCAAGTAAACTTAGTGTTTTCTCCCTCCATTCACTCCCCCCATCCATATTAACTCTAACTCTACTATGTAAATCCCCTATATTGCCTTTCCCCTACTAGTATTAACACCATGGTGTATAAACCCCAAATTTTGTATAAATATCCCTCCCCTTGGCATTATAGCCATATGTTCTCTAAAAGGGATCAAATGACACCTGGTCATGTTGATAAACCTAAACCTAGCCTTCCTCCCCCTTTCTGAATCCATTGTTAACTCATTGCACCCCATTTGCAAATATAAACCCTATACAAGCCCCTTTTGACCCATAACCCCTTTGAAATCATGAAAAATAAAAAAAAAACCCACTTCCGCCGCTTAAACCAAAGTCTCGACGCATATATTTGTTTTTCGAAATATATTGAAAAACCTTACCAAACCACCATACCCCGATGGTCTTCAGCCTAAGCGCGCATCCCGAAAATAAATGTTAAATAATACCGCCCCCGCCATACCCGCCGATCACTTCGTTGATCCGGCAGCCGTCCGATCGGAGCTTGAACATCTAACGGCTCTTATCGCATCGGAGCGGCTCCGACGTCCGCCGTTTACCCACCGTACCCACTGATCACCTCACTGCCCCGACAGCCGTTGGATCTGGCCCTCCAGATCCGACGGTCCTCATTGATATCGGAGCGGGTCTCACATCCGACCGATATCGTCCGATGTCCGTAAAAAGGTTACGTCACGCGGCAGCCACGCGTCCCCGCCACAGCCCGTCGGAGGTACGTCTGACAGATACCTCCCCCGTACCATGAGCGGTGCGATATGAAAGCACTGGCGGTTTCCGGTTTCTGTTTCCCCGCCTATACTACGTCACCTCCACGTCATCCCACGTCACTACCACCATGCCGTCACGTCAACCGTTGCGCCCGACCATCTTCTGATCTGTCCTGCCACTTCACCATCCCCGTGGACCAATCAGAGCCCGCCACCTCACCTATGACGTCATCCGACCTTGACCCCACCTACGACGTCATGCTGGCGTCAGCAGAAAAACGCGCCAAAAGTCCAAAAAACCAATATTATAGTGAAATTTCGCGTTTTTTCCCATTTTTCTTCCAAAAGAGTTTGTTGCGCCTGCATGCAATTTTTACGTCCACAGTCCACCAACCTGCAGAACCTGACCAGGAGACCTCCGGAGCACCAATCTTGCCTGCATATACGACCTCTGCTCGCTGTTTGCCAGGTATTTCTCGTTATCTTTCCTCCGTACGCCTGGAATTGTCTATAAATCACTCAGAAAGATTAAAGGATGCTAAAACTCATAAATTCACCGGCGAGTTCCCCTGCAGAGCCTCTATTGTCAACTACAAGGTCGAAAAACACTAGCCGAGCCTTAATTCCCGAGTTCCTATCAGAAAACTGTCAACTGCTCGCGCAATCGTGAGACAGTGGGTTATTCATTAAGAACCTGCCACGAGAGACAGAGTGAGGCCAAGCATTGGTCTTATTTACACTCTAAACAGTATTTCAATTGCTGCTTATTAGAACCACTCTCTATTCCTCATAAATTCACCTCCCTGGTAAAGAGAAATTCCTCAGCACTGTCTTGCTCAGTTAAAACCACCTAGCACTCAATCCAAAATCCTCTTTTACAATGGAGACACCTGTAGTACTAAATGTTCAGCCTCTGAATTCCCCTCAAAGGAACTTGAAATGGCAAGCCTTGGCAGATATGGATTACCAAATTACAGAAGAAATGTTTATGAGCAACAAATTCCACATTCATCTGTTGAATGAGTTGAAATCCAAGCATGAAAATGGGACAGATATATTGGGCATATGGGACTCTTTCCTCCCTATTTTCAAACTCCCTCAGGTCAACCAGTTCCCTGAACTAATTCACCTGTGTGCTGAACATTATGATGCTTCTCAGAGGGCTATTGTGGACCCATCTGGTTCAGTACTTTTCTATGTTACCCCTCAAGCTATCAGAGACATGCTTTGCTTCAACACTCAGAAGAAGTTGGTCAATTTGTCACTAGTGAACCTGATAAAACAAGGGGCTAAACTGACAGATGCTCAAATTATCAAACTTAATCAATTATACATCAACTCTGACATTCTGATGTACCCTCCAATTGGTCATGTATATCTCAATGGGCTGGGCAGAGACCTTGCAGATATGATTAGTCCCATCTTGGGATATAATTCAATTGAGCATATTGATATAACTGTGCTGGTAATGATGTTTATGTTTGCTCCTGGCAAGTCACCAATCTGCTATGACTATGCCACCTACATATCAGACAAGATTCATGAGCAATTGATGAATTTGGCGAGAGATAGGGTATTCAGATATACTTCCTACATCTATCATTTGATCTTATACCATCAATATGAGAGATTTCATTTTTCAATCAAAAGAATGGATACCCAGGGCAATCCTAGATCAGTGGTTTATTGGTCCTCAGTCTTCCACTCTACACCTGATTCTCCATACACTTACTGTGAATTTATTGATCAGTTCATCCATCCGGCTATGACAATGCTAACGAGCTCGCCTCCTCCAAGACTCACCGATGACATGCAGAGAATTCTTCAGCTGTCTAAATCTTACAGCATTGGGGATTGGTACTTCTACCAACACCACACTGTCATCAGGATATATGGGTGTGATTTGCCTCCATTCAGATTACCTAAGTATGTGCCTATGAGGCTATTCGCCCTAGAGTATTTTAGGCAATTTGGCCGGGTTGATGTGCTTCACTTTTCAGGAAAAGGCAAAAAAGCACAGTTGAAGGTGAAAAGCCAACTTGGCCATTTTATCTATAACGAGAGGGAGCAAGGATGGAGGGAAGCAGATAGAATGCTTGAGTCCCTTGGCCTTCAAACAAGTTTCCCGTGGACACCCTATGACCCTAATCATTTTATAACAATGAGGAGGCTCAAATACAAGTTGTCTGCCTATGATCATCATAGTATCCCTCACATTGAAAAATATGCTAACCAAGACAAATGGAGGAGAGGGACCTTAGAAGAGCCTGTATCACAAGAAGAGCTAAATCAGAGGGCAGTAAGGAATCTAAGGAAGATGGCTACCTTGAACTTTGTTCACAGGTGAGCGCACTTCCAAGCACACAAGCTAGAGCAGCTGCATCTTCCTCAACTGCCAAACAGCAAACTACCAAGGCCACTGAAAATATATCCAGCAAAGGCAAAGAAAAGGAAATGGAGACAGAGCAACCACATCAAGAGAAGGAGCAGTCACCTCCAGTGACTCAAGAGCAGGCAGATAAAGGAAGGCAGCAGCAAGCAGAGCAACAACAGCAACAAGGATTGCAGCAAGAAGAAGGGCAACATGATAGACAGCAGCCCTTACAGCAGGAAAGAGTAATTGATCCTCCAACTTCCACTGAGCAACAGGCTCAGAACATAGTGCCTCCTAGGCCAGAAGTCACCACTGATGCCTCGGTCCTCCAAACTCCACAGAAGGAGGACTTAAGCAGAAAAAGGGATAGAGAAACTCCTCTGACTTCATCTATCAACCAGGGAGAGAAAAGACAAAGATTGAATGACTTTTCGGAGGATGACATAGCAATAAGACAAGCATTGGGCATGGGCCCACCCAGCAGAGAAGCTTCAGCAAGTTCCTTTCAGCAGGAACAAGAGAGAACAATGGGAGGAGAAGTCAGCTCCTCCGGCCAGCAGAAAGAAGGTGGACTCAGTATCAAACAACAATTTATAGACATCAAAAGGAGGAGTGATCCTATCAAGATACAGCTGTACAATCATCTGTTAAACATGGCTCCCACCAATCAGCAAAGACTCATGTCTGCCTTTGATGTAAGTGAAGGCAAAATGATCATGAGTCATTTTATGCCCACAGCACTGCATCCCCAATCTGCCTCAGATTACCTCAGGACCAACCTGGAGGTCCTGGCCAAAGACATACACCCAATGGATAAAATTGAACTGCACAAACAGACTGGTGAGATGGTGTATGCCTCCTTGGCAGACAAAACATTAGAAAATTACAAGCTAGAGAGCAGCCTTAATGCCACAGCCTCTCAACTGGAATTGGAGAGGGCATCATCCCAGGCAAAGGACAACAGAATAAGGTCCTTGGAAGACATAATCATTGAAATTGGGCATGATCCCAAAGATATTTCAGGAATACAGGAAATCTTGAAGTTGAGGGATGCTGACATGGCTGCCTTGAGGAAGAAAATCAAACTCCCAGCTACCATTCACCCTCAGACAGATGAGGTAGCCCAACAAAGGCATGAGCAGGATGCCACAGCCTTGTTGATTGCCGTTTATAAGCAGCTTATGCAAGCTCAAGAGAAATTGGGAGAATCAGAGGCTACACAAGCGGCCCTGCAAGCAGCATTGAAACAAAGAGAAGAGGGTCAGACCTCTCAGCCTCCTCCTCAGATCATCAATCTTGAGGAAACTGCTCCTATCATTGCTCCTCCTCCTCAACAGACTGAACAGACAGCAACATCTACTTCAGCAGCGCCAACAACTACAGAGCAGGCCCAAAGCCTGGATATGCAAAAGCTGAAGAATGAAATCCAAATCCTGGAAGCTCAAATGACCGAGTTAAATGAGACCAGGGAAAATTTGGCCAAAGTCAATGACAGACATGATAAATCAAAGAGAGAAGTGGCAGAAAAGGGCAGGGAAATCAAAGCCCTTAAAGACAAGATCAAAGAGCTGGAAAATGAGCTCAAACTAGACAAAATTGTAGCTGAAATCAGAGCAATGTTGTGGTCCAATATTGGCCAATCAATTACCAATCAATGGCAATATATTGAGACAATCCATGAGCAATTAGAGCTCATCCCAAAGGCACAAAAGGAGGTTCACAGATCAAGAGCTTTATTGAGCAATATGCCTGAAGTGGCCACCAGAATGATCAATGTACTTAACCATAAAACAAGTTCTCAGTTAGCTACCATGGGAATTACAAACAGAACTGAGACTATCCAAATGATCAGGAGGGTTCTTAATCTGAGAAATCTGGTGCAGACATTGGAAAGAAGAACCCAGGATATGCAAACTGAGGTGAACAGGTTCATGGAAAGATTTCAGGTATTACAGAACAGAGGACTCCCTAGCTTACTGAACAGCGGAGGGAAATTATTCACCCATGAACAGTATGCCAAAAGAGTGAATGCTTTTGCTTCAACTCAGGTCAATGAGAACTCCAGCACTTCAGAGATACAGGGCCTATTACAGGACAGATTTTCTATAGTAAGATAGAAAATCTATTTTTTATAATGAATGAAATCACGCACTTGTTTGATGTGGCCCCAAATTTTTATAAATACACAGAAGCAGAGGAGACAATGGATGCAATTCTCAGGCATCAACTCCCTACACAGGACTGGTGGACAAATGCAATACAGAAAATTTTATAAGCAGTAAGGCATTCACCAAATTTTGTTTTTAAAGAAATGTGAATTGTCATGTAAAGCACAGTTCAACAAAATCAGCATGCAGCATAGATTAAAGCTGAGCCAACTCAGCAGATGTATCGGCCAACAAAGCAGAAATAGAAAACCACAGGTGGCAGGGCCGAGAAAATACAGCGCAGCAAGAAATAAAGACACATTATTCAGCGTTAAAGCAAAGCGGCTCAACCGACTCAATGACCTCCAAAAGTCAAAATTATCCTCTGACAGACATAAAGAGCATTTATGCTGCATTCAAAGTTGTAATAACTTCTTGTCTACTTTCTGAACGAAGTAATGAAGATATTTCTCTCTCAGATGACTCAATGCCTGAGATATTTTGTATAAACATTCCTATAAAGTCCCCTTCGCATGAGATTGCAAGGGTTGTTGTTGATTTCTCCTGAAGAAACTCTTATGCTGTAATCCTTTCAGAAGTTTAATAAAGAAAGTGATGGAATTTCTCGGATTGCTGAGGTGTTGAATGCGTTCTGGTGTCTGTTGATAACTGCTGGATTCCTGTGTATTTCACCATACAATAAGTCTCTGTAACTCTCTCTGTTATTTACTTGTTTTGTTAAAATCCATATATGTTATCTGATTTTCAATACTAAGCAACAAGGAAAAAGAATAACTTTCAGGATTTATTCACTGAGTACCCTGGGTTCAATCTGTGTTGTTAATGAATGTTTTCTTCAGCTGTAATCTAGATAAGTGTAATTCTTAATTGCTGCACTTTCAGAATACACCTTTCACAGTGGCCTTTGTCACAGGAATTCAAGTTTTGCTCCTGTGCAACGTGCTACACTTTCACCTCACCAACTTAATAGAAAATTCTTAATTGCTTTCTGTTGGTTGACATATATCACCATTTAAGCTAAATTTGTTTGTCTGAAATACAATATTGGCCCTGCAGTTTGAGCACCACCAATCCTGCATATCTAAGCACTTCACAACTCCAGACTCCATTGCCCAATGATATTTCACTCCCTGAACACTATATCATAAGACCTGAAAGAAATCCTTCAACCAAAACATAAACCAAAACCTGAGCATAATAGCTAGCCTAAAACACCATCATAACAGAGACAAATCACAAAGAGAGAGCCCTCTCTGATTACAGTTTGGCTAGAAACTGTAATCCAAAGATTGGTTAGTGGTTACCCCGGCCGTATTCCCTTGGGAGTCATAGGGAACAACCTGGGTGTTAACAGCATGGATGGAATCAGGAAAGTGGTTGGCGGGGCCTGGGATTTAATTACAGCGAATTGTAATTAATTAACCAATAATGCGGGGATTTTCAATATAAACAAATGGTTAATTAAGGTCGGACCATGGGTTATATGGCAGGGTTTTCTTTAACTGCACCAAGGTTTGGTGGGTTAAAAAGGGTTTTCGAGGAATATAAAGTGGGGGGCGTTAATTACATAATGTGGGGGAAAATCTTAGGATAAAGTGTTTTGTGGGGTTTTAGGGGAAAAGGAAATTAATAATGGGGAAGGTGATATTTGTAATGGGGAATGGGTTTCACACTAGGGAAAGGGGTTTTTGGGGAAGGGGATGATTTTTGAAGGGCAATTTCTAGGGGAATGTGTGAAACCAAGGGGTAAAGGTAAAAATGAGGGGAAAAGGGTATTTATAAGAAATGAAGGGATAATGGGGGAAATTAGCAAATAAGTATGTGGGGGTGTAGTGAAATGAGGGGAAATTAGTAAACAAGCTTGGTGAATATCCTTTCTTTTTCTCAAATCCTCCTGCACATGAAACATAGGATTAAGCATGATAAATGTGCTTTTGACTTAGCAATTTTGTGCACTTTGGAAAACTTCTTCTACCTACCCTTTATTTACCCTAACATTTTCTCTTCATTTTAATGGGTGCATTTGAGCTTGCAGACCCTTTATTCCTTTTTCTTTTGATAAGAAAACTATCTAATTCTAACCTTATAACTTCCAATGGCTCAAATTAAACTGATGAGCTCATTCTTATTCTCTACCTAACTACTGATCTACCAAGGTTAAACAGTTTGGCTAGATCTTTATTCTCTATCTATCAACATGAAATTTAAAGCATGAATGAGTCAAGATTAAGCTATTTGACCATCATGGATTGTGGCATTTTTGACAAGCTGCACACAATCTTATTTTACAAAGTAAAGCAATAATTTGCACACTTTCATGATCTATTTTTATTCTCTTTTGGGATTCATATTTTTTACTTTTTTTTATCTTTTTTCCTTTATTTTTGTCCTTTGATTATTCTTTTAGGACATACCCTTTTTACATTTTTTAATTTTTAATATGGAAAAAATTTTGCAGAAAGCAAAAGTATGTACAATATTACAAAACTAACTATAGCCAATTCAAAATTATGAATCCTATTATTATAGGACCCTAACAATGGCTCCACATGGGGATGGCATTTCCTAGTGAAATGTCAAGAGCTTTAAGATCAGTAGCCTTTGAATCTTTGACTATAATTACCTTGTAACTTGCTCCTCTGTCATTCTGCTTTATTCATACATATGATGGTATATCTTTTAAAGCTCAGGGCCTTCTCTCTGAGCTTCAACTTCAAAAAAGTATCATCCAATCCACTCTAAACTCTGCAATGTTATATATAATTAGCAAAGTAAAATGGACTACTTTTAATCTGCGGATAAATAGTGCTTCAACATTCTACCATTGACTGGTCCTCCTGGTAGATATGTGCCATCTAATTGTCTCAAGAAAAATGCATTGTTATCTCTATAACCATAAATGATGTAAGGGCCTTGCCATAGAAAATCAAATTTGTCATGTTTACCCTTCTCTTCTCTTCTAGAATCCCATTTTAGAACCTTATCACCTATGTAAAAATGTTATCAAACCAACTCGAGAAAAGATAGAAAAGATAGATCAACACCTTAGAATTCAGCCTCTTCGAGGGGGCAACCTCCTTTACATTACATAAATGAACAATTCTTGGATGATTCAAATGACAAAACCTCCTTTCTATATATAGGAGTCTAAAGAGTCATAACATAACCCAGCCGACCTAACAATAATAATATAAAGCCACAAAAATAACAATAGAGGGATTCTATGGGGCACAGTAATAACAATATGGGGACAACAGGGGCACAATAATATTAATAAGGGATACAACTACAATAGTAATGGGGTAATCAATAGTATTATAGGGACCCAACAGGCCCCTCTCCTTCAAAAAAGTGTTGTCCTCAACACTTGAGTAGTTCTGGATGCTTCTGTATAAAATTATCATTCTCCCATGTCGAATCTTCAGCGGATAAGTTCTTCCACTTGATAAGATACTCCGAAATTGATCAGTTTCGTAGCTGTCAAGTTCTTGTTTCTGTGACTGCTTCTAGTTCCAATATAATTTTTCCTTCCTCGTCAAGTTCTGGCAATATTGTTTGAACTGGGAGCTTGTCACCTATAACCTTCTTTAAACATGAAACATGGAAAATTGGTTGTAATCGAGAAGCTGCAGGAAGCTCCAATTTGTGTGCCATAGTACCAATATTTTGCAACACCTTGTATGGACCATAATACTTTGGTGATAATTTATTATCCTTCTTAGCTTGCTTGAGGGACATTTGCTTATATGGTTGTAGCCGTAGGAATAACCAATCACCTACATCAAAACTTCTTTCGCTACGATGTTGATCTGCCTGTTGTTTCATTTTATTCTATGCCAACACTAGGTTATCCTTTAAGAGTTGGAGGACTTGTTGTTGATGTTCGATGTGATGTTCCACTGCTTGAACCTTAGAATTTTCTCTTAAATATGATGTGATGGATGGTGGCTGATATCCATAAAGTGCCATAAATGGGGTCATTTTTGTTGTTGTATGGAAGGAAGTGTTATACCACCATTCAACCAGAGGCAACCATTTGACCCATTGTGTCTATTTATCAGATACAAAGCAACGAAGATATCCTTCCAAACATTTTTTTACTATCTCAGTTTGCCCATCAGATTGAGGATGATAAGATAAGCTATGAGCTAACTGAGTACCAAGACAAGAAAATAATTCTGTCCAAAAATTTCCAGTGAAAATGGGATCTCTGTCACTTACAATAATCTTTGGGGTTCCATGTAGCTTTTGAATTGTTTCCATAAATGCAGAAGAAACTGTACTGGCTTTAAATGGATGTGATAATGCACAAAAGTGTGCATACTTGGTAAGTTTGTCAACTACCACCATGATGACACTCTTTCCCTCAGACTTGGGTAAACCTGTGATAAAATCCATTGAAACCTCCTCCCAATGTTGGCTTGGAATGGATAAAGGTTGTAATAGACCCAGTGTCTTAATTGTTTCAACTTTATTTTGTTGGCAAACCAAACATTCCGCCACAAAATTTTGAATATCTGATTTAAGGCCATCCCAAAAAAATTCCTTCTTAACCCTGTGGTAAGTTTTCAAAAGTCCTGAGTGCCCTCCTAAGGGAGAAGTGTGCAATTCCATAAGAATATTTTGTTTTAGCTGGGAATTCTTACAGAGGTATAATCGATCTTTGTACCATAATGAATCATTTTGCCAGCTAAATGTATCAGACGTACTGGAATCTTGTTGTAACTTTCGAATAAGTGCCCACACTTCTTCGTCATTCTTCCATTCCTCCCTTGCTTCATTTATCCAATCTTGTTGGATAATAGAAATGGTGCACAACAATGCTTCCACATCCTCATCCTTTCTTGAGAGTGCATCTGCCACCACATTTTGCTTCCCTTTTTTGTAGATGATTTCAAAGTCGTAACCCAACATCTTTGTGACCCACTTTTGTTGCTCTTCAGAGGATAATCTTTGTTCTAAAAATTATTTAAGGCTATCATGATCCGTTTTTACCTTGAAGTGTCTTCCCATTAGGTAGGGTCGCCATTCCTTAAGTGCATGGAGTATTGCCAACATTCCCTTCTCATAAATAGCTTTGTGTAAAAACTTTCCCTTGATTGGATGACTTTCAAAAGCAATGGGTCTTTCATCTTGCATTAAAACAACACCAATTCCATTTCCTGAAGCATCACATTCCACAATAAAGGTTTTTGTGAAGTCCGGTGTAGCTAAGACTGGTGCTTGGCACATTGCCTCTTTAAGATGTTCGAAGGCCTTTGTTGCTGCTAGAGTCCATGAAAATGCATCTTTCTTCAATAATGTTGTTAGAGGTGCTGCTATTCTCCCATAATTCTTAACAAACTTGCGATAATACCCTGTCAACCCGAGAAATCCTCGCAGATGCTTTATGGATGTGGGGATTTTCCATTCCTTAATGGCTTTAATTTTGCTAGGGTCTACCTTAACTCCTTCATGAGACACAATATGACCCAAATATTCCACCTCTTGTACTCCAAAGAAACATTTGGATCTTTTTTCATTAATTGTTTCTCCTCCAATAGTTGTAACACCTACCAACATGTTCAACATGTTCAACATGATCCTTCCAAGACTTGTTGTAGATTAGTATATCATCAAAAAATACTAACACAAATTTTCTAAGGAATGGTTTGAAAATGGAATTCATCAAACCTTGAAATGTTGAAGGTGCATTGGTAAGGCCAAAAGGCATGACCAAAAATTCATAATGACCCTTATGAGTTCTAAATGCTGTTTTCAGAATGTCTTTAGTCTTCATTCTGATTTGATGATATCCTGAATGAAGATCCAACTTGGTGAAGTAAATTGATCCATGCAATTCATCCAGTAATTCATCAATGACAGTAATGGGAAACTTATCTTTAATAGTGAGCTTGTTGAGCTCCTATAATCCAGAAACATGCGCCATGATCCATCCTTCTTGTGCACCAATACTACTGGAGCAGAGAAAGAACTTTGACTCGGTTGCATTATACCAGCCTCTAGCATTTGTGCAACCATACGTTCGATTTCACTCTTTAGGGCATAGGGATATCTATACGGCCTGATGTTTGGAGGAACACTTCCTGGAATAAGATGAATAGCATGATCATGATCATGAATAAGTGGGAGACCTTTGGGAGTCTCAAATACCTTGGAATGATTGTCCAAGACCTTTTGGAGATCTGGAGAAATAGATGATTCCAATGTGGAAACATCTAGAGAACATAATTGTGCAATTACACCTCTTTGTTCCTTTTTTAGAAGCTTTGTCATACCGTTAGAGTTGATTATCTTTCCCGGTTTCCCTGCAATACCCCTTAATTTAACTTCCTTTCCTTCCACAGAAAATTTCATGAAAAGTTCTTTAAAATTAAAAGCTATGGTACCCAAGGATTGTAGCCATTGGACTCCTAGTACAACATCAACACCTCCCATTGGAATGGAAAGCATTGGGCTAGTCAATACATATTCTCCCATGGATAGCTTGATATTATCACACTTTCCTGAGCAATTTATTGTTCCTCCATTTGCAACCATCACTTGACACTCTGGTGCTGGATATAAGAAGTAATTCAATTCTTTTGCTACCTTACAACGAATAAAATTGTGGGTACTTCCTGAATCAATCAACACTATTACCTTTTTCTTCTTGATTTGTCCTTCTATATTAAGGGTTTGAGGAGTGGTAATTCCCACCAATGCATTACAAGATATGGTCGGATTCATTTCTTCTTTATCTAGGCTTTGTTCCTGGAGTATATCCTCTTCTTTTGACCTTTCTTGCTCCTTTTCTTCTTCCTCTTCAAAATCTATGTAGAATAATTTCTTCTCAGCACACTTATGACCTTTAGTGTATTTTCTATCACAACTATAACAAAACCCTTTTGCTCTTTTTTCTTCCAATTGTTGTGGTGTCAACCTTATAGGTTGTGGAAGACTAGGGGCAACAACACTTCCATCTTTATAGTTGTGAGTGGTATGATTCTTGGTTGCCATAAATTTTCTTTCCATTTTTCTTGCTAACCTGAATGCCTTCTCTAATGAATCAGGTTCCCAAAGGCGAACACCATGTTGGATATTATCCTTTAAAGTCCCTATGAACACATCAATCCTATGCTCCTTTGGAATATTTTTTACCCTTATGTTCAATTTTTGGAACTCCTCAATGTGCTCCATTATTGGACCCTTTTGTTTGAGACTTATCAATTGGCTAAAAAAAGTGTTGCTTTTTGTATCCTCATAATGTGCTATTAATTCTTCCGTAAAAATTGCCCAAGTGATAATTTGTTTACGAGAGCAAAGCCATTGATACCATACAAACTGATTTGGTTCCAAATATAAAGTTGCAATACGTACCTTTTGTGTGTTTTGCACATTATTGAGATCGAAAAATTGCTCCATCTGTAATATCCATGTTGCGGGATCCTTGCCATCAAACTTCCTCATATCGATTTTTGGAATATGGTGGGTCTTCGATCCAACATTAGAGTCTATGAAATCATGATTAACATTTCTTTTGTTCACATCATGAGTTTCCTTTACTATCTTTTCACCATTAGTAAGTATTTCTTGTAGAAAATTTGTCAAATATGTCTTCAAATCTGTCATGTCTCTCTTCAATTTTGTCTTCAAATCATCAATATTAGCTTCCATGCCCTTTATCTTAGATTCCATGCCATTTATCTTAGCTTCTGTTAGCTTTTGTGAGAGTGAAATTTATTGCACTTGGTCTTGTAATTTTGATATATCATGTAGCATTTCTTCCTCTTCTTTGTGAGTCATGCTAGAGCTTTCAGGTTGCTTACTAGGTGTTTGCATTTTATTTCCTCAAGGCATCAGTTACTGATAACAATGCTCTACTATGCCCTTTGAATTCCTTCAAAATGATTTTTCAAACCAAGCTTTTGCAAAAATTTAAAAAAATCTACACACCTTTTTTCACTTTGTAGGAGCTCGATATTGCCTCTGATGTATCTTTGTAATTTTGGATCATCCAGTTCTAAAATTGTGATCTATAGTAGCCCTCTGTGTCCTCTTTCCAATGCCATCAGTCTGATCCCAATTGGATTCTCCAAGGAAGAGTTATGTCAAATCTCCCACAGTGATCTGATTATAGACTAGTTCAGTAGAGCGAACTTGTACGACATGCCATGTGTCCCTGTTTTGACCTTTGGCTCTGAAAAAGATATACAAGAAACTAAATTCCGTCCTCTTTCTAAACCTTCTTACGAAATTTCAATCCGATGCTCAGAGAGAAAGTTATGATGATTTTCCCTAGGTCACCTGTTTGGAATGTAATTCAGGAGTCTGCAAAAAGATCAACTTCCTCAGATCATATCTCCGCAAATATAGCGCGAAACGATCTGAAATTCGGATTTGAGATTCAGCATGATGTCTTCTCAAATGGGTTTTTCTTTTTAGCTTTTGAAATGTAGCAGAAAAAAAGTTATAGTGAAAATTTCACGATGACCTGTTTGGAGCAGCGAACCTTGGAATCCAAAGCTCTGATACCAAATGTTATGAAACCAACTCAAGAAAGATAGAAAAGATAGACCAACGCCTTAGAATTCAGCGTCTTCGAGGGGGCAACCTCCTTTACATTACATAAATGAACAATTCTTGGATGATTCAAATGACAAAACCTCCTTTCTATATATAGGAGTCTAAAGATTCATAATATAACCCAGCCGACCTAACAATAATAATATAAAGCCACAAAAATAACAATAGAGGGATTCTATGGGGCATAGTAATAACAATATGGGGACAACAGGGACACAACAATATTAATAAGGGATAAAACTACAATAGTAATGGGGTAAGCACTAGTATTATAGGGACCTAACAAAAAATCATCAGCTTTGGTTTTCTTGTCAATTTTTTTTTGATTTATCCTGGATCACTTGTGATTTGACATAGACTTCTTCGCTGGTTCACTGCAAGTGTATTGTCTGATTTATCCTGCTTTGGATGTCATTTGGTTCTGCTTGCAACTCTTGGATCATTTTCATCACTGGTACTCCTAACGAGGATGGGAAAACAACATCCATACCATATACTAGTTGATAAGGAGATGAACAAATGGAACTTTTAGTAGTTAGTATGTCCGCCCATAAGGCATTGACCAAATTTTTGTTCCATGTATTCTTGTTGTCTTCTAGCAGTTTTTTGATGATATTAACCAAGCTTTTATTTGAGGATTTCGCATGTCCATTACCTTGAGGGTAATAGGCAATGGGATGGTCAAGGGTAATGTGATATATGTTACAAAAGTCTACCATTTTCTTGGATTTAAAAACAATTGCATTTTCAGTAATGAGCTTTTGTGGGCATCCAAATCTAGAAACGATGTTGTTCTCAAGGAATGAAATGATGACAGAGTCTATGGTTTGTCTAGAAGGGATGGCTTCTATCCATTTAGTGAGATAATCAATGGCTGTCAAAATCCATTTATGTTGGGCTGAGGAGGATGGTTGAATTTCCCCAATGAAGTCTAAACCGCATTGTTGAAAAGTCATTTCTGTGTAGACGGGTTTGAGAGGTAGTGGTAAGAGTTTCCTTTTGCCCTCAAATATTTGGCACTTGTGACAGAAGGTCACATGTTTCTTTACATCTGCAAAAAGGGTGGGCTAGTAAAAACCTGCCCTTAGGATCTTATCAGCAGTTGTTTTCCAATATAGGTGTCCTCCATAATCTCCTACATGAAATTCTTGCATAACTTTGTCAACTTCATCTTTTAGTAAACAATTTAATAGAATGCCACCATTATCTTTCCAAAATAAAGCATTATCTATGATACAATATTTCATTGATTTCATTTTTAAAAATCTACCTTTAGTTCTAGATAAATCGAGAGGAGCTTGTAGGTTTAGTAAAACAAATATGATATCTGCATACCAAGGTGAATCTATAAAATGTTCACTGATCTGTGGAGTCACCATTCTGATCATCTAGGGCACCAATGAAATTTATATCTAAGGCCTGACAGTTCGATTCAGCCATGAGTTTAGCTAAACCTTGGCCTTTGATAAGTTTTGTAGGCTTTATTTCTATGTCATATTCCAAAATAGTGGAAATCCATTTGCCTCTCTTTCCTTCAGGCCCATTTTGTGTCAAAATGTCCTTTACTATTGAATTTGGAACATAAGCAATGATGTGTGAATACAAGATGTACACTCTGAAATCTTTAATAGCTTTCACTAAAGCAAGTGCTTGTTTTTCCATTATGTTGTACTTTAGTGTAGCATCCCTCAAAGATTTGCTGAAAAATGCAATAGGTTGCTCATAACCTTGATCATTCTTTTGCAACAAGACTATTGCAATAGTATGTTCTGAAGCAAAAGAAAAAATTATAAAATCTTTTTGGAAATCAGGACTTATGGGGACTGATGTTTTAGTGAGGGCTTCTTTGATTGCCTCAAAAGACTATTTAGCCTCTACTGTCCACTTGAGTGCTGAATCTTTCTTTAACATGTTATTTAGTTCTCTAATTAATTCTGCTAAGTTAGAAATGAATCTCCTAAGGAAATTTATTTTGCCTAAGAATGACTGTAATTCTTTGATGTTTCTAGGATGAGTGATGGTTAGGATTGCCTCTATTCTAGTTGGATCTATTCTAATTCCATCTTTGGATATTATGTGTCCCAAGAGTTTACCTTCTTCTAGACCAAAGAGTGCCTTTTTGGGATTTAAAGAAATAACAAATTTTCTGCATTAAATGAAAACTCTTCTGAAGTGATCTAGATGTTCACTATCTGATTTGGAAAACACTGTTATGTCATCTTGGTAAACAACTAGAAAGTCATGGATTTCTTTGGCAAAGGCTATGTCGATAGCTCTTTGTAATGTTGCTCCAACATTCATCAATCCAAAAGGCATTTTCAAGTACATGAAAGTACCCCAAGGAGTAGTAAATGTAGTCTTTGCTTGGTCCTCTGGTTGAACTAAGATTTGGTTGTATCCAGAAAATCCATCAAGCAATGAAATTTTGGATGAGCCTACTACCCTCTAAAGAATGTGGTCCATTTTTGGGAGAGGATAGTTGTCTTTTAATGACACTTTGTTCAAGTTTTTGAAATCAACACAGAGTCTAATTTCTCCTGTTTTCTTCCTAGTAGTGACTAAGTTAGAGACCCAATCTGAATATCTAATGGGTGCTATGATCTGTGCATCATACATCCTTTTTACTTCCTTTTCAATGAGTGGCATAAGAACTGGATTAATTCTCCTAAGATTTTGTTTAAAAGGTTTATGATCTTCTTTGATAGGTATCTTATGTTGAATTATGCTGGTATCATAAGACTTAAGGTCTTCATAACTCCAGGCAAAGACATCTTGAAACTCTTTGAACATATTTATGTATTTCAGTTTTTCATCTAGAGGTAATGCTTTGGATATTTTGATAAGCTTGGGTTTTTCTTCAGTTCCTATGTTACATTCTTCTATGTCTGCTCTTAAAGGCTCCATTTTTGGTTTCCTAGCTACATCATTTGAATCAAACAAATCTTCTAATGGGACTAATCCCTTGGGCAAAAATTTATCTTTAAGGTTTAAAATTTCAGGATCATCATTCATTATTTCTTCTATTTCTACCTTTTCTAAGTTATCTATTTCTATTTTAGTGAAATTAGTGGGTTTATTCAGATCTAAAGCATTTATATCTATTTCACTATTTATGTCATTGTCTACTGTACAATCTGTATCTATATTATAGTTTTGAAACTCTCCTTCAACATTCATGAAATCATAAATTTGAGAATCTTGTGAAAAAATCTGCCAATATTTCAAATTGTTAGGTCCTTTGTCTCACTTCTGCAGTGTACTTGTGGTTGGGCTGAAAAGGAAATTTGCAGGTACTAGCAAAAGTGGAAAGACTGTGAGCTTGCATGTTCTGTTCCCTAGGAATGGCAACAAAATCAGTTTCAAGAAGATCTTTAATCAAATCTAGGACAGTTTCTCTGTTTGGCTAAGTCTAGGATTATTCACAGAGTATTCACCTTTGATTTGTTTTATAATCAATTCCGAGTCTCCCATGATAGAAACTCTCTTGGCTCCAAGTTTTCTAACAATTTGCAGTCCTAAGATTAGAGCTTCATATTCAACCATGTTGTTTGTGCATTTAAAGTTTAATCTAAATGCATGACCTTCAAAATGACTATTTTCCATGTTTTGAATCCAAACTTTTGCACCTGCTCCTAATCTATTCACAGAGCCATCAAAATCTAAATGCCATAGAGACTCATGAAAAATGTTTTCACTATCAGGTGCTTTGTATTTTTCTTCTACAACTGTGATTTCATTTTTGTCATTGTCTGAATTGTACAAGATAAAAGAGTCCATATCATAATGCATGGAGTATATAGGGAAATTCTTTGGTTTTTCTGCACTACTCACCATGTATTTCATCAAGGTCTCTCTATAAAGTTTCCTTTGTTGACCAAAAACAGAGATGGTGGCATATGACATGTCCAATTGTAGATATCCCTGTAATTTTCTCCCCATGAGCGAGATAATAATATTCCATACTTGGGTGGGATATCAGCAACTACTATGTCCATCACAATACTCTTTGCTGGGCACTGGACTAGAGTCACACACAAATCTTTAATCAGGCCAAGGAATTTGACTTGGCTGGAATCAAAGGAAAATAGGTCCTTATATGGTCTGGTGATATCTAAGTTTAATCTCTCCATGATTGCTTTTGGCATTAAGTTATGGGATGCCCCTGAGTCTAGCATAGCATTATGTAAGATTTTATCATGAACATTTAAGCTAATGTAGAATGGAGGGATACCCCCTTGTTGATGGGTGCCATTTACTTCTAGACCAAACAATAACTCAAGTTGATCATCATTCAAGTTTACAACATCCTCTCCTTCACCTATATTTAATGTTTCAGTGATTTGTGCTCTATATGATTCATTTTTCACTAGTTCGGTCAAAGGAACTAATATTTTCAATTTTGCTATCTCAGTTTTAATGTTGAATGGCAATTGAGTTTTGCCTGATTGTATGAGATCTTCCTTAGTAAATGTGGTCTGTGTATTTTTATCTTCTTTATCAGCATTTGGTATTTAGTTTGTGTCTCAGATGAAGTTATATCTACAATTTTTGGGCTAGAAGTCTCCTGAGTTCCCCAGGGAGAATTTGTAGAACTCCTTATAAATACCCTTTTCCCCTCATTTTGACCTTTACCCTTGGTTTCACACATTCCCTAGAAATTGCCCTTCAAAAATCACCCCCTTTCCCAAAAACCCCTTTCCCTAGTGGAAACCCATTCCCCATTACAAATATCACTTTCCCCATTATTAATTTCCATTTCCCCTAAAAACCCACAAAACCCCTTTATCCTAAGTTTTTATTTACTATGCCCTGCATTATGTAATTAACGTCCCCCACTT